>OZ024833.1:50186344-50786344 GCA_964016985.1 Anodontia alba
TTAGCAACTCAAGTGCGACAATGATGACAAAAACATTTTTAAAAAAAAAAAAAAAAAAAACTTTGAAATTACTAATGATAATACGACAAAATACAATATAGTATTAAGCTGACAATGCAAAATACCGTCGAAACAAACCCAAAACACCATTGAGACAACCCCAATAATAATGACATCATACACCTAGCGGTATTTTTAGAAAAGGTAGATTGTTACCAACATTCATGATATTGATTCTGCACAAATAAACAACAAAGCAGGAATGCAGTATATCATTTTTTTTCACCCAGATGCTTTCAAAATGTGAAAGATAAACAATAGGATTATAAATGAAAACAAAACAATTAGCAGTTATCTATTTATTCAATATTAACAATAGGTTAAATTTACGAGATAATAGACCAAAAATTAGCAAAACAGTGAGGGAAAATTTGACACATTTTCTTTTATGGTTGGTGTAATTTCAGCCCTTATAATGCAGTGACCACTTCCAACAGGGTCAGCTGCCTTGGACCCCAGCATCCGTGTTATACTGATGTTGCAGTGTACCTGACTGACCAGTGTCTGTCATCCATTTAAGGCCAAGACAATCACAGATGTGAAACATATACCTGACTGACTAGTGTTTGTGATCCATTCAAGGCTGAGACAATCACAAATGAGAAACATATACTTGACAGACTAGTGTTTGTGAGCCATTCAAGGCCAAAACAATCATGGATGTGAAACTTACACCTGACTGACAAGTGTCTGTGATTCATTCAAGGCCAAGACAATCATAGATGTGAAATATATTCCTGACTGACTAGTGTCTGTGATCATTCAAGGCCAAGACAATCACAGATGTGAAACATATACCTGACTGACAAGTGTCTGTGATCCATTGAAGGCCAAGACAATCATAGATGTGAAACATATACCTGACTGACTAGTGTCTGTGATCATTCAAGGCCAAGACAATCATAGATATGAAACATATACCTGACTGACTAGTGTCTGTGATCCATTCAAGGCCAAGGCAATCATAGATGTGAAACATATACCTGACTGACTAGTGTCTGTGATCCATTCAAGGCCAAGACAATCACAGATGTGAAACATATACCTGACTGACTAGTGTCTGTGATCATTCAAGGCCAAGACAATCATAGATATGAAACATATACCTGACTGACTAGTGTCTGTGATCCATTCAAGGCCAAGGCAATCATAGATGTGAAACATATACCTGACTGACTAGTGTCTGTGATCATTCAAGGCCAAGATAACCATAGATATGAAACATATACCTGATTGACTAGTGGCTGTGATCCATTCAAGGCCAAGACAATCAAAGATGTGAAACATACACCTGACTGACAAGTGTCTGTGATCATTCAAGGCCAAGACAATCATAGATGTGAAACATATACCTGACTGACTAGTGTCTGTGATCATTCAAGGCCAAGACAATCATAGATATGAAACATATACCTGACTGACTAGTGTCTGTGATCCATTCAAGGCCAAGGCAATCATAGATGTGAAACATACACCTGACTGACAAGTGTCTGTGATCCATTCAAGGCCAAGACAATCATAGATGTGAAACATATACCTGACTGACTAGTGTCTGTGATCATTCAAGGCCAAGACAATCATAGATATGAAACATATACCTGACTGACTAGTGTCTGTGATCCATTCAAGGCCAAGGCAATCATAGATGTGAAACATATACCTGACTGACTAGTGTCTGTGATCATTCAAGGCGAAGATAACCATAGATATGAAACATATACCTGATTGACTAGTGTCTGTGATCCATTCAAGGCCAAGACAATCATAGATATGAAACATATACCTGACTGACTAGTGTCTGTGATCATTCAAGGCCAAGATAACCATAGATATGAAACATATACCTGATTGACTAGTGTCTGTGATCCATTCAAGGCCAAGGCAATCATAGATGTGAAACATATACCTGACTGACTAGTGTCTGTGATCATTCAAGGCCAAGATAACCATAGATATGAAACATATACCTGATTGACTAGTGTCTGTGATCCATTCAAGGCCAAGGCAATCATAGATGTGAAACATATACCTGACTGACTAGTGTCTGTGATCATTCAAGGCCAAGATAACCATAGATATGAAACATATACCTGATTGACTAGTGTCTGTGATCCATTCAAGGCCAATACAATCATAGATGTGAAACATATAGCTGACTGACTAGTGTCTGTGATTGCTCAAAGCCAAGACAATCATCTACATAAAACATACACCTGACAGACTAGTGTCTGTCATCTATTCAAGACTGAGACAATCATAGATGAGAAGCATATACCTGGCTAGTGTCTGTTATCCATTCAAGGCCAACACAATCATAGATTAAAATATATACCTGACTGACTAGTGTCTGTAATCCATTCAAGGCCGAAACAATTATAGATGTGAAACATATATTCCTGACTGACTAGTATCTGAAATCCATTCAAGGCTGAGAAAATCATAAATGCGAAACATATACCTGACTGACTAGTATCTGAAATCCATTCAAGGCAGAGACAATCATAAATGCAAACATATACCTGACTGACTAGTGTCTGTGATCCATTCAAGGCAGAGACAATCATAAATGTGAAAAATATACCTGACTGACTAGTGTCTGTCATCCATTCAAGGCAAAGACAATCATAAATGCGAAACATATACCTGACTGACTAGTGTCTGTAATCCATTCAAGGCCGAAACAATCATAGATATGAAACATATACCTGACTGACTAGTGTCTGAAATCCATTCAAGGCTGAGACAATCATAAATGCAAAACATATACAAGACTGACTAGTGTCTGTCATCCATTCAAGGCAGAGACAATCATAAATGTGAAATATATACCTGACTGACTAGTGTCTGTCATCCATTCAAGGCAGAGACAATCATAAATGTGAAACATATACCTGACTGACTAGTGTCTGCGATCCATTCAAGGCCGAGACCAGAGGATCCATCAACATAGGAAGATAGGGAAGTAGAGAACTCAGTCGAACCGGCACAGTTAGACAAAGCTCAACAAACAAATCCTTCATATGCTGTCTGTGAAGGCCACTTTGAAGACTGTTCAATCCTGTGAGAAAATATAACCATGCATAAACGAAGCAGTGACTCTAAAAAACGTCAACATATATTACATATATACATTAAATTAGACAATCTACTTCCCTTTGCCACTGTTTTCAACATCAACATCTATATTACTTGTGTATATCACTTTATTGTTTAACAGTCCAGTCTCACTGCCATACAAACAATAATATTCTCAGTTTTCATGGAAAGCAGCAATATTTATATACTTTATACTAGAAAGTTACTGCACAGAAAACCTGTGACCTGCTGGATAATTCTTAGTATTGATAACAAGGTATACACTGGAAATGTATTTACTGTAAGAAAAAAATGTGAAAGATGATGAATTTGTGTTAAACTTAAACACTTAGCATGCTAAGTAAAAAATTCAGCAAACAACATTTTGAAATATTTTTCTTATTTTCCCCAGAAAATAGCAATTGACTCCAGTCTCCAGTGGGACTCGAACCTAGAATATTGTTTAACAGCCCAAAGGTGGTATATTCTGAAACACCGCCATGTAACACTAACATTTCAGCCTAATATCAAAGGAGACATATAAAAGGTCAATGCCTATTTTCTGGGAAAAATTATCGTAAAAATAGGTACTGACCTTTCATGCAAACTGTTTCCTGCACGAAAGGTCGATGTCTAATTTCTGGGGGAAAATAAGAAAAAAAATATCATCAAATTGTTGTCTGCTGAATTTACCCTGAGAGTGGCAAAGGGTAACGTCTCTTTCAGCAGGATTTCAGTTATACTGAGATGGTGGATAAATGATAAATATTGCAAGGCTCGGTGCAAGGGAGCACTGGACAAATATGATCTGAATTTGATCTCCAGTGGGACTAGAACCTAGAATATTGTTTTACGGCCCATATGTGGTATATTCTGACACACTGCCACTTGACACTGACATTTCAGCCTAATATCAAGAGGAACCATAATTCATAGCTAAAGTTAAGGCACTTTTTCTCAACTAAAAGCTACTGATATATCACTTGCTTCTCCATGAAAACATATGTTGTGAAGAAATATTTATGTGGATACCCCACTTATCTTGAGCTACGACTATATGAGGCCATTCAAAAAAATTCTACAGTCATAAGTTGAGTTCTGCTTCAGATGAGTTTCAAACCTGAACCCTTATGAACTGAAGTCAGGATTGCTAACCACTCTGACAGCCACCTGGATGCTTCATGATCCTAAAACCACCAGGTCCATCCATCTAATAAGATAGGTGTTGCATTTACTCTTTAAGTTGCCTGTTTGGCAGTTATTAGAACCGATAACAATGAGCAAGGAAAAAGGTATAAACTAAAGATGTATTTACTGATACAGACAAGAAATCACAATTTTTATTGCCTAAAAGCCCAACTCTGACATGCTATTATGTGATGATGACACTGACCACGGTCACCAAAATAAATAGGGCATTCCCACCACCAAGATCTCCTAATGATAAAGTCTATACAGAGTTCTTACTAGGAATTTGAAAGCAGGAGTTTAAGAATCCATCTCTGAGAAAAGTTGGAGTTAAAATTGAAAAATAGGAGTTTGACCTAGAAAACTTGGAGTTTTCGGCTAAATATGAAAACTTAATATTTAAGGACATTGTCTGGACAACTTCATTTTTCAACATAGTTAACCTTGACCACTGAGTGTCTGTTAAGGCTCCAAAAGCTTTTGGGGCTTAGGAAATAGTGACAGGACTTCCATTAACTTCCAGACTCAGGAAGTCCCAGACTTCCTACCCCTCAAATTTGGAAGTCCCACAGGAAAATCTAGGAAGTCTCACTTTTTTCCCTGCTGCGGCGGTCTGTCCTTTCTTTAGTAGAACAGAGGTTCTTAATTCAGTGTCACACAGAATCATCATGATATACACTTCTTTTAGATGTGTTTTAAACATATCCTTGTCGCTTATTAAAATTCGAGCGCATCTTTTTGGAAAGCCTGTACTTGTATGTCGGACCTTAGAGAAAGCATCAACACATTGGTCCAATTTCGAGTTCGTTTCAAAGCCCAGAGAAAAAAAAAAAAAAGAAAAGAAAATACATGAGAGAAAACACCCAAAACATGTTTTCTTAAAAACAAACTATGCTGAAATTATTTTGCAGAAATGTATTTAATGAAATATTTGCTTGGATTGAAGCTGATCAACACGAGCGAGCGTGACGTCACGGCGGTTCCCCGAATTACTTCACAAAAATTGCGGGAAAACGGCGCCGACTCGTGCAACAACAAACAAATAAAAGGCAGCTCTCGATGAGTTACAAACAGCAGTACGTTCGTTCGCGGAGAATAGCAAGCAAAACCATCGCAATTCGCCTATATTTAGACTTACTTTGCGTCTTTTCGGCGCTGGTAAACAGCGCAGCCGGAACAAGGCTACGAATTTAGAAACGGGTTTTCCGAAAATTTTGACGAAAAATATGTTTTCTTCTCATTTGAAAAATTGCTTTTGTTGTCATGACAAACATAAGCTTCTAAATTCAAATAGATTTAAATTTGCGTTCTGTGCGTAACTGTTATTTATTTATTTAATTTCACTCGGTAACTCCCGGAAGTGTTGAGGTGTTTTCAGACGACACACGTTCTTAGCAAAATAATACTTTAAGATTTTAAGACATGAATATTTAAAAATAATAATGACTTCATATAATTTCACCGAATATTTTCGGGTGTCGCAGAAGAAAGTTTAATTATACAAACATCAATTAATCAACTCAGCACGCGTGACAAATACACACAGTGATCACGCAGCCATCAAAAGGCTTGACACCGATGTCAATAAAACTCCCGCAAGCAGAAATTGAGACGTCCTTAAAGCCCAGTCAACACAGGTAGCGAATTTCCAATAAGTAGGCGGGGCAAACATCATACAACCCGTTAAAAGTGGGCGGGCTTTTTGACAATTTTTGGACATCTCGGGTATTGATTTCGACGGACAAAAGAAATTTCGGAAGTCCGCGGTACGTCTTTGAAGTTCAGTTTGGACGTCCGGTGGCAATAGAGCGTAAATGAGAATCCTCCGAAGGAAATTTTACGCGTACAAAAGCAAAAATAGGCGTAAAAATACGCCGGATTCGGCGTTTCCGAGAACTCTGCTATAGAAGGAGCTTAGAGTCCTATATGAGCAGAAATTATAGATGTAACACCAGTACAAGGGGCATTTTTTAAGTAGTGGCTACAACCCGATAAAATCCCGGTTAGCTCGTATATATACATGTGTTATATATCACTGGAAAAAGTAAAGCTTTGCTATCACGGCTGTATGATCTTTTGCACGATTATTGAATGCCAAAATGAAAATACACGTATTTGAAAACTACATCTTAATTTATACTGGTAGAAAAATGGATGAAAATCAGGGCGACTTTAGAGAAGAGCAAAAAGCGTATTGCAAAATTCGTGGATTGCTGGGTAAAAGCGCATCAGAAATTAAGAATTGGATACAGTGTACAGAGAGAATACTCTTCCATATAGAACAGTTGCCAGATGGGTATCTTATTTTAAAGAGGGCAGATCTAGTGTTAAAGACGAGGCCCATCCGGGTAGACCAGTTTCAGCCACCTCTAAAAATGATGTTGCCACTGTCCAATCTATTGTTCAGCAAGAATCACGATATATGGTGGAAGAGATAAGTGATTTATCAGGCTTGAGTTCGTCATATGTCTTTACTATCCCGAAAGAAAAATTAAAGCTACAGAAGATTTGTGCACATTGGATACCCCATCTGCTGACCCCTGAACAAAAGAAGGATCGTGTGGAAAAGGCCTCTGTTTTGCTATCTAGACTCAAGAACCGGGACTCCCGCCGCTTGAGGGAAGTTGTGACTGGTGATGAAACTTGGCTCTATTTTTTTGAGCCTGACTATAAGTTGAACAACAAGATATGGGTAGGTGAAAACAATGAACGCCCCGTGGTAGCTCGTCAAAGTAGGAGTGCCAGAAGGGTAATGTACGCCCTGTTCTTTGACAGCGATGGAATTGTGGCTCGTGTTTCTGTGCCAGAAAACTGTAGTGTAATAGGGACATTTTACCGTGACTTTGTTTCTTCTGCCGATGTTAACACATATCAGGCAAAGCGCCAAGGGCCAGGGTCCCAGGGATCAAATTACTCCATGATAATGCACCCGCTCACCGTTCTGCAGTGGTAAAGTCTTATTTGGAGGAATTTCATATTTGGGTCTTGCCACACCCACCCTAGAGCCCTGACCTCTCTCCTTGTGATTTCCGGCTTAACCCATATATCAAATCTTGCCTACGAGAACGTAAATTTGAGACGTGCAGTGCTGTGGGCAGTGCGCTGTACCAGTGTATAAACAGTATCCCTAAAGAACAATTCAAAAATGCTTTTTCCGAATGGATTTCCTGTCTAGAAAAATGTGTCCAGGTCAATGGAGAGTATTTTGAAGGTCTCAACTAGTCATTACTGCAAAGGTAAGCCGTATTTTCATAGCGCGCAGCTGTTGCCACTACTCAAAAAATGCCCCTTGTACTGCTGACAATGTTGGACACACTGATCCCAATGTGTCTGCCATGTGACACACACTGAACATGATTAGGACTTCTACAAACATTAGTAAATATACTGTTTGTAGCAATATCTGTCCTGTTTTGAACTTCCAAATACTTCCTACGCACCTCCAGATAAGGCACTTTTCAACCCCAAAACAGTTTATAGTAAACTGCAGATGTGCTTCTAATGAGTACCCACAACCTATGTTTTTGAGCAGAAATAAATATTTATCTGGATACCCCTGTTCTCTAGTTTTGCTTCCTACCAGTGATGGTGTCTGTAAGTAACTGCTAGGTTATAGCTTACCTTGAAGCAAGTTTGGCAAAAGTGGAAGAAACTCCTGGTATAACAGATCATGGCTGCCCCCACCAATAGATCGAAACAAAGCTCGCAGAAGCAGAAAATAGTTGTAAGGTTCTTTGGCACTCATTGCCAATTCCATAGAACGATTTACTATTGTATGGAGATGGGGCTGAAAAAATATACATATTCAACATATAAATTGTTTAAGATATAAACATAAAGATATGAATATAAGCCTGCCTGCTAAAGTTTGGGTAACCCATGTGATAGATGCTTAAGGTGGGATAATATGAATGTGAAAATATATACATGTTCAAGCTGGAGCAATCTGAGGGACATTTATAAGCACTGGCATATACATGTTCCAGCTGAGGTAATCTCTGCCATTAAAACAGATATATATTCAAACTAGAACATTTTGATCTACTTTGGATAACTTTCACCATGTTAACACGTACACACTCAAGCTGGGGCACTCTGAGCCATTCATGCTGAAGTTGGAGCAACTGGGGCAACTAAAATTTTCACAGTGGGACAAGCTTCATCATGTTAGTTTAAATTTGTTCAACTTACAGCAATCTCAGCATTTAGATTTTGTAAGTTTAAGCAGGGCTGAGGTATGTAACTATATGCATACATGATTGAGGCAATCAGAGCCTTGGAAAACTGATACCTTTCAGTTGGGACACTAGATAAATAATACCTGTTCAAGCTGTGACGATTTATACCTGGTAAACATATACCTACTGAATGGGGCAATCTAAACCATATAAATAAATATTTTTTTCAAGTTATGACAATCTGTGCAAAGTAAACATATACAGGTACGAGGTGTGTTCAATCAATCACACATTTTCTTGACAAACAATTCAATATGAAATTATTAATAAGAGTATGATATAAAAATGAAAAAAAAAAAAAATAAATAAAATAAATAAAAATATAAAATAAACATTCTTGTTCTAAACTGATATTAACAATTTTGGTGAATAAATTCTTGAGCTGTATTATCCCAGAAATAAGTTTTTCAGATGCACTTTCCCAGGAATCAATTCTTTAGTGGCACTCTCCAAGGAATCAATTCTTTAGCTGTACTCTCCCAGAAATAAGTTCTTTAGTTGCACATTCCCAGGAATCAGTTCTTGAGCTGTACTGTCCTAAAAACAAGTTCTTTAACTTTCCCAGGAAACAGTTCTGTAGCCACACTCTCTCAGGAATCAATTCTTTAGCTGTGTTCTCCTAAAAAATAAGTTCTTCAGCTGCACTTTTCCAGGAATCAGTTCTGTAACCACACTTTCCCAGGAATCAGTTCTTGAACTGTACTCTCCCAGGAATAAAACCTTCAGCTGCACTTTCCCAGGAATCAGTTATTTAGCTGCACTCTTTCAGGAATCAGTTCTTGAACTGTACTCTCCAAGAAATTCGTTCTTCAGCTGCACTTTCCCAGGAATCAGTTCTTTATATGCACTCTTTAGCGGCACTCTCCAAGGGATCAATTCTTTAGCTGTACTCTCCCATAAATAAGCTGTACTCTCCCATAAATAAGTTCTAAAGTTGCACATTCCCAGGAATCAATTCTGTAGCCACACTCTCCCAGGAATCAGTTCTTGAGCTGTACTCTCCCAGAAGTAAGTTATTCAGATGCACTTTCCCAAGAATCAGTTCTTTATCTGCACTCTCCAAGGAATCAGTTCTTTAGTTGTACTCTCCAAGGAATCAGTTCTTGAGCTGTACTCTCTCAGAAATATGTTCTTCAGCTGCACTTTCCCAGGAATCAGTTCTTTAGCCACACTGAGGAATCAGTTCTCGAGCTGTATTCTCTTAGAAGTTTGTTCTTCAGCAGCATTTTCCCCAGGAATCAGTTCTATAGCAACATTCTCCCAGAAATCAGCTCTTGAACTGTACTCTCCCAGAAATACTTTCTTCAGCTGCACTTTCCCAGGAATCAGTTCTTTATCTGCACTCTCCCAGGAGTCAGTTCTTTAGCTGTACTTTCCCAGAATTAAGTTCTTCAGGGATCAGTTATTTAGCCACACTTTCTGAGGAATCAGTTCTTGAGCTGTATTCTCTTAGAAGTTTGTTCTTCAGCTGCACTTTTCCCAGGAATCAGTTCTATAGCAACATTCTCCCAGAAATCAGCTCTTGAACTGTACTCTCCCAGAAATACTTTCTTCAGCTGCACTTTCCCAGGAATCAGTTCTTTATCTGCACTCTCCCAGGAGTCAGTTCTTTAGCTGTACTTTCCCAGAATTAAGTTCTTCAGCAGCACTTTCCCAGGAATCAGTTCCTTAGCTGCACTCTCCCAGGAATCAGTTCTTTAGTTGCACTCTCCCATGAATCAGTTCTTGAGCAGTATTATCTCAGAATTAAGTTCGTTCTTCCGCTGCACTCTCCCAGGAATCAGTTCTTTAGTCACACTCTCTGAGGTATTCGGTTTTCTCCCAGAAATAAGTTCTTTAGCTGCACTTTCCCAGGAACCAGTTCTTCAGCCACTCTCTCCCAGGAATTGGTTCTTTAACTGCACTCTCCCAGGAATCAGTTCCTAAGCTGCACTCTTAACAAAATAAATTCTTTAGTTGGGCTTTCCCAAGAATCAGTTCTTTAGCCACTCTCCTGGGAATGAGGTCTTGAGCTGACCTCTCCCAGCAATATTCTTCAGTTGCACTTTCCCAGGAATCAGTTCTTTAGCCTCAAGCTCTCAGGAATAAGTTCTTGAGTTGTACTCTCCCAGAAATATTCTTCAGTTGCACTTTCCCAGGAATCAGTTCTTTAGCCACACTCTCCCAGGAATCTATTCTTGAGCTGTACTGTTTCAGAAATAAGTTCTTGAGCTTACTCTCCTAACAGTCAGTTCTTGAGCTGCACTCTTGCAAAGAGAAAGTTCTTGAGCAGTACTCTCCTAAGAATCTGTTTTGTGCTATACTCTACCTGGAATAAGTTCTTGAGCTGTACTGTCTTGGAAGTAAGTTGCATTCTCCTAAGAATTGGTTCTTGAACTGCATTCTCCCAGGAGAAAGCTATTGAACTATACTCTCCTAAGAATCAGTTCTTGAGCTGCACTCTCCCAGGAGAAAGTTCTCGAGCCATACTCTCCCAGGAATAAGTTCTTGAGCTGTACTGTCTTGGATGTAAATTGTACTTCCCTAAGAATTAGTTCTTGAGCTTCATTCTTCCTGGAACCAGACACTGTACAGTTAAAAAACTTCTAAATCTAGAGCAAGTCAATGGTGAGCCATCACATATCCCCGTGCCAGTGCCATCGCATATCTCTGTGCACATCAAAATTCCAAATGCGTTCCTCCAGTCCTCAAGCATAGGGCTATCACCTGTGGAAGTTTCAAGATTCTAGCTTAAATGGTCTAGGAGCAATGGTGTGACATTACAGACGGACGTACGGACGGCCAGGCGGATGGACGGGAGGTATAACAATATCCCTGCTTTTCCTTTGAAAAGCACAGGGGTAATCACAAAATTTCCACTACAATCAGTAAGTGTACAGCTTTCAAGGCTACAAATCTTGTCAGAAGGGTCTCCTGATTAGTACTTACCTTCAACATTTGTTCATTTTCAGCAGCAAACAGTGACACTGAGCCAAAGACCAACTTAAACAACTTCAAATACAGGTTAGAGCGTTCCAGGTTACCTGTAAAATAATCATTTTTTTTTTTTTGTTGTTGTTGTTTTTTTTTCATAAACTAGTTCGAACAATTTCAGATACGGATTACAGCATTCCGGAATGCCTGTGTGCAATAAAACCAATTATTTCTGATATTTCTGAGAACAGATTCAATAAAATTAGAGTAGTGCATCTTAGATTACTTTTTACAAAAAATTTGCCGAATGGCTATGTCACAGCTGCTGGTGGTATTCAAGAAATGGAGCTAAACCCCCAGACAAAACATTGTTCAGCCAAGCCTGAAAAGTAGACCAAGGTCAGTAACAGTTTCATTAGCTTGTGTTTGAGAAACGGCACTAAATGCACAGACTTAACATTATTGACACCAAGACCACAATGCCAATGCCAGAAAATGATCTCTATGTTGCTCCTGTTTGCTAAAGCAGTCACGACAATGAAAACAAAAAAGTTTGATAGAAAAACCAGAATTACTTCAAATAACAGTTGCATGGGTCCAAATTACCAATTACACAAAGAAATTTTTCACTGACAACTGACAAGGATTAGGAATTCAAGAATACCTGCAATATTCAGATGCTTCAAAGATCAAACTCATTAAATAAATTGAACTATTACCATGTTGGATTGTAGCGCGTTTTCTTGTCGGAAATGCATGTAAAACAGATACATATTAAAAACAGAACTAAATTACCAAGACTGTTTTCACGAATCAAAGCAGTACATCGAAATGTCAGCAAGGAAAAAAAAACAAGTCCCAGATATTTTTTCGTAGCGTATATTGATCACAGCACATTTAAACATCGAAATGACGTTTTGCGGGAAGCTCAACAGAGGTGGTCATGATCAGAATGTGCGGATATATTTCATATACAAGTCTGAGATAGCATATAAGAGAGCTTAAATCAGTTTTGATCAAAATATGTTTCACTTAAAATCCATAGTACTCAAGATCACTTAATACACACAGCAACGATCTTCTTTGGGGTAGGGTACTGAATTTAACTGAAAAGTAATGTAGAGGAGAGCCATGAAGAAGAAATGGGACTGCCTATTACACGGAAATTTCCTCAAATCTTCTATTGTGTACTTAGTCAAAGTCTGATTATCTGTCATTGTAATTGGTGATACACTGCAAGAATCGTTCTGGATTAACGAGATGTGTGGATTAGCGCGAGCAGTAAAACTCGCGATTGTGAAACTGGTCTATTGATATTTATAATGATTACTTAAAAAAAATGTGACCGCTAGATGGTTAACAAAGTTTTCTTTTGATATGGCCTGGTGACCTAGTTTTTGACCCAAGGCGACCCAGTTTGGAACTTGACCTAGAAATCATCAAGACAAACATATTAAGCAAGATTCATGATGATTGCTTCAAAAATGTGACCACTAGAGTGTCAACAAGGTTTTCCTTTGATTTGGCCTGGTGACCTAATTTTTGACCCCAAGTGACCCAGTTTCAAAGTCGACCTAGAAATCATCAAGACAAACATATTAAGCAAGATTCATGATGATTGCTTCAAAACTGTGATGGCTAGTGTTATCAAGGTTTTCCTTTGATTTGGCCTGGTGACCTAGTTTTTTATCCCAAGTGACCCAGTTTCGAACTTGACCTAGAAATCATCAAGACAAAAATTTTGAGCAATATTCATGATGATTACTAGAGTGTTAACAAGGTTTTCCTTTGATTTGCCCTGGTGCCCTAGTTTTTAACCCCAAGTGACCCAGTTTCATACTTGACCTAGAAATCATCAAGACAAACATTTTGAGCAATATTCTTGATTACTTCAAAAATGTAACCTCTAAGTGTTAACAAGTAATTCCTTTGATTTGACCTGGTGACCTAGTTTTTTATCCCAAGTGACCCAGTATCGAACTTGACCTAGATTTCATAGAGGCAAACATTCTGAGCAAGTTTCATCAAGATTGGGTCAAAACTGTGACCTCTAGAGTATTAACAAACAAAATGTTAGCAACGGACGATGGATGACGGATGACTGACGACGATGGATGACGGACAGAGGGTGATCACAATGGCTCACCCTGAGCTTTTGCTCAGGTGAGCTAATAAAAATGAGCACAGTGTCTATGACTATGGATTTTTCAGTAATGCAGGAATGAGAGGAGAAACTTAACTCAGACATCCATGTTTACACTGATCTTCAATCTGCAGTTGTCGTATAACAAATATCCAGACTGAGCACTTTTTCAACTGAGAAGTGTTGCTATTATTTCTCCATGACTGAGCACTTTTTCAACTGAGAAGTGTTGATATTATTATTTCTCCATGAAAACATGCTGCTGATACATAACAGAAGCGCATCTCCAAGGCAGTTCTGAGTACCACAACTGATATTTTCCTGGATCAAAAGAAAAACATTTATCTAAATTGCCTTTATCCAAAGCTCAAACTGTGTGCCAGTGAAGTATGTTATACTCCAGCATATTTGAATGGTAATTACTTACATCCCATTTCTTCCAACCTTGCGAGCAGATATTCCACAAGAATTGTAGCAAAGGTTGCAGATGTAGTAGGGTTGGCCAGGAATGTATTGGCAACAATCTGTAGAGCGTAATTGTTGTGGATTCTGTCAACCATAAACTACAATTAGAAAACAAGAATTCCGCGGAAGGCGTCATCGCACCTGCTGGGGCAAAAGTCACAGGAGCCACAATCAGAACGTGGTTATTAAATAAGTTTATTTCATTCTTAGCAGTGCTTACTTGGAAAACTGGGTTGAAAAAAATGTAGACAAAGTGCCTAGTGGGGCACATATATTCCAGGCCAGTCCCATTCCCTCTAATGGCTATATCTTCAGCACTGACTTTTCGTATCATACAGCCCAATGATAATGGAACGTTGACATAAAATGTGTAAAAGTCACTGGAGCATGAAATATAGGTCAAGGTCACGGGTCAAGATACCTGCTAATTCAGTACATCAAGGAGAAGCACAATGCAAGGTAAAGTGGTTGTAGACCTTATAGTTGAGGAGTTATCAAACATCAACGTAAAATGTGTCAAATATAAGTCAAGGTCACTGGGTCAATGTACCTGCCAAGCCAGTGCAATGAGGTGAAGCACTATGCAAGGTTTAGTGGTTGTAGGTCTTATATTTGAGGAGATACCGAACATCAACATAAAATGTGTCAAAGTCACTGGAGTGCACAATATAGGTCAAGGTCACCAGGTCAAGGTACCTGCCGAGTCAATACATCGAGAAGAAGTGCTATATAAGGTTTGGTGGTTGAAGGCCTTACAGTTGAGGACATAAGGAAGGGTGACGTAAAAGGTGTAAAAGTCAATGGAGTGCGAAATATAGGTCAAGGTCACCCAGTCAAGGTACCTGCAGAGTTAGTACATTGAGGAGAAGCACTATGCAAGGTTTGATGGTTGTAGGCCTTATAGTTGAGGAGATATTGAACGTTGACATAAAATGTGTAAAAGGCACTGGAGCGCAAAATATAGGTCAAGGTCACCGGGTCAAGATATCTGTCGAGTCAGTACATCTAGGAGAAGCACTATGCAAGGTTTGGTGGCTAGAGGTCTTACACTTGAGGAGATCTAGAACATTGACGTAAAATATGTCAAAGTCACTGCAGCCAAAATATAGGTCAAGGTCACCAGGTCAAGGTATCTGCCAAGTCAGTTCATTGAGAAGAAGCACTTTGCAAGGTTTGATGGTTGTAGGCCTTATAGTTGAGGAGATATCAAACGTCGACACAAAATATGTCAAAGTCACTGGAGCGCAAAATATAGGTCAAGGTCACCGGGTCAAGGTACCTGCCAAGTCAGTACATCTAGGAGAAGCACCATGCAAGGTTTGGTAGTTGTACACCTTATAGTTGAGAAGATCTGGAACGTCAACGTAAATTGTGTCAAAGCCAATGGAGCGCAAAATATAGGTCAAGGTCACTGGGTCAACATACCTGCCAAGTCAGGAGGTCAGGGAGATGTGTCATGCAAGGTATCATGGTTGTTGTAGAATTGTAGTTGATAAGACTACTAACTTTGACGTAAATGTCAAACTTCGACATAATAGAACTGTTAAAAGACAGACGGACGGACGAACGGACAGACGAATGGAAAAGCGGGCACCTATGTCGCAAAGTCGGGAGGTCAGGGAGATGTTTCATACAAGGTTTGATGGTTGTTTAGTCTTGTAGTTGATTAGAATACTAACTTTGACATAAATGTCGAACTTCGACATAACAGAACTGTTAACAGACAGACGGACGGACGAACAGACAGACGAATGGAAAAGTGGGCACCTACGTCACAAAGTCGGGAGGTCAGGGAGATGTTTCATGCAAGGTTTGATGGTTGTTTAGTCTTGTAGTTGATTAGAATACTAACTTTGACATAAATGTCGAACGTCGACATAAATGTTGACAGACGGACAGACGAATGGACAGACATACGGAAAAGCGGACGCCTATGTCGCAAAGTTTGGAGGTCAGGGAGATGTTTCATGCAAAGTTTGATGGTTGTTTAGTCTTGTAGTTGATTAGAATACTAACTTTGACATAAATGTCAAACGTCGACATAAATGTTGACAGACGGACGGACGGACTGACGGACGGACTGACGGACGGACGGACGGACGGACGGACGGACGGACAGAAAATCGGACGCCTATATCGCACCCTGCTTCAAGCAGGTGCGATAACAACAGATATGTACAAGAGATATGCTCTGGAAAGAAAAAATATAAATGGGGCATTTGTATCTGTAAATTACAAAAGGTAACTGTTTTGATTCTTGCTCTCTACACTTCCTCATTGCCCTCTATCAATATTCTAAGTTTCATTATCTTCAATGACTTCTGAGATATGCTCCAGATAGAATAGTAACAATAACATGTTATTGTTGACTAAGTTTCCAAGTTTCATTTAATTATCCTCAATACTAAGCTATACTCCAGAAAAAAAAAAATAAACTTGAAATGTGTGTTTATAAAACACTATGCCCCCACTATATGTTTGTCCCTACAAATTGTCAAACTTGATAAGGGACATAACCATTGTAAAATTAATCCATTTTAAAAAAAAAAAAAAGTAATCAGAAGATCTACTCCTCAGCCAAAATAAGTCTGTCAAATACTAAAGCCCCAGCTCAAATACTTTCCCAGGTATTCTGTACACAAGATTTTTTTTTTTTTTCATTTTTTTTAAATGGGACATAACTAATATCTAATCAACTGTAGGTCAGCTGGAAAAGAAAAATAAAAGTATTGCAGACACTGCATGCAACCCTGCCACTGCAACAAGAGTGTAACCATTTTTATGGTATTAAGTAAAATCACAATTTTGATGACAATCAAGGCCATTAACTCCATTGAAAAGCAACAGTATCCATAAAATTTGATCAAAATCCATCACTTCATTCTCAATATATTAAGGGAAAACACAATTTTAACATAAATTAAGAGCCATAACTCTGTTGAAAACCAACAAAATTGTCCAATTTTGAATTCTAATTGAGATCTAGTCAATATCAATGTGTAAATAAAACTTGATCAAAATCCGTTCAATTGTTCTCAAGATATTGAGTGGAAACAAATTTTTATGTCAAGCATGGGCCACAAGTGTAGTGAGTTAACAAAGTTTCCTCATTTACTATCCCCAAAAAGGTAAGAGAGAAGTCAAGGGAGTGCCACAATCACAAGCTGCAGCCCTTCCCAGACACCAAGAGGATGAGGAAACAGACAAAACCAAACAAGTACAAATCAAACAAACGTACGAAAAGCACTAAGATTAGCTCTCTCTTCCCAAAGCGAGGTAATCGCAATGCTAAAAGGACTGAAAAACACAAGAACAAAATAACACAAGGCAAAACAAGGAGTATGAGTAACACCGGGACCACTGCCTTAGAACGGTCAGTAGAATAAACCACCAGGGGGTTTAAAGCACTTTTACAGCCGACTAACTTCACCCCAGGACCCAATGCCATTCTTAATCACAACTAGTAAAACAAAGCAAAATGGGCAGCTGTTGAAACCACTCCTTCCCAATATTAATGTCTATGCAAAGTTTCAAGAAAATTCATAAAAAAAATTATCAAGTTAGAGCAGAAAAAAGAGATGATGGAAGGACATTCATACAACATAACATAATACCCAGCCACTATCATGTGTCTGGGCAAGAAATACAGGTCATATAATTTTCTAAAAGGAATCCATGAATGAAACTTCAATATCCTAGCATACACCCTTCATCAGTTATGAGACCTACATGTAACAAACAGTGTGTCAAATGAATAGACAGATTTCCACAATTTGGTCCCATAATGTATTTCCACAATGCAAGTCCCACAAAACAAAGTCATGGAATAAACCTAAATAATCTCCCAATATATCATTTGTATGTTTCTTTGGACAATTTTGTGTCTAATAGAGTCTCCGCTATTGAACCACTTGTTTGTACAGATGAACAAAGCAAAAGCAATATGTCTCTTCAACTTTTTTCAAAGTTGGGATCATAATAAAACACTTAACAGAGACAATTAATTCTACAACTGCTCAATCTAAGGCATTCAAAGTTTTTGTTTTGAGAGCATTATAAAACAGAGATAATTCTGCAATTGCTCAATCAAAGGCATTCAAAGTTGGGGGGTTTTTTTGGTGTTTTTTTTTTTTCAAAGTTGGGAGCATTATAAAACAGAGATGATTCTCCAACTGTTCAATCTAAGGCATTCAAAGCTTTTTTGTTTTTTTTTTAATCTTGGGAGCATTATAAAATAGATAAAACAGATTATTCTACAACTGCTCAATCTAAGG
The DNA here is from genome assembly GCA_964016985.1 of Anodontia alba. Lineage (NCBI taxonomy): Eukaryota > Metazoa > Mollusca > Bivalvia > Lucinida > Lucinidae > Anodontia > Anodontia alba. The sequence goes on from OZ024833.1 coordinate 50,204,701, forward strand.
CATTCAAAGCTTCTTTCTTTTCAAAGTTGGGAGCATTATAAAACAGTGATAATTCTACTACTGCTCAATCTGGCATTCAAAGTTTTGTTGTTTTTTTGTTTTTTTTTGTTGTTGTTTTTTTTTTGTTGTTGTTGTTTTGTTTTGTTTTTTTTCAAAGTTGGGAGCATTATAAAACAGAAATAATTCTGCAACTGCTCAATCTAAGACATTCAAAGATTTTCTTCTTGTTTTTTTTTTTTTTTTTTTTTTTTTTTTCCAAAGTTGGGAGCATTATAAAACAGAGATCATTCTGCAACTGTTCAATCTAAGGCATTCAAAGCTTCTTTTTTTTTTCAATCTTGGGAGCATTATAAAACAGATTATTCTACAACTGCTCAATCTAAGGCATTCAAAGCTTCTTTCTTTTCAAAGTTGGTAGCATTATAAAACTGAGATAATTCTACTACTGCTTAATCTAAGGTATTCAAAGTTTTTTTTTTGTTTTTTTTTTTTGTTTTGTTTTTTCAAAGTTGGGAGCATTATAAAACAGAAATAATTCTGCAACTGCTCAATCTAAGACATTCGAAGTTTTTTTGTTTTTTTTTGTTGTTGTTTTTTTTTTTTCGAAGTTGGGAGCATTATAAAACAGAGATAATTCTGCAACTTCTCAATCTAAGACATTCAAAGGTTTTTTTGTGTTTTTTTTTTTTTTTTTTTTTTTTTTTTTTGTTTTGTTTGTTTTTTCAAAGTTGGGAGCATTATAAAATAGAGATAACTTCTCAATCAAAGACATTCAAAGTTTTTGTTTGTTTTTTTTGTTTGTTTTTTTCTGTTTGTTTTTCAAAGCTGTGAGCATTATAAAATGGAGATACAAGACATTCAAAGTTGTTTTTTTTTGTTTTGTTTTTTTTTTCAAAGTTTGGAGCATTATAAAACAGAAATAATTCTGCAACTGCTCAATCTAAGGCATTCATGGTTTGTTTGTTTGTTTTTTTCAAAGTTGGGAGCATTATAAAACAGAGATAATTCTGCAACTTCTCAATCTAAGACATTCAAAGATTTTTTTTTTTTTTTTTTCAAAGTTGGGAGCATTATAAAACAGAGATAATTCTGTAACTTCTTAATCTAAGACATTCACCATAGTGCAAATGACTATATTTCATTTCCTTTGGGATCATTGGGCCCATTGTGGTATATTTGAAAATGGAGTTCTGCCCATCTGTACAGTAGAGGGCATAAGCAGTGTTGCAAACTTCATTACTGCTTATGAAGAGTCTCAATAAAACCAAGACTCCCATTTTCTAATCTGTCGTGTGTTCTTTGTTTCCAAAGGCAATCTTTTTTGACGTTTATTCAAAGCTTTTATTTTTTCTTTTCAAAATTTGGAGCATTACAAAACAGAGATAATTCTGTAATTGCTCAATGTAAGGCATTAAAATCTCTTTTTTTTTAATGTTGGGAGCATCATAAAACAGAGATAATTCTGTATCTGCTTATTGTAGGGCATCAGAAGCCTTTTTTGGTTCAAAGTTGGGGGCATAATAAAACAGATAATTATGTACCTGCTCAATCTAAGGCATTAGAAGCTTTTGTGTTTGTTTCAAAGTTGGGGGCATAATAAAACATAGATTATTCTGTATCTGCTCAATGTAAGGCATTAGATGTTTTGTTGTTATTTTTTGTTTCAAAGTTGGGGGCAAAATAAAATTTAGATAATTATGTACCTGCTCAAAAGGCATTAGAAGCTTTTTTCTTGTTTCAAAGTTGGAAGCATAATAAAACAGAGATAATTTTGTATCTGTTCAATGAAAGGCATTAGAAGCTTTTCTGTTTCAAAGTTGGGGGCATAATAAAACCTGGATAATTATGTGCCTGCTCAATGTAAAGCATTAGAAGCTTTTTTTGTTTGTTTCAACGTTGGGGGCATAATAAACATAGATAATCATGTACATACTCAATGTAAGGCTGTTACGACACACGACCCTCAATGCATTTTTTGTCCCTACATAGGGTACCTTTTTACTTACATAAGGCCATTTTTGCCTTACCCTACATATTATTCAATCCTTCTGTCCATCATATAGAACACTACCGTATAATCACGGTTTGCCCACGCACTATTCGTGTAAGATAATACGTGGCTACCTGGACGTATATAAATATCGCACTGCGAATGATTTCGATAAGGGCGAAAAAGCAGGACACCACTGCTCATCAGAGAACCGCAGTCCTTAGAGGAGTCATTACAGTGAGTGACATTTTATATTTTCGTAATTATAATCAATTTGAAGGTTTTCTGTAAGATCTGAAAGGCCAGAAATGTGTCGAGTCTGAATTAAAACCTATAGATTGTTGCTTGCTGCGTCTGTATAGTGGGAGCAGGGTGATCCAGTTCTGCATTTTGTTACATAGGATTTTCATGTATACTAGACCGGCTGCCCTAAATTTTTCAGTCTAGTGGAAATTTACCCAGTTGCGTGCATGGAGTGGAGAGGAAGGACCCTGAGCAGACAGTGCAGTATGTTCAGTCTGATCAGGGCCTCTTTCTAGCAAGCAAAAATTTGGTCTGGAAGGTATCTCCGGCATGCGTGAAAGGAATGTCTATGAAAGACTGAGCAGACTTTGCAGTATCAGGCTTTCAAGCCCTACTTGACAAAAAATTAGGGCCAAAATTATGGCTATTTTTGCAAAAAATAGGGCTTTGTTTGTGTTGAGGTTTTACGGCCCAGTCAACCCAATAGGGTCATGTCGACCGCGGTCAGTTTACCTAACCACACGTTTACTGGGCTGGCTTAGTCCTCTAAGCGGTTAACCAGTACTGTGCACATTCTTTCGCCAGAAACTGATGTGCACAGTACTGGTTAACCGCTTAGAGGACTAAGCTTGCCCAGTAAACATGTGGTTAGGTAAACTGACCGCGCTATTTTCACAAAATATTAGGGCAAAAATTAGGATTTTTAATGCAGTTTTCAAGCCAAACTCTGCACATCACCATGATTTTTCTAACCTGAAAGCTTTTCACAAGCTCTTAATATGTACTGATGAAGTAACGGTGGAAATTTGCACTGATGTAATTTGAATGCTGTCACAAAGATGATATTGGGAAAGGGATTCAGTAAGCATGTTGCTTTCATTCCAATCCCATTAATGTGTCATTGTATGTAAATGCCATATACATGTCAATTGTATGATTTGAAATAAAATATGTTTAAACCAAGGGTAGATAGGGTTGACAGTCGTAATGTCATCACCCTAATGTAGTCGATGATAAGGGTAAATAGGATTGATATTTGAAATGTCACGGACCTGTGAGTTAGCCATAGACATTAGAATGTCATGACCCCTGATGTAAGAGGAAATGTCCTGATCGCAGGCAGGGTGGCTGAAATGTCTTAGCCCTAGTTGCAATCTGTGGACATTTCAAATGTTATGGCCCTGTCATTTCAGTTTACTATTATTATATCAGTGCGTAAAAACTTTGTTAATTTGTCATAAGATATGGAGTTTGTGTATGACCTCGACAGGCAATGCAACCAATAGCTGACGGAACATAGCTGTTGACCAAGGCAACGTTGACAATAGGACATAGGTCACAGATGAATAACACTGACATCGGTAATAGATTCAGCAGCGACGCCAATGACGTAACCATCCGGTGACATAGGACGTCATTGTCAATTGTATGGAATCATAATAGCAAACCATCATTCATAATATGTGGTGTAATTCTGTGGAGTTATGCTTTGTTTCATTTCTTTTCAGCCCTTCAGAGGCTGAAGCCTTAAAATCATGTTTATCCTTCCACTGAAGACAGCAATGGGCGTCTTTGGACAACAAGTATATTTCAAGGCTGCAGGCGAAGTCCCTAATCACTATAATAAAAGACCTTCATGTGATAATGTTATAGAATAAGTCATAATAGACTGAGCCAGAGCTCAGTATGTGAAATCTTAGTTTTAATAACTAAGTTAAAACTTAAAGAGGATTATAAATCTACATGGCAATTGATAAGTAAAGAACCAAGTTTGTGAACTGGGCCCCAACTAATTAGTTACATTAACTAGCCAAGACTGGATTAGTGAGTACGGTAGTCAGCATTCTTTTCGCATTGGCGCAGTGTTCACCACATTTGGTTGGAGCTGTACTGGTGATGAAATATTTTGATTAACCAACCCAGGTTAATCAAGTTATAAGCCGGTACAGTTGCCAGCCGTGTTGTGTCCGACTGTGGCCAACGCGAAAAGTCTAGCTTTGTGATTGTTCATGTACTGTTATGTCGATTTGTAAGTGTAATTGTATGTTGTATATATTTATGTAAACAAAAAGAGTTGTAAAATCTAACATTGTTAGAGTTTCTGTGTAGAGGTACAGTTAGGCAAACCCAACCCGAAGCACAGTCAAACAAGAAGTCATCCTCCCTGCGTCTTGGCCGCCTTGTGCATAACAAAAGCATTAGAAGCTTTTTTTTGTTTCAAAGTTGGGGGCATAATAAAACATAGATAATTATGTACCAGCTCAATGTAAGGCATTAGAAGCTTTTTTTTTTTTTAGTTTCAAAGTTGGGGGTATAATAAACTAGAGCAAGTGCCCAGAGGGTCATGATACCCCCGGCCGGTGCTATTCTTTTAATCATAAATATTTTAAAGTAGGCAAAATCAATGGACCATGAAATATACGTCACAGACCCACATATAGTTTACAATGTCAGTCTCTGAGTGACACTGATCTATCAGCCCAAGTACACTTTTTCTGGAGTAAATAGCTGCCACCACATGAAGCTAAATCGCTGGACCATAAAATACAGGTCATTGACCTACATAAACTTGACAGGTCAATCTGATGGTCACATTGATCCATTATACCAACTTTGATGTTAATCCATTAAATAATCTAGAAGATATTAAGCAAAATCACTAGACCATGAAATATAGGTCATGCTAATTTATATTTACTTTGAAGTCAAAGTTTGGGCACTGGGTCATCATATGTTAATATGACACTTAGGCATCAAATAGTGGGCTATGAAATATAGGTCACATAATCCCAAATTATGATAGTCATACATCAAATTGTCTTCAAGATGTAACATAAAATCACTGGTCCATGAAATATAGGTCACGGTGACCTACATTTTCCTTTAGGTCAACTGTCGGATCATACTGATTCATAATCCCAAATAATGATGCTCATACATCAAATAGTATTCAAGATATGGCAAAATCAATGGACCATGAAATATAGGTCAAGGTGACCTACATTTGTAAAGATGTCAATTGTGGTGTCACACAAAACCAATATATCAAGATTTACATTAATCCATGAAATAGTCTTCAAAATATAAAGCAAAATCACTGGAGCATGAAAATAAGGTCACAATGACCTTGACCTTACTACACTGAATGTTGGATGTGATAAACATGTCTGATGCCCACCCTTCTTTATTAAGAAGTTGTTTGTATAAACAAACTGCAATATACTTTATTTGGGTGTCCTAGATTTTGACCTCTATCCCTGCCCCATGGCAGGACCCAGCGGTTCATAGATGTAGAATGGAAGAGAACCCTCCCAGGTACCCCCATACCAAATATGAAAAGTTTTTGATCAGTGGCTGCAGAGATATAAGTAATCAAAAACATCAAAGTAAAACTTGGTTATAGAAAGGGTTAATGGACAGAATCACGGACGGACGAAAGGACAGACAGACGGAAGGATGGAAGGACAGACAGAAGGACGGAACTGACGAAAAAAACCATGTACCCCTACGGCATACTATGTACAGGGATAATTCTGTAGCTCCTCAATGTAAGGCATAAGAAGCTCTTTTAAGGGGACTGGATACACTTCATAGATTTTCTGCCATATTTTACAAGGGACACAACTTTTGTCTGTTTGCTTTCCTGTACACCAAGTCCCATCTGAAAAAGGGTCTACCTTAAAAGGAAATAATCTGCCCCCTTTGTGTTACAGTAGACCCCTTTTCAGAAGCATGACAAAAACAATTTTGAAAGAGCAATCTCCCCTATTTACCAATAAATATTAAAGCAATACACATATAAAAACAACAGGACATAAAACTGTAGACTAACAATATCTCATCATTCCAAATTCATCTTCAAAGCCTTTTATGAGATAGGCTCCAAGCAAAAAAACAAACAGAACTGTCAGCAGACAGCATAGCTCGCCTGGAATTGGGGTGATACTGGGGTGTCAGGGTACTCTTTAGGACCAGTCTGATCTGGGTCTGCACTGTTTGCTTAGGCCCGTATTGCTGAATAAAACTTTGGACCTATATCTATCATCATGTCAAATATGAACAAAATCCATCAAATGGTTTGGAAAATATGAGCCCTCAAAAAACTTTAATATAAAACTTTCAAGTCTGTGACCTGGACCTTGAGGTCACAGGCATGGGCAGGGTATTGCTGAATAAAACTTTGGAGCTATATCTATCATCATACCAAGTATAAACAAAATCCATCAAATAGTTTGGAAAATATTAGCTCTTAAAAATCTTTAACATTAAAAATTTGTAAGTCCATGACCTTGACCTTGAGGTAACGGGTTGGGGTATAGCTGAATAAAACTTTGGAACTATATCTATTATCTTACCAAATATGAACCAAATCTATCAAATGGTCTGGAAAATATAAGCTCTTAAAAAACTTTAACGTAAATGTGGATGCCGACGCTGACGCAGATGCCGACGCTGGGGGTAGTGCAATAGCTCTTCCTGGACTTTGTCAAGGCAAGCTAAAAAGGACAGGATAATTGTGTACTTCTCTTTTGGGGATTCCGGATGACCAATTTTTTCTCATCCAGACCTTCAAATAATGATTTGGAAAAGGGAGTTTCAGACGCCTCACTCTGAGTTCTTAGGTGTTTTTGTTTTTTTCTGCTGCAGAATCTTTCAGTTTTTGTCACTCAACAAGACTATTCAATTAGTGAAACAAGAAAGGTCAATAAGTGGTGCTTATTAGATACCTCCCTGCAAGGACCAAATTATAATGGAGGCACAAACATATGGATGGAAAACGTCAACAGTATACAACAGTACACTCCATACAAACTGGGTTTTTATACTGGCATAAAAAAAAAGTAGCCCTAGACACAACTTAGAAGGCAAAAACAGTACTTTCATACAATTACATGCTAACAAGATAAGTTACACAAAAACCAAGATTTACCTCAACTGTTGTAGAGAAAATTTCTTGAAATGTAAATGGACTCATCATTGTAAACTGAAAAATGAATCAAATCTAAAATAAAACATAAAGCAAAATACATGTAATTTCATAGTTTAAGTTGTACTCGTTTTACAATGAGAGCTGTTTATATGTAAGCAGGAATGATCCAGCCATGTATATGATTATATCTCACACTGAACTGATACAATCCTGATCTCATTACTCACACGTGTACGACAAAATATAGAAAAAAAGTTCTCACAGTAAAAACACGCATAGCCTGAAACCAGAGTCCATCCTTTCACTGTCTGCTCTTAAACTTTTGAGTACCACAATTTTCCACTTTATCACCATCTAATGTCTGATTAAAAGCTTTGTGGTTTAAAATTAATCATTTTCCTTACATAGATTACTAATTTTCCAGTCTTCTCAAAAGCTTCTCTCATAAAATACTTTTGTTTGCCTGCTATACTACTTCCAAATTATTACTACTAGCTCATCTGAATTGTAACTTGTCAGTGAATGGTATGACCATTATTTACCAAATATTTTAAGCAAAAATTCTTTATAAAAGTATGCAATACTGACCTCAAGATTATCAGTCCATGAATTAACTGAATATCTTCAGACATTCAGGGGAACAAGTCTTTAGAAAACTTTTACCAAGAAAATTTAACACAAAATTTCCAAGTCCACAACCTTGACCTCAGATTCATAACTGTGGGGCAGATTTACTATTTCTATCATTGTATGTCTTTGAATGTATGTCCTGGTGAATTTTTTTTTATTTTGGATAGCCATTTGGCCAATTTTTTGGGAAAGGTACTGTCCTTTTGTCTTTCTGCTTGTAATGTTTTGATTGTGATGCTGTTGCTTTAAGTGTGTTCTTCTTTCCCTTGGGTGTTTTGGTCGGAAGGTTTTAGGTAACTGTATCGATTCCTGATCATTGCCTTCCTTTCTATTTACACTAACTAAAACATTGGACCAGTTATAAATGATATAAAATTTTGATCCAGTATCTAACATCAATCAGAGTATCAACCTTTTTTCAACCACACGTTAAATTGCTACAGATCTTTAGAAAACTTCAATCAGAATGTTTATTTCTAAGTCTGTGATGGTGTTTAACCCCTGGGTTTCACAAGTGACTCTTCCATCCTTGAATCTGGACATGTCCACTGATGCAAATAGAGGTTTCAGTCTAAAATTAAAAACAGAAAGGTAAACAGTGCATTATGAGCCATCTCATCAGGATCCACACTGTTTGCACAGGTATCTGTTTTGGCCTGCCGAGATGAAAGGGTTTACATCACTCAAAGTATCAGCTATTAAAATCAATGCAATGACAAAGGAGATATGAGAATCTAAAAACTTTAAACAAAATCTTTCACAGTGGACACCAGAGTGACTGCAATAGCTCTTCCAGTACTAGCTAACAAAATATGCCAAATAACACAAACACTTATAACATTTTGAAGTTGTATCTGTAACAGTTACCATAGCTACAATTAAGAGGGGAGTATCCACATAATTTTTTCTTACTTCTTGACGAAAACATAGGTTGTGGGTATTCATTAGAAGTGCCTCTGCGAGGTGCTTCTAATGAGTAATCACAACATATGTTTCTGTCAAGAAATAAGAAAACTATCAATACTTTTCAGTTGAAAAAAGTACCTTATCTGGAGCTATGGTAACATAACACTGCCACACACATACACTTGGCCTTGGCACTAGTTTCAGTTTCTCTATGTCTGGAAGTGATAACAACTGTTGTGTATGCAAGAGTCTTAGATGGACTGTGATTTGTAGATCATGGTTACAAAATGATACCACAGTATTTGAGTCCTTCTTAGGGATGTTTTGTATGCCAAGTTTGATGAATGAAGGCCATATGGTTAATCAGATATAGGACTTCGGGGTTGATGCAATACATGAAAAAGACATTAGACCATGAAATATAGGTCGGGGTCATTTAATGGTACTAAAATGTTTGGTATTAATGAACCTTAATGCCAGAGGTGATGCAGTTACTGATGAAGAGAAGATGAATGGAAAATGAGATGCCTATATTGCATGCTTAGTAAAGCAGGTAGGACAAAAATAAGGAACCTACCACTCCAGCAAAATGCTCCAGCACCTCTTTTTCTTCTTTTGTACGCACAGTTTGAACTCTGAAGAAAATATACAGGTACATAATTTATTATCACTGCAAGGTGTAAAATGGAAAAATCTAAAGTCTTACAACCCTTCCTTTAAACTGAATTCTTTAAAGGTGAATTCTCATTTGGGAAGCCATAACTTTCTAACTTCTCTTGATATTTGAGAGAATGTTTTATATATAGCAATATTAGCAGTGTCTTATTACTACTGGATTGGACTTGATTTGATTCTATCTGTTCTGAACCTGCAGCAAATCAAGAGAGCAGGAGCTCTCTGAATAATTGCCAATCAAATGGAACACATTTATTCTATCTCTTCTGAATCTGCAGCAAATCAAGAAGTCAAGGGCTCTCTCAACAACTGCCAATCAAATGTTACACTTTGATTCCATCTGTTCTGAACCCGTGGCAAATCAAGAGGGCAGGCACTCTCTCAACAACTGCCAACCAAATGGTACACCTAGATTCCATCAGTTCTGAGCCGGCAGCAAATCAAGACGGCAGGTGCTTTATCAACAACTGCCAGTCAAATGGTACACATTGATTCCACAGTTCTGAGCCTGCAGCAAACCAAGAGAGCAGGAGCTCTCTCAACAACTATCAATCAAACGGTACACGTCCTCTTAAGGGGAATGGATACTCTTTCAGGGGAAGCAACCCTGACAAAATTGTTTCACTTCTCTTTTGAAAAAAACTAGAAATGTGTCCAAAGTACACAGATGTCCCCGCTGTGGGGTACCTGACTATAAAACTGCAAATTTCTACCTGGTACAAATGCCTTCACCGGAGTCTAACAGGATCAGGTATGTACGTAAGTACATAGTATGTACATACGTATGTACACATTCGAACAGAAGGATGTACAGTCATACACACGTACGCACGTACCCACATACGAAAAACCAAAAAACTATATCCCCACGACATCATCCTGTGCTGGGGCATAAAAAGAGTCTGCTCTAAAAGGAAAGCAGTAAATTCCTTCCTTTTAGAGCAGACCCTTTCAGAAATAGCTGAAAATTTTGAGCCATTTGTTTCAAAAACATTTTTATATTGTGCACATGAATATACGAAGATCAGAGTATATGACTATTTTATACACAGTATACCATGCTGAGCACTGTTATCTCTGAAACTGTATAAAATCATATACATGTTCATAAAGTGACGGACAGGATTATGGCCCCCACACAGTATTAACACTGGCATTCTATAAGTCTAAATCGTAGCAAAGCTGTAATTGAAGAAACAAATGTTGTTTGCAAAACAAAATAAAACAAATAGTGAGCAAAGCTCACACACCCTCAGTCATAGCTATCAAAGTATGTTGAACCATAATTTTGTACACGCAAATTTCCCTAAGTATTGCATAGGAGAAATGGGCAAAAAAGAAAAAAAAAATCTTACCATCTTGGTTTTCTTTTACAAAACACACTTCAATATATTGTCAGGGTGTATCTAATAGCGTGTGAGAAATCTGTGATGAATTTTTATCAGAAAGAAAGAAAAAATGGACAAATAAAGAGAATGACAAGCATGAGGATGCTTATTCTTTGTTAAACAATACAACTAGTCATACCCAATAATGTTTGTACCAAATTTCAAAATCATAGATGAAGTAGTTGCTGCGAAATCTGTGATGAAAATTTTGAGAAAAAGAAAAATGGATAAACAAGTGGAATGATATGCATGAGAATGCTGAATCTCTCTTACACAATGCAAGTAGTCATACGCAATGTTTGTACCAAATTTCAAAATCTTAGGTACAGCAGTTCTTGAGAAATCCTTGACAAAGTTTCCCTATGCATTACACTGGAGTGAGAGATGGAAAAAAAAGAAAAAAGTAAAAAGAAGGCCCAAAAAAAATTAGCATCATGGTTTTCTTTTACACAATATACTTCAATCTTCTGTAAGTGTATACAAAATTTGAAAACTCTGACTGTCTAAGGTGCTGAGAAATCTGAGAAAATTTATACTGGAGAAAAAGAAAAATGGACAAATAAAGGATATGATAAGCATGTGGATGCTGATTCTCTCTTACACAAAACAACTAGTCATACATATGTTTTTACGAAATTTCAAAATCCTAGGAGAAGTAGCTCCTTAAGATATCTTTAACGAATTATATTTAATTGGAGAAAAAGAAAAATGGACAAATAAAAGGAATGATAAATATGAGGATGCTGATTCTTTCTTACATGATACAAGTGGTCGTACCCAATGTTTGTGCCAAAGTTTGAAATCCTAGGTGCAGGAGTTCCTGAGAAATCTTTGACACAAATTTCCCTATGCAATACACTGGAGTGAGAGATGGAAAAAAAAAGGAAAACAGTAAAAAGAAGTCAAAAGAGACTTCAGCACTGTGCTTTTCTCTTACACAAGATACTTCAACTGTCTTTAGGTGTATACAAAATTTGAAGGCTCTGGCTCTCTTAGGAGCTGAGAAATCTGTGATGAACAATTTTCTTGAAGAAAAAGAAAAAAATGACAAATAAAGGGAATGATAAGAACGAGGATGCTGATTCTCTCTTACACAATACAAGAAGTCGTACCCAATGTTTATATGAAATTTCGAAATCCTAGGTGCAGTAGTTCCTGAGAAATCTTTGACGAAAAATTTTATTGGAGAAAAAGAAAAGTCATACCTAATGTTTGTACCAAATTTCAAAATCCTTGGAGCAGTAATCCTTGATGAAAAAAAAAGTTTACACACAGACAGACACACACACAGACAAACATAGTTATGGAAAAGACTAAAACTATATACCCCCTCATACTTCGTATGCTGGGGGTATAATAATAGATGATATTGTATCTGTCAATTAACATGCTCCAATTACAACTTCACTGATTTTATTCCTCCATAGGACTCATAGGACTTTACACTCTAAACACTGTATACTGTTTAAAAAGCAAAATAAAAACATTTATATATAATGACATATATGATATACAATGCAAGAAAAGAGCTCTTATGACACACGCTAATAGTAAATAGCCAGATCAGCATCCACAACTGAACAGAATGATCAGGGTCTTCTTTATCAATATTTTCCTCAGTATCAACTGATTCTTTAAGAGGACTTTATACACATTCAGGGGAGGCAACTCTAACAAAATTATTTTGCCTTTCTTCTGAAGAGCAGTCTACTCTGAAAGGAAAGAATTTGCTCCCATGGAGAGCAAATTCTTTCCTTTTAGAGCAGACTCCTTTTCTGAAGGGGACATAAGTACAGGAAAGCAAACAGGAAGTCACAAAAGTTGTCTCCCTTGTAAAAATGGTAGAAAATTCACCAAGTACAACCACTTAAGCAGGCAAAGCTGGCCTTGTTTGTGGAGGTTTTACGGCCCAATCAACCCAATGGGGTCATGTCAAGCGTGGTCAGTTTACCTAACCACATGTTTACTGGGCAGGTTTAGTCCTCTCAGTGGTTAACCAGTATTGTGCACATTCTTTCGCTAGAAACTGACAACTGCCCTTCTTGAATCAGCGGAAGGGTGAGAATGACCGTAGAAAATATTTCATGATCAATCTCCTAGAAAGAATGTTGCTGACCTCGGCAGGGGTCCAACCCGCGACCTCCTGGTCTCCAGTCGGATGCGCATCCAACTGAGCCACCGAGGCCGGCGCTTGTCAGACTGTGTAAATGCATAGGCCAATCTTTGTTGCCTGCATATGGCACAAGACCCTTTATCTCACATTGTGCATTATATTTAAACTTACACAGCTGGTCTGACCATGGCTTGTCCGTTTGGGGAAACATTAATAGTATAGATATCAAGAGCTTGAAGGGCATACTTGACCAGCCTCACATACACCAGAGTTTCCTTTGGTAGAAACTGTTTGTTCTGAACTAAACTAAGATCTGAAATAAACAAATTCATTTCTCATTAATCTACCTCTCTACAGATATACTGCATTTTCCAGACACCATCTTCAACTTGTTAACATGATATCATACAGGACTAAGAAACATAGTTGTGTTCCTCTATATAACATCAACTTCCACTGACTCATACAAGTCTATATGGTGTTGTAAATACTGGGACACTAACTCCTTACCATACTTCTCATCAGTGACCCTCCTATAAATTTTCAAAAATTCCCAGATGGGCTCAATAATCACAATGGACCAGAAAACGTAAACTACACTGTATTTAAGTAAGGGCAGATGTTTTACAGCCCCATTACAGCACTAACACCAGCTGTGGTGAAGACAGACTCTGAAAAGAAGACTGTGCACAACACTACCTGTTAACATATCTAAAAACTGCTTGCTGAATGGCAAACAGTGTAGATCCTGATCATATAATATGTTTTGTGGTATCTGATCAGAGTCTGTTTGCTAAGGCATGCCTGTTCCAATACTTACAGTAAAAACAGTATTGAATAGAAAAAGAAATTTCCTAATGCAGCCTTATTGTTTTATTCCTATCAATATGAACATTATAGCTCAGTACTCTGGACAATTCTCTCATTTCATTTATAAACCTACCTAGCTATTGCCTTATTCCTGTCTACATTAATGTACACAAAGCTGTTGAAATAAATGCTTTCATTAGTATACATGTTACAACATCGGCATTTCTGTCTATGCTTTTTTATTTAAAGTTTTACATCTCCTTCAACATTATTTAAGTCATATTGGGATGATAAAGTGTTGATAATGAAAGGCTCTGTACAATGAAGCTAATGTACAAACAAGTCAGGTGTTGAACTCCACCTCAAAAAGGACTTTAAATAAAAGAGAGTGTTGCTAGATGTCTAATGTGTCCACCAGAGCTACTCACCAGTAGCAGTAGCTTTACAGTTCACTATTCCCCATGTGATTGTCTTAACACCACAAACTAAAGTCTTCACTAGACTACGACAATCCACTACTGAGTATGTGTTATACTGACTAGGTGTTACACCAAAGCGGCACTGTGGCTGAAAATAAACAATAGCTGTATCAATATTTACCACTATTACAATTCAGAAATTCTAATTGTAAAATGAAATAATCTTTTTTTGTTCTTGGGGTCAGATGACAGTATAGCTAACTTGAATGACAGCTGTCAATCAGTTTTCTGATGTCCATTTGCTGAACAGATTTAGGGAATATGATACAGTGGTGAGCACCTTGAATGTACAGGTACCAGTGAAGAAATATCTACACAGGAAGATATAATACTAGGATCATAAAATTGATTTTACTTCCATGCAGAAGGATGTATCCAGTTTTGCTATACTAAGTATTTCAGTAGTTATTTGAATACTCAATCTGTTCAGAAAATTTTTAATTTGGTTATGTCTTTTATACATGATACAGCTGATGGATATACACTGTAGATCCAATATATTGTGATACCAGAAATCCAAGGTCTGATATCACAAAAGAACTGGATCGTGATATAAGTCAAGACATGTATCATGCATGTATAACTGCTTGAATAACGTTCACTTATTTTGCACCATATTTTGCGGAGACATCGCTGATCAAACTGCACTAAATGGCATTCAGTCAAGCTATCAGCTATATTTCCTAACAAAAATAGGATAAGAATTGCTCAAGGGCAGTATATACAATGGGGCATTATGTCAAACAAGTAATTTTAATCCCAACTAGCTGATCAAACTATGTTTGAAAACAACAATTCGCCAAATTTGACAGTTAAGGATGCCATTGTTGTTCTTCTTGTTTCATAATGTCCTGCTGTTAATTTTTTCAGCACATCCAGT
Source organism: Anodontia alba (assembly GCA_964016985.1). NCBI lineage: Eukaryota > Metazoa > Mollusca > Bivalvia > Lucinida > Lucinidae > Anodontia > Anodontia alba. Next base: position 50,219,745 of record OZ024833.1, read on the forward strand.
AAAATATAAAAATAAAATCCGGTACACCTTGAATCCTGGCAGATAACCACTTTTATTCTTATTTTTATTAATTATTATTTTCACAATCATCTGTATATATTTTTTTAAGCTACCCTAAAGGGTCCTTTAATTTATTAATAAAAAATATTCAAAACAACAACAAAAAAAAACAAAAAAAAAAATATATATATATATATTGGTATAAGCAGTGCAGAAACCACATTGCTTATGCTCTAGACCTTTGTTTATATTTTACTGCACTTACAGTTACTTCCTTTGATTAAAACATGAGATTAATTGTTTGCCATTTAAATCAACACTTGTATTGACTGATGCTAATTGGATTAACAGCACATCAGTGACATTGTGTCGGGATAGGTGCAAAAAACCAACACTAGAACGAATTGCATTAGTTTGTTTTTTTCTCAAGTTAGTAACAACAAACATTTTTAAGCTTTAAATTTTATACTTGTGGAAAATTGGGATTCATGGACAAATCACAATATGCTGGATTTTGTGAAATAACAGAATGTGATGTATTGGATTTACAGTTTCCCCTCAAAATAAAGTCAATTTAAATCATTTGTTCCATGGATCAATGATTTGATTGGGAGAACTCACCCAAAGGCAAAACACGCAGACTGTGGGCCAAGTTCAGAGAGCTGAGACAGGAGATAAGGGCTGAGGGAGGCAAGTCACAACAATGGTGCTATTACAAAAACATTTGACCACTCCAGCTTGCTGTGAAAATATCACAACACATAGCTCTAGATATGAAAAGTATCCTATAAATATTTAAATTCTTATTTCCTCATGAGAACATACTTAAAGGTGCTTCTAATGAGTGCCAAAACTGTTATTGTAGCAAAATAAGAAAAATATGAAAATATTTTGGATGAAAAAGAACCACCTTATCTAGAGTTATGAGTCTATATAAACATTTACCACTTCATTTACAATAATCTTTAATGATACCTTATCATCCTTTGATTCGAGTTTTTCTTTAACATCTACTGACAATGAAGGCTTTGTGTCAGTGAGAGGGGTCTCTGCAGCAGGTGTGGGAGCTGTTGGTGTTGTAACTGGGGGAGTCTTAGATTCCACCTGTTTCACGTCTGCTGTCTGTTGATTAGGCTGCTTCTGACTGTAAAATATATTATAGCTCCACATAGTAAGAGTATCCAGATAAATATTTTCTTATTTCTCCAACAACACATATATTGAAATACTCACTCAAAGTGCCTCTGCGAGGTGCTTTTTGTGAGTATTTACACCATATGTTTTTGTTAAGAAATAAGTTTGTGTTGAGGTTTTACAGCCCAGTCAACCCAATGGGGTCATGTCGAGCACGGTCAGTTTACCGAACAACACGTTTACTGGGCAAACTTAGTCCTCTAAATGGTTAACCAGTATTGTGCACATTCTTTCGCAAGAAACTGACAACTGCCCTTCTTGAATCAGCGGAAAGGAGAGAATGACCGTAGAAAATATTTCATGATCAATCTCCACGAAAGAATGTTGCTGACCTCGGCGGGGGTTGAACCTGCGACCTCCTGGTCTCCAGTCGGACGGCGCATCCAACTGAGCCACCGAGGCCGGCTAAGAAATAAGTAAACTATCATTGACATACTGTTAGGCAAAGCTACTACTATAGTCTGTCCTGCATATTCTATACTTTTATATATATTACATACATGTATTACTTTCTGTAAGGACATTTAGTGCACCAATTACAGCGTGTGTAATGTTTACTGTATAATACACCTGAAATTATTTTATGGTGAACACTAAAACTCTTTAATTCAGATTTTTTTTTACTGAAGCTTTCTTTACTTTTTCTTACAACATACATATCCTGATGATAAGTTCTAAGTTAACTGTTTTTCCTTCATCCAAAAAACATATGAAGTGTTTCTCCCATTCTACCCGATTTTCGTTCTTTTGTGTGTGTTTGTTTTCAAAGGCAAACTTTGAGATTTTTCTTTTATTTATACATAAAAACATGCAGTTGGCACTCAACAGAAGCACCTTGCTGAGGCATTACTAATTAGTAGGAACAATGTATGTTTTGTGGAGAAATAAGATAGTTATCTTCTTATCAGTTTTATCTAGAGGTATGCTCAAGATATCATCAGGATGTATATTTTGTGAACTTGCTAGAAAACAGGGAAGACTCCACAAAAATAATTTCAAGAGCCTTAATTATAGTGTACTGTATGTGACATCATATTTCTTTGAGATAGCACTATTAGGCCCCCTAGCAGTCTCTCTTAAAAATAAAGGATTTTTATAAAGGCTATTTTTGGCCAAATAAAGGTTTTTCAGGATAAATTTAGTACAAAGTAAAGAGCATTTAATGGTTAAATTTCTTGTCAGATCCCAAGCAAAAGAACTCTGCGTCATTGCCTCTCAAGCAAAATAGGGAGAAAAATTGCAGAGAAAATCTGATATTTTCATCTTTAAATGGTAATGACAATAATAATTAACTTGCATTTCTGTTTAGAAACATATGAATCTAAGTAAAAGAACTATAATTTGTTGTTACGAAATGCTTCATATTTATTCCGTTCTTCTCTTGCATTTACAAATTGCCAAATATAAAGGTTTTCTCATCAAAATACAGGTTTTTACATGTTTTTCAGCCAAATTAAAGGTTTTAAAGGATTTCAACAAAATTAAAGGCTTTTAAAGGTTCCCCTTGGGGCCCTGCACTATATAAATGAGCACAGACAGGCACCATTGTGGTAATGAAAGAAATATTAAACAGTGATAATCAAAGGTTATTACATGTCTAGTGTTGTGTCACTGGACATTTGTTTGTTTGTAATGAGGTTTTACGGCCCAGTCAACCCAGTGGGGTCATGTCGAGCCCGGTCAGTTTACCTAAGCACACTTTTACTGGGCAGGCTTGGTCCTCTAAGCAGTTAACCAGTATTGTACACATTCTTTCGCAAGAAACTGATAACTGCCCTTCTTGAATCGGCGGAAGGGAGAGAATGACTGAAGAAAATATTTCATGATCAAATCTCCAAGAAAGAATGGTGCCGACCAGGCGGGGGTCGAACCTGCAACCTCCTGATCACCAGTCGGATGCGCATCAAACTGAGTATTTGCCCAGATACTGCCATACTGGCCCAAGGGCTAATATGGAATTATCAGGCCAATATGCCTTGTAGCAGGACACTAGATCTGCTGTAATATCTTAAGTACATGTATTTCTTTTAAAGTCATAAACTCTTCATAAAATGGTGTAGAATGTCCCATTACAGGTAAAGTTGGAAGAAACATGATTTTCAAGCTGTGCCATTAAAGTTAATATCATGCACGGAAAAAGTGATGTAATCTGTTTGTTTGTGTTGAGGTTTTACGGCCCAGTCAACCCATTGGGGTCATATCAAGCCCAGTCAGTTTTAATGTACCTAACCACACTTTTTCCTGGGCAGGGTTAGTCCTCTAAGTGGTTAACTAGTACTTGTGCACATTCTTTCACCAGAAACTGACAACAGCCCTTCTTGAATCAGCGGATGGAAGAGGATGACAGTAGAAAATATTAAAATATTTTGTGATCAATCTCTGCGAAAGAATATTGCCGGTTCCAGCAGGGATCAAACCCGCGACCTCCTGATTTGCAGTCAGATGTGCATCCAACTAAGTGTGACCTGTGCACACGATGATTTAAGGGCCGATACGGATGCATATGCAAGAAAATATCAATCCACAAATAGGCTTTTTATGTGGGACTATGTAACCAAGACATCTGTTACTATTTTTAATACATGGAATAGCACTATACAATTTAGGATTATTGACTACAACTCACTTAGGCAGAATCTGAGGTGGCTGTGTTTTGGCAATAGTTTTGATGTACTATACAATCTATGATTATTGACTACAACTCACCATTTAGCCAGAATCTGAGGTAGCTGTGTTTTGGCAATAGTTTTGAACTTCAATACAAACACTTCTAACATCCTCATCAGTAACTCACGACCCTGCAGATAATTAAGTAATGTATCTGATATTTATTTGAAAAAGACCACTGAAAGAACACTCAAGTTCAATACATATCATAAAACATGAGATGTTTACTGAGCAGTAATGTTGGTAAATTAAGAAGTACAATGTACTGGGTCTAAGAAAGTCCTAAAGTTATAGACTAGATATAAATTTATAGAACTGCCATCACTTAAGAGTTAAAAGACTATAAATTCATTGACACTTCAAATCCTTATCTTGTTTATACTCTTTAAGTATCTTTTAACATATAGCTTGGAGAAATGTCAGCTGTGCCCAGCATGCTAGATCTGCTGCTCAATGAAAACCTTTAACCCTCTAAAATAGTAATGCAAAATTTCAACAAAACATCTTCAAACCTGGTTTCAGATAAGTCATTTTAAGGTGTGGACAATGGACAGACAATAGACTACAAGTAATTGCAGCAGTTGGTTCAGGTGTGCAAAAACAGCTTAGGTGAGCTAAAAGCTTACAATGACCCTCTGAGAATCTTATATTCTGCTTCTCTTAGCTCCAAACTAGAGCTGTTAGAGAATCTGACTATAGCCCCACTGCAGCTCTATCGGAGGAGAAATGCATATAATGTTGTAATATTTTGAATTCATCCTTACCAGGTAACACCTCTGTAGGACATGGTAACATAGCATCCTAAAACCAATCAAGGGATTTTAATCCATGAGTTATGGGCCCTTGTCTCTAATTCCTGAATACATGATATATCAACCCACTGTCCATGCATGTACCACCTTTTCAAAGCCCCCAAGTGTGGTACATTCCATCAAAGTAGGACCACAAACATAAAAGGTCTTGACCAAAATGCATTTTAATTTTTTGAATACCAAGGGACATAACTCCAAGAGTTATGGACCCTTGGCCCCTATTCTGGTACACACTATACATCCAGTGATTGTCCATGTTGATACCAGCTTTCTAGCTTTCATAGTTCCTTAGAAATCTGTTACGAAAATTTTCAAGAATGGCAAAATTTGAAAACCTATGAAGAAGGGACATAACTCCAAGAGTTATGGGCCCTTGGCCACCATTCTGCCACTACACCTTCCTTACCTTAGAGACCAAGTGTGGTATAAGTTTCATTGTAGTAGGACCACAAACACAAGTTATTGAAAACCTACAAAGGGACATAACTCCATGAGTTATGGACCCTTAGCCCCTATTCTGATGTACACAATACATCCAGTCATTGTCCAAGTTTTTACAAAACTTCAGCTTTCTAGCTTTCGTAGTTCCTGAGAAATCTGTTACAAAAATTTTCAAGAATGGCAAAATTTGAAAACCTATGAAGGGACTTAACTCCAAGAGTTATGGGCCCTTGGCCACCATTCTGCCTCTACACCTCACTTACCCTTGAGACCAACTGTGGTATAAGTTTCATCGAAGTAAGACCATAAACATAAAAGTTATCGAGCAAAATGCATTTTAATGTTTTGAAAACCTACCAAGGACATAACTCCAAGAGTTATGGACCCTTGGCCCCTATTCCAGTATTCACTATACATCCAGTCATTGTCCATGTTTATACGAACTTTAAGCTTTCTAGCTTTCATAGTTCCTGAAAAATCTGTTACAAAAATTTTCAAGAATGACAACATTTGAAAACCTATGAAGGGACATAACTGCAAGTGTTATGAACCCTTGGCCACCATTCTGCCACTACACCTTCCTTACCTCAGAGAGCAAGTGTGGTATTAGTTTCATTGAAGTAGGACCACAAACATAAAAGTTATTAAGCAAATGCATTTTAAAGTTTTAAAACCTACCAAGGGACATAACTCCAAAAGTTATAGGCCCTTGGCCACCATTCTGCCATTACACCTTCCTTATCTCAGAGACCAAGTGTTGTATTTGTTTCATTGAAGTAGGACCACAAACATAAAAGTTATTAAGCAAAATGCATTTTAAATTTTGAAAATGTACCAAGGGACATAATTCCAAGAGTTATGGGACCTTGGTCACTATTCTGCGACTACACCTTACTTACCTCAGAGATCAAGTGTAGTATAAGTTTCATTGAAGAAGGACCACAAACATATTAAGCAAATTTTGCAATCACGGAATTACGGAATGAAGAGTCACGGAATCACGGAAGGACATGGCAAATCCGGTATAGCCCCACTTTTTCAAAGCGTGGCTATAATAAGAGGTGGCTATCAGGAAAATATTTTTGTTATTTCTCCTCGAAAACATATGTTGTGTGTACTCATTAGAAGCAGCTTGGTGAAGCACTTCTAAAAAGTACCTACATCATATGTTTTTATGGACAAAGAAGAAAAAAAAATCAATTTTTGGTTGACAAAAGTTCCTTATCTGGAGGTATGGCTTCTGTAAATCTAACAAAGAATATAAGAGTAACTTACATTGCCATTTTCTTGTTCACTCTTCTGTCGGATACAGTCAACAAGGTTTAAAAGAAGTTTACATGACATGGTCTGAATGCTGCTGGGCAGGGATTCATCATGGACATTTTTTGAGAACAGATTAACAGCCATTGATAACTCTGTCATTGGTAGTGCCTGTCGTACATGATGAACAAGATCTGCCAGGGTGCTGTAGGCTAATGGTCTGTAATGAAGATTGTAAATAGAGGATCTTACATTTGTGGTGATTTAATATGAAATTTATGAAACTCGTTGGGTAATTTCGGGGTATCTTGCGAGCCTTGGCGTGCAAAATACCGAAATTACCCAACGAGTTTCATAAATTTCATATTAAATCACCACGAATGTAAGATTCTGTTTATCACATGACCCTTCCAATCACAAAAAATGTACAAAATATATTAAGATAACGGCTTTCCATACCTAAGAGAATCAACTCACTACCAAGAATTCAAAAGTACTATGCAACAAAAATAGTTAGCATATTATTTGATAATGCCGAAAATAACTAGAAACAAGATAAATATGCCATTTATTTCTTCATTAAACAGTAAGAATTGATGATGATTTTTATTTGAGCTAATATATATTTCCTCTGAATAAATGAATTTAAAAATAAATATTCCCTTAAACGTCATTCAGCGAGTCAATACGTCACTGAGAATCAGTAGGGGAATCCCCCAAAGTCAGCTGTTGTATTTAAAGGTCATTGACCTAAATCAATACAGTTTATACGATGGTTGATACACCCAAGTAAATGACAGATTTCAAGAACATAAAACATTTTAACTGTAGTCTGGATTTTAATTTGACACATTTATTGACTGTCAGAGTCATGTCATCCTCCCATGCTTTTTTTTGGAGGAGGTGAATTATTTTTCATTGACTGTTAGACGACATCAATGTCGAAAGTGCCTCTAAATATTTTGCCGGAAAACATCGAATTTTAACCACCATGATTATTTCTGGTAGCTGTGTTATTTGCATTGTGATTGTGTGGTGTCTTCCCCTGCCATCGGTCTGACATTTATCGTTCATCTCAAAATCATCCCGAAATTGAGGGCAAGATCTGTTTCAAATGTGAAGTTGTATCGGCGAACGCGGACACCATCTTGGTTGCTATCAATAAGCAGAATAATACGAATATTAATGAGGGTAATTAGGCTAACCAATGGGAAGCTTTGCAGGTGTTATAACACGTGTGGTTATATGATTTTTATGACATGGGTTATTTCACTGAATAACTTGACGGTCATGTGATAAACACGTTTAGAATCAGGCATGTCACTCAAACTACAATAAATGGTTACTGTCACTAACCAGGAGTTCTGTATTAAACTCATTCTTTATGCTGTTTGGTTAGAAATACTACAAAAATACATAAAGTCATTAGCTCAAGACAAGATGAGGTATCAGGTAAACATTTTCCTTACTTCTCAATGGAAACATTATGTTATGGGTACTCATTAGAAGCCCCTAAGCAAGGCACTTCTGAGTACCATAGTATTTGTTGTGGAGAAATAAGAAACATATCAATATGTTTTGTTGAAAAAAAAGTCACCTTATCTGGAGATATGAAGTAACTCTATAAGATGTAAAAAAAAACAGGAACAAAAAAAAACAAAAAAAAAACCTTGCAGTCTGCCTCCATGACACTCAAGTAACTATTTTTAACCCAGCATTATTGTATTTATCCCTAAGTATTTGGACAGACAGGCCTAAGCAAACAGTATGCCTTTTAAGATTGTGGACAAATACCAGGGTTGATGCAAAAACTTTCTGATAGATGAACAAACGAATGGGCAGACAGACTGATGGAAAACAAAAATTAAATGCAAAGTGTTTGTCATCCCGGACCATCTATCAGCATGAGGAATAAAGTGTGTCAGCTATTGATGCTTGCTTCAGGTGAGCATCTTCACATTTGAACATGTCCCATATTACAAAGTCCAGCCAATATAATTGTTAATTAACCATGCTAAGTGTATAACAGAACAAATGGTTGCTCCAACTATTGTTCGACATGTAATATTAATGCCTTGCCTACTTTGACTACAAGACCTGTCTGATGACGATGTATTCTTTGGCTGCACTCATAGGCCATGGAAAATTCAATAGCCACAATGTAATAAAATGTACCTTCTGAGATGAGCCCCTAAAGAAGACTCAATCAGCCTGCACAGTCTGATCAGTCTTCATTCTCCACATGAAGAAACTTTGCATTCTTTGCAATCCAAAATGCATCCAGTGAAGATTCTGATCAGACTGTGTGAATGCACATGCTGATCTAAATCTTCAATGGGTGCATGTCTGAAAAGTTGTGGCATACATAAGACTGGAGCCCATCTTTACTATGGCAAAACACATTGAAACCAGAGATGGTGTTTATAAAACACTATACCCCCAACTTGAACTTGACTTATGCAGAACTTGTTTGTAAACAGATTTATAATTTAAGTTGCAAACCTGACAAACGCCCAAATTTACAAAGAGCGATAACTCATGAAGTATTGTTTTAGAATTTATTCAAAAAAATTAATCAGGCCATCTACTCATCACTACCTATCTATTCACCAGGTTTCAAGGCTCTAGCTTAAATAGTTTTTGAGATATTATGCTGACAAGATTTCATCCGTATTTTTTCAAAGGGCCATAACTCAGAAAAGGGGCAAAATCCTGATGAGAAAAAAAATATGTGTCACCTATTTTTTAATAAGGAATCCCTATATGAAATTTTAAAACCATAACATACATGATTCAAAAGTTATGCTATGCATCAAAAAGCATGAAATGTAAAATGCCCAAAGTTATAGAGGGCCATAACTCAGTATTTCTCAGAATTTATCCAAAAGTTAATCAGGTCATCTTCTCATCACTACCAATCTATTCATTGGGTTTCAAGGCTCTATCTTGAATGGTTTTGGGGATATTTTGCTGACAAGATTTCATCCATATTTTTTCAAAGGGCCATAACTCAGGAAAGGGGCATAATCCTGGGAGAAAAAAAAAATATGTGTAAGCTATTTGTTCATGAGGAATCCATATATTAAATTTCAAAACCCTAGCATGCATGGTTCCAAAGTTATGTTATGCATCAAAAAGCATGCAATGTAAAAATGCCCAAAGTTACAAAGGGCCATAACTCATGAAGTATTTTTCAGAATTTACTCAAAAGTTAATAAGGTCATCTACTTATCAGTACCAATCTATTCACTAGGTTTTAAGCTCTAGCTTCCATAGTTTTTGAGAAATTTTGCTGCCAAGATTTCATCCATATTTTTTCAAAGGACTATAACTCAGAAAAGGGGCATAATCCTAATAAGAAAAAATATACATTTCACCTATTTTTCGCATAAGGAATCCATATATGATATTTCAAAACTATAGCATGAACTGTTCAAAAGTTCTGCTATGCATCAAAAAAGCATGCAATATAAAATGCCCAAGGTTATAAAGCGCAATAACTCATGTAGTATTGTTCAAAATTTATTCAAAAGTTAATCAGGTCATCTACTCATTACTACAAATCTATTCACCAAGGCTCTATCTTGAATGGTTTTGGAGATATTTTGCTGATAAAATTTCATCCATATATTTTCAAAGGGCCATAACTCAGGAAAGGGGCATAATCTGGATGAGAAAAAAATTTGTGTCACCTATTTTTTCATAAGGAATCCATATATGAAACTTCAAAACCCTAGCAGGCACAGTTCAAAAGTTATGCTATGCATCAAAAAGCATGCAATGTAAAAATGCCTTAAGTTACAAAGGGCCATAACTCATGAAGTTTTTTCTCAGAATTTATTCAAAAGTTACTGAGGTCATCTACTCATCAATATCAATCTATACATTGGGTTTAAAAACTCTAGCTTCAACAGTTTTAGAGATATTTTGCTGACAAGATTTCATCCATATTTTTTTAAAGGGCCAAAACTCAGGAAAGGGGCATAATCCTGATGGGAAAAAAATACGTGTCAGCTATTTTTTCATGGGGAATCCATCTATGAAATTTCCAAACCCTAGCATGCACGGTTCAGAAGTTATGTTATGCATCAAAAAGCATGCAATGTAAAAATGAAGTTTTTTAAAAGTAAAACATATTTTAATCAGTAATACTTAACCTATAGATAATGTGCTATTCTATTCTGTTATTCACCCCCTCCACAGAAAAAACGACCTTTCAGTCGTGATAAAGTCTTAATTCAAAAGGTCCCTTTAAACAGTTACCTGTATGACATAGTTCCTCCCGCTCAAATGATCACGTGTCAATTTCTTTTATGTGTAAAACAATACACAATTAGGAGAAAAGAGCGAGGAAAGGGAGGTGGGACGATAAATACTTATCTATAGGTTAAGTATTGTTGTTGTTGTTGTTGTTGTGTTGAGGTTTTACGGCCCAGTCAACCCAATGGGGTCAATAGGTTAAGTATTACTCGTTAAAATATGTTTTACTTTTAAAAAACTTCATTTTAACTTCGTAATACATTAACCTATAGATAATGTGCTAGAATTTGTAGAATAGGAGGGAGGATTTCTCCTAATAAGTTAGTCCCAACTTCTGAATTAAGACTTAGTAAAAAGATTTATTTTTATATATATATAATGAGGACATAATTAGTGCTTAAGGCAATAATAAGGTCCTTTAACCAAGGATAAAGTAATCCAGGGTTAAGATATATATATAATAAAGGTATAATATAATATAATTAGTACCTCTCTAGTATAGCATCAGGTCTAGGGGGGCTGTTGACGTTGTCTACACATCCATAGCTGATTGCTGTTGGCCCCCCACCACTTTTTGGGCCACTACAATGGGGCCCAAACTTTGGAGATTCTGTGCTTGTTGAGACATGTCTCTGAGATAGAATTTGGCAAAAGTTGATGAACTATTCCAAACCGCTGCTTGAAGTATATCATTGAGAGGAACTTTGTCGAAGAAAGCCCAAGAAGAGGAAAGAGCTCTAACTTCATGAGCTTTGATTTTAAGGAAAGAGATGTCTTGTTTAGTGAGTTTCCTATAGGCAAGTTTAACAGTGTAAGATATCCATCTCGAGATAGTATTTTTAGAAATATCCTTATTGCCTTTAATAGGAAGAAAGAGCTATTCTGGCGATAAGAGCTAGCCATTTTGAGATAGAACTTCAGAGCCCTAACGGGGCAAAGAAGTCTGTCAGTATGTTCCCATTTACATATTCGAGCAAGACTAGGAACAACAATAGGATCTGGTTTAACAGAAGGAAGCTGGTTTTTTGCTAAAAAGCCAGATTTAAGAATCAAGGAAACTGAACCATCAGATTGATTAAATCTTAAATGTTGTGAATCCATAGCTAGAGCATGTATTTCACTACACCTTTTAGCAGTGGCAAGAGCTAAGAGAAAGGCTGTCTTAATAGTAATGTGAAATTTAGAAGCCTTATCAAGAGGTTCAAAAGGTGGTTTTTGTAGACATACTAAAACCCACGATAAGTCCCATTTAGGTGTAAGAGATCTTTGTACTGGTCGTTGAAGTTCAAAAGATCTGATAAGTTCAGATAAAACTGGATTAGATCCGATTCTATAACCAGTTTTGAATTTTAGAGTGTTAGAGATCATAGATCTATAATCTTTAATAGTACTAATGTGACATTTCTTTTCCGAAAAGAGAAAGATTAAGAAATCGGCTATAACTGTAATAGGGGCCGAGATCGGATTAACCTTTTTTGTATGACACCAATTAGAGAAGATGGTCCATTTTGCATCGTAGACTTTTGTGTAGATGCTCTTCTTGATCTGGAGACAAAATCTGCAACGTTTTGTGAAAATTTCTTATCTCTGATTGATTGTTTGATAACTCCCAAGCGTGAAGGTCGAGAATTGGGAGGTTTTGATGGACAAATCTTCCTTTGGATTGAGTCAATAGTCTTGGAATTAGTGGCAGACGTATCGGAGCTGACACTAATAGAAGAAGAAGTTCTGAGAACCACTGTTGTTGTGGCCAGAATGGAGCTATGAGAACTATTCTGCACTGATGTTGTCAGATTTTCTCTAGAACAGCAGGTATCAGAATAAAAGGAGGAAAAGCATATGCATGAAGATGATTCCAGTCCATAGACAGGGCATCTATCGCTAGTGCTTTGTAGTCTTGTACTGGAGAGACATATAATGGGAGTCTGTGGTTAAATCTTGTCGCAAACAGATCCACATTTGGGAAGTTGAGCATCTGGAATACTGAATTCGCAACTGTTTGATCCAGAGCCCATTCTGTCTTGATAGGTTTGTCTAGTCTTGAGAGGCGGTCTGCAAGAATGTTGAATTTGCCTGGGATGTGACATACTCTGATAACTATGTCTTGTTCCAGGCACCAATTGAGTATTTTCCAAACTTCTACGCAAAGATTGGGGGAATGTTTGTTGATATATGAGACCACCGTTGTGTTGTCTGTGGATATCATGATGCAAGAATGGTGAATAAATGTTTTGACTTGTTTCAGTGCTAATCGTATGGCCATCATTTCTAACATATTGATATGGAGCTGGGATTGGTTTTTTGTCCAGCGACCATGAAAGGAGAGTGTTGTCGGCTCTAAATGAGCTCCCCATCCGTAATGACTGGCATCCGTATAAAGGAAGAATTCGGGGTCTGGAGGATGGATAGAAGTCCCAGTCTCGAATCGAATGGGGTTTATCCACCATTGTAAGTGAGATCGAATCATACCGTTTATCGAGATCGGGTGATCGAGAGGAAGAATAGGAGGTTTCCAGACAGACAGCAGGCACATCTGAAGAGGACATAAGTGCAGTCTGCCTAGGAGAACAAGGTCTGCTGCAGCACTGAGTTTGCCCAAAAGAGAAAGAAAAGTTTGTGCCGATACATGTTTGGCTGACATTATTTTCTTGATTGTTAGAATTAGGTTCTGTACACGATCCGCTGGAACCCTGACTAAATTTTGTTGCGTCAGAAATTCCATACCTATGAAGGTGAATTTCTGAGCAGGAAAGAGATCAGACTTCTTGAGATTTGGCAGAAAACCTAGGCTTTGGATAGTTTGAATGCAAAATTTTGTCTGAGTAATCAGTCGGTTGCGAATCAGATTTTTTATCAGCCAATCGTCTAGGTATGGAAAAACTGATATGGCACGTTGGCGTAGAAAAGCTGCTATAATGTCCATCAGTTTCGAAAAAATTAACGGACTTAGGGACATTCCGAACGGTAGGGCCGAAAAGTGATATACTTGATCTTCGTGTACGAAGCGAAGATACTTCCTGGATTGATGATGTATCGGCACGTGTAGGTATGCATCTGTTAAATCTATGGAGACAGCCCAATCGTTGAGTCTCATCGCTTGTCTTACCGATTTGACTGTTTCCATTTTGAATGCTTGTTTCTCTATGTAACGGTTTAATAAAGACAGGTCTATTATTAAACGAAACTTTCCGTTCTTTTTTGGCACAAGGAATATCCGGGAATAAAAGCCGGGAGTTCCCGGATTCTGTACCCTTTCCACTGCCGGTTTGTTGAGAAGGTTTTCGATCTCTTCTCTGAGAAACAGGGAGGAGGATTGACTCATTCTGATCGGAACAGATGACAAAGGAGGAATTTTGATGAATGGTATCCTGAATCCGTTTCTTACGATAGAGAGGACCCATTTGTTGTCTGTTATTTCCTCCCATTTTTCCGCAAAATGGGCCAATCGTCCTCCCACTGGAATGTCCGCGAGCGGAAGAGCAGGCAGTGGAAAAGGCGGGCCTTCATAATCTTGTGGAGGAAGAGGCAGGTTTAGAGGAGGGGAACTGACAGATGTTACCAGTCCTTTTGATATTATCTTTCTTAGTGTGAGAAGATGAGCTTTGAGGAATAATACTTTTGGACCTATACGACTGCGTAGGTTTAGGTCTGGATGTTGTTTGTTTAGCAGGATATTTAGGTATCTTGAAAGCTCTGCTCTGCCAAGGAGGCTTAAAAGAATGAGATTGTGACTGAATGGATGTAGAAGCTAGAAACCTTTGCTGTTGAGCTTCGAAGTTTGATTTAGCTATTTCTTTTATCCTGCCGTCAAATAAGGATTTCGAGTTAATAGGAGCGTTCCTTAACTCGTATGTGGAATTGTCCAGAAGTAGTTTAGACGAAGCTAGGGCTGCGTCCCTCCTAGCTTGGAATAATTCAGTAGTTAAAAGTGTAGACATGGCAGTAGCATGTTTAATCGATTTGGCTACGGCCTCCAGAAGTCTGGAAAGGGCCGACACCGATTCCTGTTGTAATGAAAGGAAGGCAGCTGAAGAAAATAGATCAGCATGAGAATTAATGGAGACTAGTTTTCTAGCCTTCCATTCCCATGCTTCTGGATTCTTCAGCGGAATAGAAGCTCTTCCTTTATTAGAAATGTCTAGGAGAGACGCATCTGCTTCTAATTGAGGGATATCATCAGTTGGCAAATATTGGTTTTGGCTCTTGTAGAATTTAGTCGGAGCAAGAGCCGAAACCAAGCTTTGCGGGCAAATCCAATCTCTTGAACATTTGTCCGAGTCTACTCTATTTTGAATATATTTTGTTGTATTTTCTACTAATTTGGATTGTGGGAGGACAAGTAAAGGAGTGGAACGAGACACCATTAATTGTTCGATCCCAGAGAGAGGTTTTAATGTAGCTTGATCCTGCTGAGTTTTGGGGCATAACTCAGGAGGAAGAAGCCGTAAGACCTCGTCAATCGCACTATCAAATGACCAGACTTCGGATTCAGTTTCCGAATCTGACTCCTTGTTCTGCTGAGTGAGATTCGGTTGAAACTGATCATAATTAATAGGTTGATTAGTGATTGGACTAAAATTAGTCTCCTCAGGTTGTATTGGAGTTGGCATTTGAACAACCTGGGGAGATTTATGAGCCCTTGTGTATCTACCAATGTCAAGTTGAGATTGGGAGGAATTTGATGAAGAAGAAGGCGTCATCGATCGTCTTCTCTTTTTATGAGAGTGCTTAGATCTCTTTGAATTTTTCTTTCGCCGAGAAGAACTCAAAGAGTCTGATCTAGAAGTAGAGTAAGAAGAGGAGGATGATCGATGTCTTCTTCTCTTTTTAGATTTATGCTCTCTTTTTGACTGATCCTTCCTTGAAGGTCTGGAGATAGATAAATCATTTGAATTAGGAGGCTCAATCATTACACTCGGATCTGAGACCTGCGAAAAATCAGGTTCGAGTGGAATTATCTGTCTAGAGGAAGAAGCTAGATTAGGAAATTCTAGTCTTTCAGAACGTTCATATCCAGGAATTAAAACACTGGATAGTCTGTGGACACTACCATGTGAAATATGGCTACTTATGGACAGAGCGTAGCTTTGTACAGGCACATTTATAGGTATATAACCAGGCGGAATTTGTGTTTGTAGGTCATACGCGAATGACTGTAAACCAATGCCTGGTTGACTGGAGCCTAGTTGACTGGTGCCTGGTTGACTGGTGACTGGTTGACCAGTGACTGGTTGACTGGAGATGTTGCCCAGTGACTGGGTGACTGGTTGACTGGTGACTGGATGACCGGTGACTGGTGGGCTTAGTGCCCGGTCAGACTCTAAGTCCGCCAGGCTGCCACCTTGATGGGTCCTGCCCCGAGCAGTATAGCTATGAGGGGCGGTGCTCCCATCAACTGTCCCGTTGTCAGACATCTCTGTCTGGGACTTCTTGGATTTCTTTGATTTCTTCTGTTTTCTCTTCTGCATCATAACTGATTTTCTAGTGGCATGAAGACGTCTTCTTTCTGCTAGGTTCCAAACTTTTTCTGTCCAGGAACTGCAAATATAACACGGAGAGATACGTGTGCAAGAAATACAAGTTAAACAAGATAAATGTGTATCCCATTTAGCTTTTAAATGGCCACAGTTGCCGCGAGGGAAATGCATCGACTGACGCGGAAACAAAGGAAGAAATTTAACATTGAGAAAACAAGAAATCTAAAATCGATATTTCAAAAATAAGTACATAGATAGTAGAAGAAAAGAATATAGAACCAGAGAAAGTCAAGGATATAAAAATTTTAACCGTGTAGAATAATTTTAATCCATTTTTTCTAACACAGAATAATAATCCTTGAACAATTCACAGTCCACAGAAAAGAAACTGACACGTGATCATTTGAGCAGGAGGAACTACGTCATACAGGTAACTGTTTAAAGGGACCTTCTGAATTAAGACTTTATCACGACTGAAAGGTCGTTTTTTCTGTGGAGGAGGTGAATAACAGAATAGAATAGCACATTATCTATAGGTTAATGTATTACGAAGTTAAAATGCCCAGTTACAAATGGCCATAACTAATGAAGTATTTGTCAGAATTTATTCAAAAGTTAATCAGGTCATCTACTCATCAATACAAATCTATTCACCAGGTTTCAAGGCTCTAGCTTCAACAGTTTTTGAGATAATTTGCTGACAAGATTTCATCCAATTTTTTTCAAATGGCCATAACTCAGGAAAGGGGCATAATCCTGATGGGAAAAAAATACGTATCAGCTATTTTTTCATGAGGAATCCGTATATGAAATTTTAAAACCCTAGCATGCACAGTTCAGAAGTTATGCTATGCATCAAAAAGCATAACGGACACATGCACGGACGGATTAACGAACATCCCAGAAGCAATATGCCCCCCAAGACGGATTAACGAATGTCCCAGAAGCAATATGCCCCTCCAACTTCTTCGAGGTTAGAGGCATAAAGATGTATCATTAAAACCCTCTAGCAGTTTCAATGGGTAAGAATACTAAGATTCCATTTGCAAACAGACTGATAATGATAAAATCTCCCAATAACTGGTCTGGAGTATATACGGAACTAGAGGCCCAAGTGGGCCAGAAGTCGCTCACCTGGATTAGGCTGATCATGATGTTACATTGTGCCATGGTGGCCATCTTGGCTATCAGATTCGATTGCCTTTAGCAATTCAGAATCTAATGTTTTTTGAAGAGTTTCAAGATTGCCATCTTGGATATTGGAACTGAACAATTCAGCAATTCCGAATCTCCATTGTACCCCAATGCCTCCCATCAAGTTTCGGCTCAACCTGACTTACTGTTTGGGAGGAGATGTGGTTTGAAGAATTTCAAAATGGTGGCAATCTTGGACAGTAACACAGAAGGATTTTAGCGACTGAGGGACAGACAGACAGACAGACGACGGACAACAGGCCATGGCATAAGCTGACCTGGAGCAAAGTTACGAAACAAAAAATGTATTTGAGAAAGATAATACCTGATCATTCTTTCTTTCAGTGAATTGGTGATACACTTAGAACCTGACATGGGTATTTAATACAGGCATTCCCAACCCAACGGATGCCTTGGCCAATCAGAACCAAGGCTTCGAGGAATCCATGCCCACATTAAATTCTTTTCAACCTTTTATTGTTTTGTTTACGTAGGTTGTTTGTTTTTACAGTATTTTATGAACCCAATCACCACATCATTTTATCATCGCATTTGTACATATGTTATTGTGCTGTTCCTAAACGGACAAATTACAAACTGCAGTACTATGCGTTATAAATAGTGATTCGTGAAAATATGATTGATAAATTGCAAAAACAGCGATAAACTAACAATAATAAAGACAAGAAATGTTCACTTTGTCAGCCTTCGAGTGTTTTTCAATACTTTGTATGCATACTTTAAATTACAGTTTTGTTTGTTTTGTGTTTGGGTTTTACGGCCCAGTCAACCCAATGGGGTCATGTCGAGCGGGGTCAGTTTACCTAGCCACAAGTTTACTGGGCAGGCTTAGTCCTCTAAGCAGTTAACCAGTATTGTGCACATTCTTTCGCCAGAAACTGACAACTGCCCTTCTTGAATCAGCGGAAGGGAGAGAATGACCGTAGAAAATATTTCACGATCAATCTCCACGAAAGAATGTTGCCGACCTCGGCGGGGGTTGAACCCACGACCTCCTGGTCTCCAGTCGGACGGCGCATCCAACTGAGCCACCGAGGCCGGCCTAAATTACAGTTTATCATTGACTGACAACCTAAGTGTGGATAAATTTCCTGGAAAGCAGTTCCCTGGGCAGGATAACCTGGGTGAGGTAATTTCTATCCTATATAAATACATGGGAAATCCTTATCTGGTATGCAAGAAAAATAATTACCTGAGAGATTCATGGGTTGTCCATCCACTCCCAATTAGTACATTCTCATCAAACAACTTGTCAATAACTTTCACAAACTCTAAAAAAAACAAACAAAAAAAACATACTTCATATTACCATATATGTATTTGACAGCTCTATTTTTCACCCAAAAATAAAGAAATGTTGCCTCTATTTATAAATAAAATTTCTGCATAATTTTAATAAATGAGGAAATACTGAAACACCTGTTTCAAGAAATACCTTAATGCAGTAAGTACACAAGTTATCAGTGATCATGGACTTCTCATTACAATGTTTACACTGCACCATGTTACTGTCAACACCTGTCTTGGTCTTGTTTACTTGCAGAATTATGGATTTTCTGCTTTCTTTGTTTAGCAGAAAAAGACCCGGTTTTTCAGTTTGACTTTAACCCTTATTGTACTGTGATAGTTGGGACCACTAGGTGCATTTGTGCTGGATTTTTTTTCATGATATTTTTGGCATACCTCACAACAGATAAGAAGTCTGTAAAATACGATTTTTAAAGATGAACATATGAAACCTATATAAAGTTCTTTAGTAATGTCTGGTGCTACTTTCTTTTTTAAATTTGAATTATTCCTGAAATGGGAAAAATAGGGAGAAAAGCAAAATACATTTTGTACCCCTGTGTTTCATGGCCTCATTTTTTAAACTAATTATTATGCATCTGGAAAAAATCATTATATTTCATACAGGTAAACATATTTCTACAATATGTTGGGCTTTTTTTTGTGTGTGTGCTAATTTTCAAGTTATTCAGCATCTTGGTGCCTATTCAAACAATTTTGTACCAGCATCCCGTCCCTCCTAAATTCTGGTTTGTCACTTGGGTATCAGTGCCATTTTCCATATTTCACAGCTTATCTGACTATTAACAATTACTATTGCATCTATACTAATTTATTATGTCAAGAAAATAAACCTTTTTCACAAATTTTACTGCTAAAATATCAATTAAAATCGGCACTTAACTGCAATTTCAATGGCCAAAGCCTTTTTGAATCTGTAGAAAATCAACCATTAACTTTTCCATTGCATATACTAATATTATTATTAGCCATATCACATGATAAATATTATTATAAAAGCAAAAAACCACCCTATCACATAATTCCAGATAAGGCATTTATTTTTTTCCACCAAAAACTGTTGATATTTTTCTTATTTCTCCAGAAAAACTTATGTTGCTGGTACTCATTAGAAGCATATTGCCAAGGTGCTTCTAATGAGTACCCACAACATACGTTTTTCTGGAGAAATAAGAAAACTATTTTACTGATACCCCTCTTATCTGGAGCTTGGCACTCCAAAGAACTATAATATGACCTGTACCAATGAGAGATAGCATGAACTAGCATGTAATAGGTGAAACTGGCAGGATAAGGGTTAATATATGTCTGTTGCATGTATGTTTTCAGACAAGGCAATTTAACAAGGTAATAATTTTGTTAATATTTGTGTGTGTGTGTGTGTGTGTGTGTGTGTGTGTGTGCGTGTGTGTGTGTGTGTGTATGTGTGTTGCATGTATGTTTTCTGACAAGGCTCTACAATTTAACATGGTAATAATTGGTGTGTGTGTGTGTCTGTGTGCGTGCGTGCATGCATGCGTGTGTGTGTGTGGTCATACATGTATATAGTTTTATCATCTTACAGGGATCAAGCTACAGGGTGACTTGGGCGAAACAGTTGCCCTAGAGGGCTCAAAGTCGCCCTGGGAAGCCCAGAGGGTGACAAAAACTTCGCCCTCCGTTTTTGCAACTTTTGAAAAAGCTAGTACTTGTGCAAAACGAACTTTTTGTTGGGAGAAATCCAGTAAAAATTGAGCAAACATGCAAAGGTAAAAATCAGTTGAAAAGTGTTGTTAGATGTATCAGAAATGCCACTGAATGAAAGTCTGATGTGATTTAACAGGTTTTGGAGGAAAACTGTTCGCCTTTTATGTGACCAAAAGATCGTTTTCATCAATGTCATTAGTTTTCGTGGGTGTCCGTTTTTTCATAAATGAACCATATGCATGCTGAAAATTGGCCAGAAACATCATTAAAAGTGCAAAAAAACTAAGTTTAGAAGTTGGCAGACACTTTAGTTTAACCAATTTATTATTATCATTATGTTTATAGCTTACTTACCAAGCCACAGACCTTGATGTTTTGACTGTATCTACTCAAAAGAATTGTCAATTTCCCAAAAGATATGAATGAACTTATGTGTCCAGATATAATGTATTTGCCCTACTCATGTCTGTGTTACTTTGCATCATTTAATTGGTTTAGAAGTAAGAATGAACAGGTCTACAGTAAAATTTGTTTCCTTTGTTAATTCCCAAAACAATATGGTAAAAATTCCCAAGACAATGCAGTAAAGTGAGTGGAAAGTCCTAAATTGTCGAGCTTTCAGTAAGGCGATAGGTGAACTGAGTCTTGACTTCTCCCTCATCCTATAAAACTTCTCCCTGTTTTGTCTGGAGGGAGAAGTCACTTCTCCCTAAATTTCTGAGCCAGCTTGATCCCTGTCTTATATATACTGAGAAAGGCACAGCACAAATTTTCAAAAAAAAAATGATGAAATTTGGCAATAAAAAAGCCTGAAGGATAAGAAGATGGACACACTGACAAATAGATGTATAGACAGATGCACAAACACCAAACAGGTGCTACATCTGGTTTGCTGCCAGCATGCTTGACAAAAACTCACTGTTTCTCAGATCTGTAGCTAGAATATGTTTGGCTGCTATTAGTAACTCTTTCCTAAGATGAGCCACTTCTTGTGGACAGAGAGACAGCAGATTAAGGTGGCCCTGAACAAGCTGCTGTGAGAAGTTCTGCACTTGTTCCTGAAAGACAGTAAAACAACATATGATTTGCCTTACAACAACAAACATCAAATTAACAAGCTTCCAAAAGCTCTAACAATAATCAAATGTAGCCTTCCACTGGATCTGATTTTGTTTTTATTTCCGGTCTTTCTTGCTTCCAAGGAATCCTGTTTTCAGAATCTATTACATAGGGAATAATCAACAGTGTTTGATTGATATGAAAAATCTGTCATGAAGGAAAAAAAGGAGTTCCAAAGGAACAAGACTTTACCGAATTATCCACGCTCCCGAGTGACACTTTTCATATCAAGCAAACACTGGTTCTTTATATTATTTATTACATATCTTTTTGCTAGTACTTTTTCTTGAAAGTGCAACAAAACTGCTTCAATCTGAGCTGAAGAACAATAAAATGCAAGAAAATGGTGTTATTCAGTCTGTTCATTAGCAACATTGATGTCACTTCATGTGGTAACCTGAACAGGTTCATGATGTTAATATCTTTTATTTCGTCACGTTAATGTCCCTTTTGGCAGCCCAGGATGTCAAGATGAAATGCAATAACGCGGGAAGCAGTCTATAAAATCAGTTCCAACAATGTGAAATAATTCAATACACTGCTACATACAAATGTATATCAAATCATCATACTGTGAATTATAGAAAATAACAGAGAAATCTCCAGAAGAAAACACATACCTGATAAATTCTGACAATGTAGGCAAGGAATGACAGTGTCTTGATCTGAGCAGCTATGAAGTCAATGAATACCTCTTTGTTGAAAGCTGGATGAGACCTGTAATATATCAGAATATAAAACTTTTGGTCCCATCTAAAATCATAAACAAGAAACCCAAGTAGGCCAGAAGCACTCATCTGAGCCCAAGCTGACCAAATACTTGTGCAGAAAATGGGGAAAATTAAAGACGAAAGCTCTAAGCATACCAGCTGCGACAACCAAATAACATTTATTTTAAAAAAATTTCCCATATATTCTTGTGGAAACAATTTTTAAACAAATGTTATTTGTTCGGAAAAAGCTCTAAATGACACACATACACTTTCTTTTTAACCATATTAAAAAAAACAAGAGGGCCATGATGGCCCAGTAACGCTCACCTGAGCAACATAGCACTTTGAGAGCCTGATCTAGAACTGATCAAGGCAAACATTCTGATCAAAGTTCAAAATGATCATATTAACAAGTAAGACAATGTAGCATGTCTAATGGACTGTGAAATAAAGGTCAAGGTCAAATACGGATGACTGCACTCAAGAGGTCATGCTAAGATATATGCATGTACTAAGTATCACTGGCTGTAGGAGCAATAGTTACTGAGAAACTGACCTAAACACAAACACTTCACAAGTACCAAATATCACTCTGTAGGACCAATAATTACTGAGAAACTGACCTAAATGGACAGAATACTATACATCACCTTGAAATCATCAAGACAAACATTTTGAGCAAGATTCATGATGATCACTTCAAAAATGAGACCTCTAGAGCATCAACAAGGTTTTCCTTTGATTTGGCCAGGTGAACTAGTTTTTGATATCAAGTGACCCAGTTTTAAACTAGACGTAGAAATCATTAAGACAAACATTTTGAGCAAGATTCATGATGATCACTTCAAAAATGTGACCTCTAGGGCATCAACACGGTTTTCCTTTGATTTGGCCAGGTGACCTAGTTTCTGATATCAAGTGACCCAGTTTTAAACTAGACTTAGAAATCATCAAGACAAACATTTTGAGCAATATTTATGATGATTATTTAAAAAATGTGACCTCTAGAGTGTAAATAGTTTTCTGCTGATTTGGCCTGGTGACCTAGTTTTAGACCCCAAGTGACCCAGTTTCAAACTTGACCTAGAAATCACCAAGACAAACATGTTGAGCAAGATTGATGATGATTGCTTGAAAAATGTGACCGCTAGAGTGATAACGATTTTCCGCTGATTTGGCCATGTGACCTAGTTTTTGACCCCACGTGACCCGGTTTCGAACTTGACCTAGAAATCATCAAGACAAACATTTTGAGCAAGATTCGTGATGACTGCTTCAAAAATTTGACCGCTAGAGTGTTAACAAGGTTTTCTGCTGATTTGGGCTGGTGACCTAGTTTTTGACCCCATGTGACCCAGTTTCAAACATGTCCTAGAACTCATCAAGACAAAGATTTTGAGCAAGATTCATGATGATTGCTTGAAAAATTTGACCGCTAGAGTGTTAACAAGGTTTTCTGCTGGTTTGGCCTGGTGACCTAGTTTTTGACCCCATGTGAACCAGTTTCAAACCTGACCTAGAAATCATCAAGACAAACATTTTGAGCAAGATTCATGATGATTGCTTGAAAAATGTGACCGCTAGAGTGTTCACAAGGTTTTCTGCTGATTTGGCCCAGTGACCTAGTTTTTGACTCTAAGTGACCCAGTTTTGAACTTGACCTAGAAATCATCAAGACAAACACATTGAGCAAGATTCATGATGATTGCTTCAAAAATGTGACCGCTAGAGTGTTAACAAGGTTTTCTGCTGATCTGGCCCTGAGACCTTGTTTTTGACCCCAAAGTGACCCAGTTTCGAACTTTACCTAGATTTAATAGAGGCAAACATTTTGAGCAAGTTTCATCAAGATTGGGTCAAAACAAGTTTTTCCTTTGATTTGACCTGGTGACCTACTTTTTGACCCTAAGTAACCCAGTATCAAACTTGACCTAGATTTCATAGAGGCAAACATTCTGAGCAAGTGTCATCAAGATTGGGTCAAAACTGTGACCTCTAGAGTGTTAACAAGTTTTTCCTTTGATTTGACCTGGTGACCTAGTTTTGACCCCAACTAACCCAGTATCGAACGACCTATTCATAGAGGCAAACATTCTGAGCAAGTTTCATCAAGACTGGGTCAAAACTGTGACCTCTAGAGTGTTAACAAACTAATTGTTGACGACGGACGACAGACACCGGACGACGACGGACAGAGGGTGATGACAATAGCTCACCCTGAGCTTTTGCTCAGGTGAGCTAAAAAACAACACACACACACACATGCACACACACACATGCACGCAAGCACACCCTGTGATTATCACTGACCAAGTTTGACAGGCTAATAACACTTTTTTGACCATTAGAATCTTTGATCCAATGGGAAAGTGCAGCAATTTACTTTTCCTGATAATCACTAGGGGGCTCCACTAGAAACTGGGGTCCTTTACAGATATCGACTGATATCACCTGATGCATTTTCTACATAAAAAACATAATCCGACTTGAATTTTGATGTCTTGTAATTACATCTTCTTTCAGATTTTTTACAGATTTGAACAGTACATACACAGAAGAATTCAAGAATATAAATTTTGTTGAAAAATAGGTTCAGAAACCTTTTCAAAACTTAGGTTGTAAATGCCCTTCTAATCGATTAATACACAAGATTTTAGCGATATGGCAGCTTATCAATTCTGATGAAAGCTGAGGATATTCCGAATATTGTAGACAGCAGTTTTGTGTGTTGCCACCTATGGGAAGATAACTCACTGCGGAAGGCTATAGCATCGGGCAGGTGCAGTTGCAGTATATGGAGTTTGTTTGTTTGTTTGTGTTGAGGTTTTACGGCCCAATCAACCCAGTGGGGTCATGTCGAGCGCGGTCAGTTTACCTAACCACACGTTTACTGGGCAGGCTTAGTCCTCTAAGCAGTTGACCAGTATTGTGCACATTCTTTCATCAGAAACTGACAACTGCCCTTCTTGAATCAGCGGAAGGGAGAGAATGACCGTAGAAATATTTCATGATCAATCTCCACGAAAGAATGTTGCCGACCTCGGCGGGGGTTGAACCCGCGACCTCCTGGTCTCTAGTCGGACGGCGCATCCAACTGAGCCACCGAGCCCGGCTGCAGTATATGGAGTATCAGGTTTATTTTATTTGTTCTGTCACATCAAATGACATTGATGAGACGGCGCAGAATGCGACATATGATCAGGATCTTTACTGTTGGCCAATATTCGATTTTTGGACGCTGGGTATATAGGAGTTAATTAAGCAAAGCACAAAGAAGTAACAAAAACTGTTTTTCAATACTGAACTGGTTAGATTCCAAGTTCAAGACCTTTTTTCTCAGCATGCACTCAGAGGCAATCGACCTACACATAGTGTCAGTGCTTAATTCATATGTAGCAAGGTGTACAGTAAGTATTCAATCTTTTTTAGCTAGTGATAATGTACAATTTCCGCTAGGCATATAGTAACGGAGGAAGCAGTAGTCAATTAAATGTGGCAATGGTTTGGATACTACAGCCTTTTTGGCATAAGTGGGAATAGCACTTTGTTAGCAGGAGGTTATAATTAATTTCTACATGGAAACAAACGCCGAACACACGCAAGAATGTCAAAATATTCCCAGATTCATCAAGTCAACTGGTAAAATGAACAAAAAATCACTGATTCGCTGACCAAAACAACAGAATTTCCTAGGAGGCATTATCCTGTTTGGAATATTGGTTTGTGCATATAGAGAGAATTTTTGGTGCACTTTACGATGCTGAAAACAGCATTTAAATCAGTTCCGTCCTTTTTATCTTATCTGCAAATAAATTATCACGTTACTAATGTCGCTAATTGAAATTCGGCGTAGAGAGTATGTTGGTTCTGATACAGCGGACTGTACGATTATACACTGTGAGGAAGGCATGTTTTGATTTTTTAGAAAAAACTTGTCCTGAACACTCATGCAGAATAGAAAGCCCAATGGTTTTAAATACAATTTTTCTGTGTATGATATTCATCTTTCTAAGAATTACAGTACTGAGAAATATATAGCTATCAGACAAGTCCATATGTTCAAATATATATATTTTTCTTACTTCTCCAGAAAAACCTGTTGTGGGTATTCATTAGAAGGGACTCATAGAGGAACTTCTAATGAGTACCCATAACAGGTTATCCTGGAGAAGAAAATTATTTGTCTGATATTCCTCTTATCTGGAGCTATGATAAACATTTTCATAGAGAAATAATACAGAAATACTTTGAATGATAAAAAAGAGGCTACAGTGAAGCTATGTGTTACCTATGTTGTGCTGACGGTTGTAAGGTAATGGTGTTCATGATGAGGGGTATAAATCCTGCCACTTCCTGATGAACATTAGGTTTGTATAGCTGGTACATCATCACAACAATGATTGGCAGCTCTGCCAGCACTTTCAGTGATAGAACTCCTCTTGGTATGATATTGTACTGGAAAATACAAGAAATACTTCACTCATACACTCAACAATCAATGTCTACTATTGATAACTCGCATAGCTCCAGATATGGCACTTCTTTTTTTGTCCTTTCATGTAAAAACATATGTTGTGGGTACTCATAAGAATATTTTCATGATACCCCCTCTTATCTGGAGCTATGAGTTGTGTGTGTGTGTGTGTGTGTGTGTGTGTGTGTGTGTGTGTGTGTGTGTGTGTGTGTGTGTGTGTGTGTGTGTGTATGTGTGTGTGTGTGTGTTCTTATTTGTCCATAAAAACATATGTTGTGGGTACTCATTAGAATATTTTCCTAATACTCCCTCTTATCTGGAGTTATGATATTTACCCATACATTCAACAAACAATGTCTATATTCCTCTCAGACTGTTCAGATCCTCCTTAACTTGAACAAATTTCACAGCTTCATAAAAGAGGGGTACAAAATATTCCAGTGCATTCAGTGCATTTTACAATAAGAAGAATCTGAAAATGTTTGCTAGCAGTAAAGCATGGTTAAGTACAGTGTAAAACACTGACAGCACTGGTGGGTCTAATGTGAGTGTAGGCTGGGAAAATGGTCCTGAATGGGAACTTGACTTTTTCATTTAACCCTTAACTTCGTGTAAATTTAAGCAAACAGTGCAGACCCTGATCAGATGCTGCATTCTGCAACATCTGATCTCTGCACTGTTTGCCAATGTCCCATCACTAAACACTTCGGGTTTTACAAATAACCTTTTTTATTCAGCACTCTTAAATCACAGCAACAAGAATAGTGCAGCTATATATAACTGTTACCTGGATTTCGTAGAAACACTGTTTGCATGGATAAACTTTATAGGTTAGCAGTGACTTTGGGTAGATCGACCGAAAACGTTTAGTTTAGGACCAGAGTTTGACTCAGAGACAAAAGGTTGTGGGTTTCATAATTGGTTTGTCCATCTAACGCGTGGTTTGATTTCACTGGTCAATGATAATCACGTGGACAACAACCCTAAAGAACTTTTGGGTATGTATACTTGGGTCGATTTTACAATTGACCTAAAAAGTGAATGCAAAAACAGGATTTATCCACTTACTGAGACACTCTGATTGTCAGCATTTTTCTTATCTGTCATGATAGTTGTCACTGTGAATGTCTCTTGCAGCAGGGCATCAATGTTTATCTCTGCTATATCCTTCACCTTGATCTGAGAACGAGGCTCAAAAATTTTGTTCAGATGGCCTGGAAGACTAGTGTAGATCTGATTCACAAACCGCAGGAAATCCTGAATCTGTGTTACAAAATAAAACAATGACGCTTTAACTTTTAACACTCTCTGGGCTAATTAAGCAGACAGCAAACTAATGATATTCTTCTAATTTTTCCTAGAAAACAGGATCTGATATTTCATGCAAATTGTCTCCAATCAAACTCCACTGGAGACAGGATCTGATATTTCATGCAAATTGTCTCCAATCAAACTCCAATCCAATCAAACTCCACTGGAGACAATTTGCATTAAATGTCAAAATCTGTTTTCTGGGAAAATAAGAAAACTCTATAACGAGTTATAGAACCAAAATCAATATGTCCCCCTCCCCATAGGTGGTGGGGGGGGGGGGGGGAACATAAAAATATTTCAGTATTTCCTCTGCTGATCTTTTTACTCAGAGTGCTAAGAGGTAAAGAGTATTTAACTTGGACACTGTCTCTGTATACTGGATACATTCCCTATGTGTATTTTGTTGTTGTTGTTTTTGCTGCTTATCATAAAATCAAATATTTTTAACAACTGGCCAGACAGGTTGGCACCAGAGATTTCTGGACGTCTGAATTAGTACTGTAACTCTTTAAAAACCCTGACTGAAAATTCAGAACTTCAAAGCGTCCCACACTTACACCAGGTGCAAACGACCAGCTCTTCCTGAGCTTTTTCAGGCTAGTGAACAAGTTTTCTGTAATAAGATAGCTGGTAGATATATTAAAGAGCATAAAGCTTGCCTGACTTGAAAGAAAATATAGATCCAACCTTGGTGAAGTTGATGTCGCACATGCACCCCCCACCCCCCACACCCCTCCCCAAAAGTAATGTTTATTTCAGGTAGAAGAAATTAATATAGGAATTTCATCTTAAACGCATGCATATTCTTGTATGATGCATGAGGTTGCACTCAAAAGGTACCCACAATCTACACACTTTCATAAAATCTGAGGTAAGAAAAATAAGTTCACAATATGGAAAAAGTGACAAAAAATGATCTAACAATTATTTCCAAACCACATGCACATCCTCATAACATGAAAAAAACACATGCAAAGTTTCAAAACAATCGGTACAAAACTGTAAGAGGAGTTGCCCTCACAAACAGTACCCACTGTCTATATATTGAGGGTGAAAAATGACAAAGTTCACAATGTGGAAAAAATGACAAAAAATGATCTTACAATTATATCCAAACCACATGCACATCCTCATACCATGAAGAAAACACATGCAAAGTTTCAAAACGACTGGTAAAAAACTGCAAGAGGAGTTGCGCTCACAAGACACCCAGGATAAATGTTGATGGATGGACAAAGGGTCGAACGAACAGAAATTTGCATGCCAAAGTCATCCTGCTAAAGTGGGTATTACAATAAAATACTTTAGGGCAGTAATGCACCCACCTCATCGTTCATCTGTGGTCTGTACTGTTTGTGTAGTTCTATGATGATCTTGAGACAAACCAACACATTCTCCTCATTTTCCACCTGGAAAGTAGTTCAAAATGTTAATCCCTGTACATTGAATATAACTAGATGATTGCTTTCCTTTAACTCATGCAACACAATCATAGTTCAAGGTTTAGAGAACGTATCCACATAATATTTTTCCTTATTTCTGCACAAAAACATATGTTAAGGGTACTCATCAGACGTGCCTCGGCAAGGCACTTCTAATGAGTACCCATAACATGTTTTTGTGGAGTAATAAGAAAATTATGAGTACTTTCTCGGATGAAAAAAAGCAGTTTATATGGAGCTATGACAATGTTATCTCACTTGAATCCGATGGTTTTCCTGACAAACAAAGAAGACAACACAGATGACACCTGATCACAGTTTTAATACCAGGGTATAACTGAACGTGTGACACTGGTGACTTGCTGTACCAATAATTCCAGTGGGTATGGCAAACCAAATACACTGGAATGCCTTTATAACGCTGTCCCTTATAATGTGGAAACTGTTATAACACAGTTGGTCTGTGGCTCCCATTTTTTTTGTGCAGTTCTTTTTCCAATTTGTAAGTTTTGTCTTTTTTCTGCGGAACTCAGCAGTCAAAAAAATTGTTAGCCATGACCATATACTTACCAATTTACACATTCTGTTTTACCAAAGTTGTCATTAGTATTTTGTCTTCAGGCTATTTCAGAGTACTTTTCATTCATCTGCTATATCTGGTGACTGATAAAGGATTAACCCTTTAAGCACCAATCACAACTGCAGCAGAAAACAATTGTACTTTTATTTTTTTCAGAGAATAGTCTTGACAATATCAAGACTTATTTTCTCTGAAAACTAAATAATAATAAATAAAAAATTCAAAATGTCTGCTACAAATTTTTGCATGGCACTTAAAGTTTAAATTGTAGCTGTCACTAAGCTTTGATCTAGCCACAACAGCGGTAAATGCCCTTGTGTCATTTATGAGTGAAACCTGAGCAAAACAAAGAATGCCGAAAAGTGCTTTGATGTTATCGGAGGTTGTGAACACATTTAACCCATAGAGTACCAAGCAAAATTTGTAGTAGACAATCTTAATTTATTTTTTCTATTTTCAGAGAAAATAAGTATTGACATTTCATGTGAATCATCTGCTTGGCAGACATTCATATGAAATGTCAGGACTTGTTTTCTCTGGCAAATAGAAAAAAAAAAAGAGTCCAAATTGTTATCTGCTGCAGTTGTGATTGGCTGTTTAAGGATTAACTGACGGTATTTTGTGGTCTGCTGAAAAAAAAAATGCCCAAAAGTGTAGAGCATAATTTCATTATTTAATATCTTTTCTGTACAGGTAATTGCATCAGTGATAATTAAAAAGCACTAATACACTGACACTAATATACTGATGAATTTATTTACTTACTCTGAAAAGAATTGGACTTCTTGGGTGTAAAAGAAAAACGGACTAGCTTTCTTCATTAAATAAAGGTTATTTATGTGTAACAAATCATGTGTAACATTTTTTTTTTCATTGGATTACACACGGAACTTTGATGGTACAGAAGTGGGTGGGGTGTGTGGACCAAATTTAAGTCTGACCGCTATAACGCATGACCACTTACAATGCGGTCAGCTTCCTTGGACCCCACCAACGGCGTTATAACGGAGTCACAGTGTAAAAATTTCTGAGCCGAAGTTTATGTGACATGTCTATCTTTTCGCATTTTCTCAGAAATTCCTTTTACAATTACATAGCCCCAGATAAGATGCTTTTTTCAAACAAAAATGGTTAATATTTTTCTTATTTGTCTGCACAAACATACCTTGTGGGTACCCATTAGAAGCACCTTGAAAAGGACCTTCTAATGAGTACCCACAACATGTTTTTGTGGAGAAATAAGAAAAATATTTTCCTGATACCCCTCTTATCGGGCACTATGAAATCCTGTGTTGGATAGTTGTGTAAAAGTAACTTACCTTGATGAGTTTAAACATAAGTGAAAGGATCTGTGGAACATATTTCTTGAGGTGTTCATTGCTAGGAATACGATGTATAATCTCTAACATGAGTTTACGTAGTTGCTGGAAAGATAAAATAATAGGTTGAAAACCAAGCTGACATGATGGCTAAGTTAGCATTTCATTCATGCATTGTTATTTGCTGCAGAATAGCCATCCTCAGTGGCTCAGTGAGACGTGTGTCCGACTTGTAATTAGGAGGTCACTGGTTCAATCCCAACAGCTTGAGCCACATTCTTTTGTGGAGATTAGTCATGAAATATTCTCTGCAGTCATTCCCTCCCTTCCATTGATTGACGAAGGGCAGTTGTCAGTTTCTTGCAGAAGTATGTGCATAAGTACTAGTTAGAGGACTAATCCTGTCTAGGAAAAGTCTGTAGGTAAACTGACCGGCTCGATATGACTGTAACAGTGATGACTGGGCTGTTAAACTCCAAACCAACCTACTGTACAAAGTTAACCAGGTGATATGGGCAGAGTCAGTGGATAACAGTTGGTGATATTTTTTTTTTATCCATTAAATAGGCCTTGATATTTTATTCAAACTGTTTCCTTAATAGGAGATAATTGTCCTCAGGAGACAATCTGCATAAAATTTTATGGGCAACTGATACACTTTCAGGGGAAGACAATTCTGTAAAAAACTGTTTTGCCTCCCTTCAGAAGGGGCTTGGTTTGCAGGAAAGCATGCAGGAAGTCCCAAAAATTGTTAAAAATGGCTGAAAATCTACCAAGTGTATAGTCCCCTTAAGCTCTATTTTCTTAGAAAAATTTAAAAAAAAATCTGTTTGATACTTTTTGTAAAGTTAGAGGGTGAAAGATGAGAAACAACACAGTTAATTCTAAAGACTGAAACATATGAGTATGGTCAGATGGTAGCCAGCACTGTTTGAAAAACCTTAGATTTCTGTATCCTATAGCAACTAGGTACGGAATTTAGCTTTAATTCATTTGAGGAAACAGACACTTGACATACAATAAGTCTTTGATGAAGCTACATTAAACATTCCAAACATCGAAGGCCTGGGCCTTCTACGTTCAGGCAAGAAGATTTTTAAAGTCTGTCCATGTAAAACAAGTGACCCCTAGGGTGAGACCATTTTTGACTCTAGGGCTATAATTTGATCAAGCTTGGTAAAGGCCTACCAGAGCTACATACCAAATATCAATGTCTGGGCCTTCTAGTTTCAGACAAAAAGATTATTAAAGTTTTTTTCCTTCTATGTGAAATAAGTGAACCCCGGCATGCACAGAGCCATAATTTGATTGAACAGTCTTGATAAAGGTCCATAAGATGAAGTCACACACCAAATATCAAAGGCCTGGGCCTTCTGGTTTCAGCCAAGAAAATTCTTAAAGTGTCTATTATGTAAAACAAGTGAGCCATGGGATGGGGGCATTTTTGACCCCTGGGCTATAATTTAAACATCTTGGTAGAGGCCCATTAGATGATGTTACACATCAAAGGCTGGGCCTTTTACTTTCACAAAAGAAGAGTTTCAAATTTTCCCTATATGAGTCTATGTAAAACAAGTGACCTCTGGGATGGGGCCATTTTTGACTCCAGGGCTATAATTTGTATACTCTTGATAAAGGTCCATAAGATGAAGCTACAAACCAAATATCAAAGGCCTGGGCCTTCTAGTTTCAGACAAAAAGATTTTTTAAGTTTTGCATATAGGAATCTATGTAAAGAAACTTGATCTTTCCGTAAAAAAGGTTGTAGTCAGCCCAAGGTTATCATTTTTTCAAATTTTATTGGGCCCAAGTCTCCAATGCTACATACTAAGCCCTAGGGCCATTGGTCCTTTGGTTCCAGAGAAGAAGATTTTTAAAGTGTTTTTAAAAGTGTTTTTAACATATATGGGCATGGGGCCATCTTGATCATGTGACCCAGATGTGTCGAACTAACTTTCATTCCCTCAGCCCATGGGTTTCCATATGAAAAGTGGCTGATTGCCCCAGTGGTTTCTGAGGAAGAGATATGAAGAGTATGGGTAGTCTTCCTATATGAGTCTATATGAGTCTATGTAAAACAAATAACTGCTGGGATGGGGCCATTTTTCACCCCAAGGCTATAATTTGAACATTCTTGATAAAGGTCCACAAGATGAAGCTACATGCCACATATTAAAGGCCTGGGCCTTCTGGTTTCAGACAAGAAGATTTTTAAAATTTTGCCAAAAGGAGTCTATGTAAAAAAAAATTGACCTTTCCTTAAAAAAGATCAAGGTCAACCAAATGTCATCATTTTTTTTCAAATATTGTTGGGCCCATGTACCCAATGGTACATACCATCGCCATTGGCCCTTTGGTTCAACAGAAGATTTTTAAAGGATTTTGTGGTGGCCATCTTGACCCAGGTACTGTGAACAAACTTACGTACCCTACTTCCAATGAGGCTCCATATGAAATTTGGCTTTGATTGGCCCACTGATTTTTTAGGTGAAGACCTTTGAAGAGTGAGGACAACGGAGCCTGGCTATACTATAAGCTTACCTACAAGCCTAAAGGCTCAGGTGGGCTAAAAAAATCATCAAACACATAAATCATTGTATTCATCAAAATAAACATTTAAATCTTCATTAGTTCATCAAAGTAAAAACAAGAGCAGGACAATAAAAGCCTGGAGGGGCATCATATAAGCAAACAAGAGGACCATAATGGTCCTATATAGCTTCCCTGAGAATCCAAACAAAACTTGACGTTGGCTAACTTGCTTTTGTGCTTGATAGTTAATGTTTGCTAAAAATCCAGGAAGAATACCAGTAGCTTCAACGCATCTTGGCTAAGAATAATAACTTCACTCTTTCTTTGACTTCCAACAAAGGTGAAGGAGATATGAAGCGAACAAGAAATCACTATATGAAATATACATGTACAAAGGGGTATAATTATGTCAAAACTAGAAGAAAAATTAATGTTCCTTTTTTTCTACACATTGTCTAATGATGCTTTATATTTGTACAAAATTCCATGAAAGAATCTTTAAAGGTTTTAAACTTAGAGGGCAGACACGAAACATAGAAACATTACCATTTGAACTTTGAACTTAAATTGTCCCTTGATCGTCACTGGATCACCTTGGAATGGTGAACATTTGACCAAAGTTTCACAAAAACCCTTCAATCCGTTAAGAAGATAAACAGCATACATGAAAAAATAATGGACAGACAGATGGATGGACAGACAGACAGACAATGTCAGGACATAGCATGACCTGTCTTTTAACACTGAGACGTATGAAAAATCCTTGATTCAGTGAAGGAGATATGCAGCGGACACAACCTTACTATATGAAATAAACACAGAGGCTAATTACATCAGAACTGAAAGCAGAGATGGTTCTTTTTCTCTGTACATTGTCTGATCATGCCTTATATTTGTACAAAGTTTCTTGAAGAAATCTAATAACAGTTTTAAAATTAAAGAACGAACATGAAATATTGCCTGAAATAAACAAAGGGGCATAATTACGTCAGAAATGAAAGTAGGCTTATGGTTCTGTTTCTCTGCAGATCCTCAAATCATGCTAGAGCGGCCATTTAAACTGTGACCTTCACCTTCATTGGCCAGGATTGATTTAAGAGATCTGCACGTTGTCTTGGTGTGGTGAATATTTGAGCAAAGTTTCAAAAAAAATACTTCAAACAATGAAGGAGATGTGGAGCAGACACAGAAAGTTGATGGATGGACGGATGGACAATGCGACAACATAATACCACCCATCTTTTGACAGGCTTATTAAACCATCAAACACATAAATTAATGTATACACCAAAATAAACTATCAAATCTTCATAAGTTCTTCAAAATAAACAAGAGCTCTGCAAGTGGGGCATCGTATGCCAGTGGCAAGTAATCAGATGTAGCATCAATACTGACACAGAATAGGAGGGGTAAGCACTAAAAAAAAGTTTACGGATGGACAGACAGACATAACTCTATTAATATTTGGTGGACTGTTGCCTCAAAACAAAATATGCTGCTTCACATCTTGGTCTAACAATAAATTATCATGGTCTAACTATAAATTACCTTTCAACTTGATGGGATGTAAACTGTACGATGAAATATTTGGTGGACCGTCACCTCAAAATGGTATGTGCTGCGCCACATCATGGTGTAACTTTTTATAATGTTTCAGCTTGATCTGATGTAATCTATAGCAGGAGTTAGCTTATGAAATTTTTAAAGGGGTATAACTGCTTATATTTCATAGACTTTAACCTCAAAACAATATGTGCTCTTCCACATCATGGTCTAACTATAAATCAAGTTTCAGCTTGATTGGATGTAAACTGCAGGAGGAGTTAGTCAGATACAAAACATTTACAGAAATTTTCAAAAGGACATAACTCTGCTACTACATTGTATCTGGTGAACTGTTACCTTGAAATAATATGCACTATTCCAAATCATGGAGCAACTTTTTACAAATTTTCAGCTTAATTAAATGTAATCCACAGAAGAAGTTAGCGGGACATGTTTACAGAAATTTTGAAAGGGCCATAACTCTGTTAACAATTGGTGGACTGCAACCTCAAAACAATATGCGCTGCTCCACATCCATGTATTCATCAAAATAAACATTCAAATCTACATTTGTTCTTCAAAATAAAAAAAAATCATCAAACACATAAAGTAATGTATTCATGAAAATAATCAATCAAATCTTCATTAGTTCTTCAAAATTAAAAAATCATCAAATACATAAATTAATGTATTCATCAAAATAAAAATTCAAATCTTCATTTGTTCTTCAAAATAAAAAAAAATCATCAAACACATAAAGTAATGTATTCATCAAAATAATCAATCAAATCTTCATTAGTTCTTCAAAAAAAAAAATCATCAAACACATAAATTAATATATTCATCAAAATAAACATTCAAATCTTCATTAGTTTATCAAAGTAAAAAAAACAACAAAAAAAAACATTAAATGCATAAATGAATGATAAACATTCAAATTATGCACATATACATTTTTTTTTTTTAATTTTTCTCACAAAAACTTGCATGTCAAAATAAAAAGCTTGATACATGTGTAAGTTTGTGATTTAGTAATATGCACTCTCTTCTCAGCCACAGGACTAACCTGAATGTTCTGGTCACCAATAAACTGTGGTTCTCCATCTTCTAATATCTTAATGAAGATTCTCATAGACTCAGCAAGAAACTGAGGGTACTGTGGTGAGGAGACTACTGTCTGAAATAATTAATCCAAGAATCATACAAAACCTAGCCCAGATTAATAGTAGATCCATTAATGATGATAAATCACTTAATTTCACTTTTGACTGTGTATGAGCCAAAAAGATTGGTGTACAATATAGCTCCAGATCAGGCACTTTTTTTTTTTCTCCAGCCAAAAAGTGCTGATATGTTTCTTATTTCTCCATGAAAACATATATCGTGGGTACTCATCAGAAGTGCGCTTTTAATGAGTACGCACAATATGCTTTTGTAGAGAAATAAGGAAAGTATTATGCAAATATCTCCTCTTATCTGGAGCTATGTGTACACATGTCTCTCATCTCCCAAGCCAATCACCAAAAGCCCAATGACATTTCAGGGCCCAGTTGTTCAAAACTAACGATAGTTAACATACATGTATGGTTAAAATTTTGATCATTAAATATGCCATATATGCTAATATTTTTGCTGAAAAAAATGTGAGTAGCTTTTCCATTTGCAAAAGCTACTCACATTTTTTCTGCAAAAATACCTGTGAATAAGATATTTTACTTACTAGAGTAGTTAACATTTTGACCACTAACAAGCTCGTTAAGCTAACGATGCTTTGAGTAACTGGGCCCAGATCTTTTAGTTACTGAATTTGACTTTAATATACAAATTTAATTCAAAAATTAAATTTTAACAATAAATTTAAGCCAACCATTAGCTACTAACTCCCCACCACCTAAATATACCTCACTTGTATACACAAATACAGCCCCATTCCTCATTACTACAACTCATATCACTCATTTCAGATTCAAATCATAACTGATGAGTCAACAAAATAAACTGGTCCATGTTAAAAATGCCCATGCTAATTTGTCATCTGGATTTTATTTAAATTCAGTTAAAAAAAAACAAAAAAAAAAACAGGTTATCACACAGAAACTAAGTGCAGTATGAGTCGCTGTCAATCATGCTCAATGTGGTGTACCCAAAATCAGATAGCTCATTTTTTTCTCTACATTCTGGGGAAATGCTTGTATGTGAGATTTAAGTGTCAAGACTCAAGAGTCAGCCATTTGTATACATACCATCAAAACTCTTTCTTATTTCAGTATCTGTCATACGCTTGATTTGGAATCAAGGCAGATTCTGAATCTGTCTAGACCAAATTTTTAAATCACTCCATACCTGACAGTTATGTGCAAAGCTGGACAACAAAATGCAGACATACAGATGGACAGAAGGATACACAATTGCACATACACATGGGCAGATTATGCAAATACTTAAATGCCCTGAAGCATAACTTCTTGGGACAAAAAAAATTAATCTGGAGGTATGATGGTAAGATAAAAGTTGGAATACCTCAAAGTTTTCACTGAGTTCCTGTGCAGCTTTAAGTTTCTTCTCTGCAACTGAAATAAGACAAAATATTGCTGAGATATGACATACTAGTCTCTTACGTTTTAATACAATTTTTTTCAAAACCCAATGCCTTTCATGGACCCATTCAAATGCTGCTTATTTCAGAAGCAAAACTTTCATTATCCACAGACTTCAGTCACATGTTTAACTCTTACCATGCTGAATACAGGGCTTCCGTTAAGCGGACGTACGACGTATATTACGCCCTGGGATTGCCACCGGACGTCCAAATTGAACTTCAAAGACGTACCGCGGACTTCCGAAATTTCTTTTGTCCGTCGAAATCGATACCCGAGATGTCCAAAAATTGTCAAAAGGTCCGCCCACTTTTAATCAGTTGTATGATGTTTGCCCCACCTACTTAACGGAAATTCGCTACCTGTGTTGACTGAGCTTTAAGGACGTCCCACTTTCCGCTTGCGGGAGTTTTTTTCGACAGCCATGTCAAGCGTCGCGGCACCCTTTTGATGGCTGCGTGATCACTGCGTGTATTTGTCACGGGTGCTGAGCTGATTAATTGATGTTTTTATAATTAAATTTTCTACTGCGACCCCGAAAATATTCGTTGAAATTATATGAAGCCATTATTATTTTTTAATATTCACGTCTTAAAATCTTTAATTCCTATTTTGCTAAGAACGTGTGTCGTCTGCAACACTTCCGGGAATTGCAGAGTGAAATTCTATAAATAAATAAATAACAATTATGCACAGAAAGCAAATTGAAATCTATTCGAATTTAGAAGCTTACGTTTATCATGACAACAAAAGCAATTTTTCAAATGAAAAGAAAACATATTTTTCGTCAAAATTTTCGGAAAACCCGTTTCTAAATGCATAGCCTTGTTCCGGTTGCGCTGTTTACCAGCGCGGAAAAGACGCAAAGTAAGTCTAAATATAGGCGATTTGCGATGGTTTTGCTTGCTTTTCTCCGCGAACGAACGTTTTGCTGTTGGTATTTCATCGAGAGCTGCATTTAATTTGTTTGTTGTTGCACGAGTCGGAGCCGTTTTCCCGCAATTTTTGTGAAGTAAGCAACTTGTTCGCTCGTGTTGATCAGCTTCAATCCGAACAAATATTTCATTAAATACATTTCTGCAAAAAAATTTCAGCATTGTTTATTTTTAAGAAAACATGTTTTTGGTGTTTTCTCTCATGTATTTTCTTTTCTTTTTTCTTTCTCTGGGCTTTGAAATGAATGCGAAGTTGTACCAATGTTGATGCTTTCGCTAAGGTCCGACATACAAGTACAGGCTTTCCAAAAAGATGTGATCGAATTTTAATAAGCGATAAGGACGTTTTTAAAACACATCTAAGAGAAGCCTATATCATGATGATTCTGTGTGACACTGAAATAAGAACCTATGTTCTACTAAAGAAAGGGCAGACCGCCGCAGCACGGAAAAAAAGTGGGACTTCCTAGATTTTCCTGTGGGACTTCCAAATTTGAGGGGTAGGAAGTCTGGGACTTCCTGAGTCTGGAAGTTAATGGAAGCCCTGTGAATAAATCAAGCTGCCACGTCCCCTTTTAATTTTTTCAGCCAATCAGATTACCTGATCCAGGTTGTCAATACAAATTGACAACCAGTACAAATCTTCTTCAGAAACCAACTGATCTTGATCTACATTGTTTGCAAAGGCACAGCATTCCCGGGCTCAGCAGGACCATGGTTACCTTTTATAATAACCAAGTTCATTTGAAATTACAGGGAACAGAAATTCATGATACATTTGTATATTCCTGTGACTGATGATTTAAATGTAAATACACCAGTTTCTTATTCAAAGAGAGCCTCAGTCAACAGTTCTGGTTGGTGTGTCTATCCTTCATCATAAACAAGAGGCCCAAAGGCCACAATTTGCGTACTTGAGTGTAACAATCATTGCATACAGTCAACTCTAGATCTCTCAAACTTCAAGGGACTTTAAGAGCTTGAGTTATCAGTAGCTTGAGATAACCAAATGTCTTGACAGGAATGTCAAAGCAATCCGCCCTGAGAGTAGATGTTACTGCAACATTTTTCCAGTAATTCCATGACCACTTATAGCCAGACCTTTCATCCCACCCCGGCACCACCTATGAAAGCAACATTTCTACCAAGTTGGGTTTAAATTGCTTCAAAGTTGTCATTCTAAGAGGAATGGATATACTTTACCAAGGGCACTTATCTCTGTCAAAGTGTTGTTGTTTTTTTTGCCTCCCTATCGAAAAGGGATCTAGCCTAAAAGGGAAGAATTTGCTTTGCTTTAGAGAGCCATTTTCAGATGGGGATTGGTGCAAACAGGAAGTCAAAAAATTTGTCTCCCTTATTAAAACTAACAGAAAAACTACCAGTTGCAACAAGACTCTTTAAATTGTCAATAGATGGCCTGATGGAATTTGATCAGCTCAAGTGAGTAAAAGTCTGGTACTTACTGCCAGGTGTGGCATCAGCAATGAGTGCAACATAGCTCTTGAAAGTAGTCAGCTGTGTAGTAGCATTGTGGGGACTCAGTGGTGAGGCTAGCATCCTTTTATCTCACTGGCACCTGCAGAGACACAAAACACAAGGGTTAAATTAGTGTGGACCGGGACAGAACTTGACAGAAGTTAAACAGAAAAGTGAAGTATATCAGGACAAACTATTTTGTTTCAAGCACATGTATGTTGAAAACTGCTGACTTTTACATTTCTGAATGAAACCTAAATACAAACATCATGATATACATGCACATGTAAATCAGAGTAAAAATCTGCACGATTAATTCACAAATCTGCAGATGCCGTGTAACAACTTTCTAATCATAAGAGTAAACAACTTTGCTACAGTTTGTGGATTTAACTTGTTTCAGTTTTTTTTTTTTTTTTTTTTTTTTTAATTTGTGCAATTTTTTCACCTTCTGACTGTAGATTTACAGCAATTTTTATGAGCAAGTGGTTAATTTTGTATGAAAAATCTGCTACGTAACTTTATGATCAAGCAACAAAATTTTGCACGCATCATCTAGAATAAAAAATATACTTTTTAACTGAAAGCAGTTACATGTATAAGTAATAAGTTACATGTAAATAAGTTAAAACATTAAGCCAAAGGAAAGTTAACTCTTACACTTTGGAAGGGAGGTAACCTTATAGTTGAATTTTAACTTAACTAAGTTATAAATCTTCCCAAAATTTTAACCTCCACAAGTAATGCTCCTGACTGTTCAGTGTTCCAAAACAATTACTGCTTTTGCTGGTTATATTTGTTTTCATTTAAAAGCTTTCAAGGCTTATTACATAAATAGCCATTACCTAAACTGGTATTTATATCTACTGAATTTCATGCTCTTAGCCAAACCACCTGGTTTTGGAAGGAATTGCGTGTCCTTATCTCCAGCCATTATATAGACCCGTACAGTTCTCGCCATTAGCAGATCACTATCCAAGTATCAAGTGTTTATGGGAAAACAAAGTGACTCTTGCAGACTGAAACATATGTCATTAAGCAGCATTTTCATTACTCTTTTGAATGTGCATAAACGTTTGAATTTCTCCTGCTTATGTGCTAATATGTTGTTTAGTTTTCATCTACATGTACATCTGCCAATACTGGACCATGTTTATCAATAGGGGATCATGTGACAATTGACTTCCAGGGGCTTTCTCAAATGCCATTTACCTGTCATGACTCAAATTATGTTTTATAACATTTATATGTGCACAGACAACTATGAAGTAAACAGCAATTTTATTTTAATGGTCCTGAAATCAGACATTGTAACCATGATAAGTGAATTCTTTACTGAGACTGTATAACTTCCTATCATTATTGACACAACATAGTCAACACAAAAATACTGCTGAGTCATGATAACTATGTTTTATGGTGGTTTGGGGAGGTTTGGTGTGTGTTGGGGTGGTTTGGTTTGTTTCAATGTACCCCAAACATACTTTTGAGATTTTCCCTCACCTGAAAAAACACATGATCTGCCAACGGTTAATTTAGGTCATGGAATATTCAAACTCATATTTCTCAAAGATGCTAAACAAACTGGGAAGTAAATTTGTTGATTAAAAGTTAATACATGTACCCTTTAAGCAATAAAAGACTTTTACTTTAAACTTCTTCAGCAATGCATTCTTTGTGTGAGTCCTTCAACTTTCACTTCCAAACGAGGTAAACAAAATCTAAGTTCAAAAACTGTATCACTAATCAGCGAAATCAGCTTGATTTCGCTAAATCAACTTTTTCTTTTTTGCGATATCAACCTGTAAAATTATCATTTATCATGGTAGACTAAAATTTCTGTTTAAATATTATTACCTACATAAATCTTTATATAAGATCAATTTAGTAAAATCAATTACGTGTGTTGATTTCCCGAAATCAGCCTTACGTTTAAATGTGATAGTATTGGCGAAATCAGAATATAAAATGATTATTATAATGGAAGACAAAAAATTCTTTTTGAATATTATTAGCTATATGCTTATTAACTGTCACTAACCCTTGTCCTGCTGAATAAATTAAGATGCCACGCCCACTTCTAATTCTCAGCCAATCAGACTACGTAATTTGAATCGTTGCTACAAATTCACATACTTAACAGCAAACAGTGCAGATTCAGATCAGTTGGCTTCTTCAGAAGCCAACTGATCCGTATCTGCACTGTTTGCAAAGACAGGGTATATCTGGGTTCAGCAGGACAAGGGCTAAGTTCTGTTGGTAAGTCTCCGGCTTGGCCTCCTGTCAGGTGTGGGAGGCAGGGTCGGGCCATTGTGCCTATTCAATCAAGCAAATTCAACGGAATTCAGGGTGGGAACACTCAATGTGAACACTCTGAGAGAGGTGTTTGTGAGGAGTGTAAACACTATCCTGCAGGAAAGTGGATGTCTGTTGTGTCCAGGAGACGAGATACTTCTCGCAACTGCCGCACAATGAAGGGCAAGGACACCAGGTAGAAGCTCTACTGGTCAGGAAACGACAAAGGCACTGCTGGTGTAGGAGTGTTTGTGGATAGAGAAAGTTCTAGAGGTGCAGAGAGGAATCATCTTAGTGAAGCTTATAGTCGGCCAGCGTGTGGTTACCTTTCTGCCTGTGTATGCCCCACAGAGTGGTCTAATTGTTGAGGTTAAGGACCTGTTCTTTGATCAGCTGCGTGCTGTGACTGCCAGGATCCAAGGATCCGAATTTCTGATCCCATGTGGAGATTGGAACAGTCATGTAGGCTGTGCAGGCACTGGATACAGGGAAGTGCATGGTGGGATGGAGTATGGCAAGTGAGAACCAGATGTTGAGGTCGAGAGAACTCAGAGAACCCTAGAGTATGCCCTAGCATTCAACCTGCTTCTTGGGAACACATGTTTCAAGAAACATGGCAGCAATTTCATCACATACAAGTTGGGAAATGTAGCCATGCAGATAGACTTCATCCTTTTCCATAGGACCATGCGCAAACTTGTCACAGATGTAAAAGTGATCTTTGGCAAAGAAGTAGCCCTGCAACATCAGCTTCTTGTATGCGACATGTGGACTGATGTGCTACCAAATTCCAAGCGCAAGTTCACCCCTCGCCTTAAAGTTTGGAAGCTTAAACACCCTCAGGCAAGCAATCATTTCCAGAACTGACCAGGAGGTCTTCAACTCACATGTGAGTGCGTCTGCAGGTGTAGCTGATGCAGCTGATGCTGGCCCCACCGTTGGCGTCTTGACACCTGGTGGTGGATCAGGTGGAATGAGCATGTGGAAAAGGACATTGCTGCCAAATAGAAAGCTTTCAAGGTTTTAACCTTGTAAGAAAGATATCTCAAAAACTGTTTAAGCATAAAACGCTGAAATTTTCAAAGGGTCATAAATCAAAAAGATATTTTGCTTACAAGCTTTTCCTATGACAAAATGCCTGAGTCCACAAAGGAGCATAATTTGGTCAATCTTTCATAAAATTATACCAAAATTTGATCAGGTCATCTTCGCATTAGTTCCAAACAGCCTGCAAAATTTCAAAAGCCTAGCCCAAGCGGTTAGTGAGATATTTTGCTTCCAAACTTTTCGAACGCCACAATGCCTAAGTCCACAAAGGGGCATAATTTGGTCTGTTTTTCCTTTAAATTGCTACATACTAAATATCTTAGCTCTGAGCCTTATGGTTTCAGAGAAGAAGATTTAAGTTTTTCCCATTTTAAGTCTATGGGAGCTAATGAGCCGCCGGGGGTGGCCAATTTGGACCCTAGGGGCATGGTTGGCAGGATTTATGTAGGTGACCGCTTAACATTGCTACATACTAAATATCTACATGTAAGCTTAGGGTCTTATGGTTTAAGAAAAGAAGATTTTTCCCATTTTAAGTCTATGGGAGCTAATGAGCCCTGGGGCATGGCCAATTTGGACCCCAGGGGCATGGTTGGCAGGATTCATGTAGGTGGCCACTTAATATTGCTACATACTAAATATCTAAGCCCTGAGCCTTATGGTTTCAGAGAAGATTTTTGAAGTTTTTTCCCATTATAAGTCTATGGGAGCTAATGAGCCCCAGGGTGTGGCCAATTAGGACCCTAGGGGCATGGTTGGCAGGATTTATGTAGGTGACCACTTAACGTTGCTGCATACTAAATGTCTAAGCTCTGGGCCATATGGTTTCAGAGAAGAAGATTTTTGAAGTATTTCCCATTATAAGTCTATGGGAGCTAATGAGCCCCGGGACCTGGCCTTTTTTGACCCTAGGGGCATGGTTGGCAGGATTTATGAAGGTGACCACTTATTGTTGCTTCATACTAAATAGCTAAGCTCTGGGCCTTATGGTTTTAATGAAGATTTTTGAAGTTTTTTTCCCATTATAAGCCTACGGGAGCTAATGAGCCCCAAGGATGTGGCCAATTTGGACCCTAGGGGCATGGTTAGCAGGATTT
Source organism: Anodontia alba (assembly GCA_964016985.1). NCBI lineage: Eukaryota > Metazoa > Mollusca > Bivalvia > Lucinida > Lucinidae > Anodontia > Anodontia alba. The sequence continues at coordinate 50,264,550 of OZ024833.1, forward strand.
ATAAAGGTGATCACTAAAGGTGATATCTAAGCTCTGGGCATCATGGTTTCAGAGAAGAAGATTTTTTAAGTTTTTCCCATTATGTCTATGAGAGCTAATGAGCCCCGTGGCATGGCTAATTTGGACCCCAGGGGCATGGTTGGCAGTATTTATGTATATGTAGGTGACCACTTAACGTTTGCTACATACTAAATATCTAAGCTCTGGGCCTCATAATTCAGAGAAGAAGATTTTTTAGCTTTTCCCATTATAAGTCTATGGGATCTATATGTTGTCATGGAAATCAGAATTCCAATCCGATCAGCCCCAAACTCTTATGCAGCCTTTCCCCCCACCTGATAACACTGCTTGCATTAAGGGAAGTCTGGGAGTCAGAGACTCCCAAAAATTGCCCTGGGACTTCCAGAAATCAATGTCAGGAAGTCTGGGACTCCCAACATTTAAAGATATTTCGTCATTTACAACAAAAATTTAGAATGAATTTATGTGTTATTTAGCTTAAGAATGGTGTTACTCCATAAATGAGAGTTTAAGAATATTGAGATTGAATTTCTGAAAGTGAGTGAAAAATTTGATCACCAGGACTTCCACATATTGGAGATAGGAAGTCCTGGGACTTCCTTATTTTGACAGTTAGTGCAAGCACTGTGATAATGCTTCACATGAAATTTGATGAAGATTGGCCATCTGGTATAAGAGACATACTTATTTAAAATTTTGAACGGATGACAATGAACGACGGAGCATTAGCATACTAATTAATAGTTCACTTGAGCCTTTGGCTCAGGTGAGCTAATAAGCTGTGGGCCTCATGGTTTCGGAGAAGATGTTTTAAGTTTTTTCCATTATAATCTACGGGAGCTAATGACCCCCACGGCATGGTCAGTTTGACCCCTAGGGGCTTGATTGGCAGGATTTGTGTAGGAGACCACTAAACATTGCTACATACTTAAGCTTAGCTCTCAGTCTCATGGTTTCAGAGAAGAAGATTTTTGAAGGTTTTTTAGCTATATACATGTAGCTCTATATACCGGTAAACATATGACCCCCCCCCCCCCGGGGCATGGCCGGTTTGGAGCCCAGGGGATTGACTGGCAGGATTTATGTAGGGGACCACTAAACATTGCTACATACTAAATTATAAAATATATAAGCTGTAGGCCTCATGGTTTCAGAGAAGAAGATTTTTTTTAAGTTTTCCCTATCATAAGTCTAAAGGAGCTAATGACCCCCAGGGCGTAACCAATTTGGACCCCAAGGGCATGGTTGGCAGGATTTATGTAGGAGACCACTTAACATTGCTAAACAAAACCTGTTAGCTCTGGGCATTATGGTTACAGAGAAGAAGATTTTTAAAGGTACTTTAGCTATATGGTTCTATATAAACATATGACCCTCTTGGGGTGTGGCCAATTTGGACCCAGGGGCTTGATTGGCAGGATTTATGTAGGGGACAATTAAACATTGCTTCATACTAAATATATAAGCTGTGGGCCTCATGGTTTCAGAGAAGAATATTTTTTCCCATTATAAGTCTATGGGAGCTAATGACCCCCAGGGTGTAGCCAGTTTGGATCCTAGGGGCTTGATTGGTAGGATTTATGTAGGAGACCATTAAACATTGCTACATACTTAAGCTGTTAGCGCTGGGCCTCATGGTTTCAGGGAAGAAGATTTTTTGAATTTTTTTTTTTAGCTATATAGCTCTATATAAACATATGACCACCTGGGGCATGGCCGGTTTGAAGCCCAGGGGCTAGATTGGCAGGATTTATGTAGGGGGCCACTAAACATTGCTACATACATGTACTAAATATATAAGCTGTGGGCCTTGTGGTTTCAGAGAAGAAGATATTTTAAGTTTTTCCCATTATAAGTCTATGAGAGCTAATGACCCCCGGGGCATGGCCAGTTTTGACCCCAGGGGCTTGATTGACAGGATTTATGTAGGAGACCACTAAACATGGCTAAATACTTAAGCTGTTAGCTCTTGGCCTCATGGTTTCAGAGAAGAAGATTTTTGCAGGTTTTTTTTAGCTATATACAAATGTACATGTAGCTCTATATACAATGTAAATATATGACCCCTGGGGCATGACCGATTTGAAGACCAGGGGCTTGATTGGCAGGATTTATGTAGGGGACCATTTAACATTGCTACATACTAAATATATAAGCTGTGGTTTCAGAGAAGAAGATTTTTTAAGTTTTTCCCATTATAAGTCTATGGGAGATAATGACCTGTTATTACTTCTCTATTAAAGTTCTTAAAATAAAAATGTGATCTACAGTCCTGGCTTTAGGCTGAAAACCAATCTGACAATGATTTATCGTGTTATTTTTATCTAAGAAATCTTGTAATCTATTGTTTAAAACACTGTTAAAAAAAGTTTCGCCAAACAGGGCATTACTGTGATACCTCTATAGTTCAGTGCTTGCACTGTCAAAATCAGGCACTCCCAGGACTTCCTAGCTGCAAAATCCGGAAATCCTGGTTATCAAATTTTTTCACTCACTTTCAGAAATTCAACCTCAATATTCTTAAACTCTCATTTATGGAGTAAAACCGCCATTCTTAAGCTAAATAACACATAAATTCATTCTAAATTTTTGTTATAAATAACTAAATATCTTTAAAAGTTGGGAGTCCCAGACTTCCTGGCATTGATATTTGGAAGTCCCAGTGCAATTTTTGGGAGTAAAAATGGATGTAATGAATGTATTGGTGTAAAAATGGATGCAAAGCGAGCATGTTGAAACAGAATTTTATTTGTATTTGCTTGAAGCCTTGAATAAATTTTCGTGTATTTATAAAAAAAAAAAAAAAAAAAAAAAAAAAAAGCAAATTCTCAAAGTAAATGTATACACCTACAAGGAAAATATTAACTTTATTGAAGAACTGCCTACAAACTATAGGACAATTCATAATTAAAAGACTTCATTTTTTAACTGCTGCTATTTTCTAATTCAGGGTTTAACTGTCTCTTAACTGCAGAAGACTGTGCCTTTTCTGAAAGTGAGCTTACAGTCTGACTTGTCTGAAAGCCAGCCTTAGTAGCTGGTGAGCCACCCCTGATCACAAACCTATCCATTTTTTTTTTCACACTAACACATTTTCATTACTGATATCATAATCAGCATAGAATAAATTTTTCATTAATGACTTTGACACACAGTATTTTCAGTCTTACAAATTCATTATTATTTGATGAACACTAAGTAAGTCCAGATTTCGAGAGGAAAATAACAAAGGTATTGCAAACAGGCAAAATCGTAATGGTATCACATTTTTTTTTTTTTTCAAACAAAAAACTCAATTTCTTAGCTGTGTTTTTATATCCTGTCATTTTGTACCCTCGTTTTCATAACCAAAACGTCTTAAGCAAGGACTGATTTCATTGGGGTACATAGAATTACCGGAACACACCGAAACACACTGGTAATTATCGGAACACACTTTCATTTTTTATTCTATTTATAATAATACGGTTCGTTTTATGATTTGATTGCTGTTTGTTTGTGTGTAGAATGTTATTAATAACAAATTTGATCTTAGTATTCGGTTTCATCATTACCACTCTCTAATATAATTCAGCTGATGACAAAATGATATACTAAGATTGTATCAGTTATTAACTCCATATTTTCCAACAAAAAAGATTGTCTCCATTACAATAAACATGAAATGTCAAAACTGTTATCCGGGGAAAATGTTTCAAAATGCCATCTGCTGAAATCTTCACCCAGAGTGCTAAGGGTTATTATCAGTGTAGTGACTCATTATTAAAATTTCTGTGAAACTGATCAGACTGTGCAAATGCATGGCATAGAAAGTCATTAGACTGATCTTAACAATTAAGACATAAAAGCGAACATTAATAATACAAAAATAATATATGAAAGTGTGTTCTGGTAATTACCAGTGTGTTCCGGTGTTTTGGTGTGTTCCGGTATTTCTATGAACCGATTTCATTGGTATATGCCCAGTTGCATAGCCAATGAAATACAAGAATATCTAAAACCAGTAACTGCTGACCTTACTTGGTTCATACTACACAGAAGCCATGTTTAGCATATAATTATTGATCAGCTGTTATGACAGAAGATTAAAGGCACGCGCCGGAGTGGAAACACCTGATCAACTGGATTAACGGTAGTGTGATAATGGAAACCATTTTATACATGGGTGGTCTGCATTAATCAGGACAGTTTGGCAATTATCAGGATTTATTGACTGATCTTTTGATCGGACTTTTTTACCATAAATACTCGCATTACTAACTGTCCTGGTGATTTTTTTGGCACTTGCCCGACCGTGCGTCGTAAAGACGGAACAGACTTGCCCGACAGGATTTAGGACTTGTCCCAGGCGGCCGGGCAATGGATTTGTCAGGCCCTATATAAGCTTAAATAGTGGGCTGGGTGGCCTAGTGGTTAGTGCACTCAACTTTAGCTCATACTCAACGTGCCCTGGGTTGAGTGTGGACAGGTCGGCATTTGGTGACAAACAGCGGCACTAAGTGTGCATGGGTGATCCATGAAAGCAAAACAAATACATGTACATAACATGCACATAACAATCGCCGCTGCCTCTATGTGCCACGGGTACCTGGTAGCGTTAAAAATCCGCACAACAACAACAAATAAGCTTTTAAAGGCGAGAACTGAGAAGTTTATCGTAGCCGATTTTCCGACAAACTGGTATCCATTCGAAAACCGACACACACTTGCATGTCCGCCATTTTGTTTTCACAAAGTTATTTATTACAAATAATACGAAGGTATAACTAAAGCAAGAAATGCTTCATTGTAAATCAAAATTATACTTTTACCTTATGGCCTATAAATTATCTGATAATAATTCATCTTTAACAGTTTAAGCAGAACTTATCACAAAGTCTTGGCTCCAAAGCTCTTCAAATCTTCTAAACTTTTTTTGAAGAGCTCCACTGACGTCACGCCAGACCGTCCGAAATGAGGGTTTGGAATTGTGGGACATGACAAGATTAGATTTTGAAAAGAGGAGCAGATCTCACACTTAGACATAGACATAGACACAGAAGAATTATTTACTGTCGAATATGTGTAACAAACAACCTAACTTCCACTTTCATCCCCGATTACCGATTGTATTGCCGGTTTGTTTGTTGTTTGCTTGTTTTTATTTGGTAATATACTTATACAGCAATATACAACAATTTATAAACAAACTCTCTCTATATATATATAAAAACTAGAGATCCATTTGGAAGCCTGAAAAAATGTAAAAAAACAAACAAACTAGAAATGTGTCCACAGTACACGGATGACCCCGTTTTGGGTACCTCTACAAAACTGTGCAAACCTTGCCAAATTAGCTTACGTCAATGCGGGGGCATCTGTGTACTTTGGACACATTTCTAGTTAACAAAGAATCCAAAGATAATGAGAAATATAAGGCCCTTTGCCTGCAAGGTCAGTAACTTAAACCACGAGACTAAGAAATTCAGTTTTGTGTACTCTAGTAAGTGATTTTCAACAAAGAATCCAAAAATAACGAGAAATATAAGGCCCTTTGCCTTCAAGGCCTGTAACTCCTAAACCATAAGACTAAGAAACTCAGTTTTGTGTTCTCTAGTAATTGATTTTCAACAAAGAATGCAAAAATAAGTAGAAATGTGAGGCCCTTTCCCTGCAAGGCCTTTAATTCTTAAACCATAAGACTAAGAAATTCAAGCGACTTTAAACAAAGAATGTAAAAATTATGAGAAAAAAAAGATAACGTATGCATCCAGAGTAAAAGTAAGGGAGATAACTCCAGACAGACAGATGGCCGGACAGACGGACGCTCAGGCACCTTTGCCTGCACGCTGCACTTCCTCTGATGGCCATCTATCAATGTATCAAGTTTCATTTAATTCCCTTCTATACTTTCAGAGATATGCTCCGGACAAGCTTTTTACTGCAAAAATTAAGAAGGGAAGTAACTCCGTAAATACTGATGACAGAGTTACGTTTCTTGTCAAAAGTGTGACGGACGGACGGTCAGACGGACGGACAAAGCGGCGACTATATGCTCTCCCTTCGGGGAGCATTATAGGGTTATACAGCAAAAAAAAAAAAAAAAAAAAAAAAAAAAAAAAAAAAAAATTGGAATATTCAAAAGTATAGCTATAGAAATTAAATCATATACCTGAAAGATTAATGCGCTTGTGGACACATTGCCGGGAGAACAAGAAAGCTCAGCAGTAGATTTGCTTATAGGTAGTGAATATTATCTAGATATCATACTTCCACAAAATGTAGAAATTCACCAGGTCTCTTATATTTTTGGTTAGAACTTGGTTTGGATATTAGCCGGGCGAACCCCAGGGGGGCGTGGGGAGGGAGTACTCTGAATTTTGTCCGCTACATAGGCTGGGCCCCAGCATTTAGTGTTTAGGCCTAACCCACCACCCCTCACCCCCAACATAGGCCTTACATACGGTATATCAGCCATACCAAAGAAAAAGTGCAGAGTGCAAGAACCGTAACTCTATCACAAGTAATATCAAAGTTATTTCCCTTTCTATGTTTTGCAATAGTAAGCTTGTCCGGAGCACATCTCTAAAAGTATTGAAGCTAAATAAATGAAACTTGATACAGTGGCAAAAGGCTACGAAGGAAATTGCAGAATGCAAGAACCATAACCCTGTCACAGGAATTTACGGAGTTACTTTTCTTCTTAACTTTTGCAATAAAAAGCTTGTCCGGAGCATATCTCTGACAGTATAGAAGGGAATTAAATGAAACTTTGATACATTGATAGACGGCCATCAGAGAAAGTGCAGATTGCAAGAACCATAACTCTGTCACAAGTAATTTCAGAGATTTCCCTTTCTAATTTTTGCTATAGTAAGCTTGTCCGGAGCATATCTCTAAAAGTATTGAAGCTAAATGAATGAAACTTGATACAGTGATAAAGGGCTATGAAGGAAATTACAGAATCAAGAACCATAACCCTGTCACCAATATTTACGGAGTTACTTCTTATTTTTTGCAATAAAAAACTTGTCCGGAGCATATCTCTGAAACTATAGAAAGGAATTAAATGAGACTTTAATACATTGATAGACATTCATCAGAGAAAGTGCAGAGTGCAAGAACCATAACTTTATCAGAAGTAATTTCAGAGTTATTTCCCTTTCTAATTTTTGTAATAGTCGGAGCATATCTGTAAAAGTATTGGTGATAAATAAATGAAACTTGATACACTGCTAGAGGGCTATGAAGGAAACTGCAAAATGCAAGAACCATAACCCTGTCACCAGTATATATGGAGTTACTGTCCTTCTTAATTTTTGCAATAAAAAGCTTGGTAAGAATAGAAGGGAATTAAATGAAACTTGATACATTGATAGATGGCCATCGGAGGAAGTGCAGCGTGCAGGCAAAGTTGCCTGAGCGTCCGTCTGTCCGGCCATCTGTCTGTCTGGAGTTATCTCCCTTACTTATACTCTGGATGCATGCCTTTTTTATGATGTTTACTTTGTTGAAAATCGCTTACTAGGGAACACAAAACTGAGTTTCTTAGTCTTATGGTTTAAGAGTTACAGGCCTTGCAGGGAAAGGGCCTTATATTTCTACTTATTTTTGCATTCTTTGTTGAAAATCAATTACTAGGGAACACAAAACTGAGTTTCTTAGTCTTATGGTTTAAGAGTTACAGGCCTTGCAGGCAAAGGGCCTTATATTTCTCATTATTTTTGGATTCTTTGTTGAAAATCACTTACTAGAGAACACAAAATTTCGTTTCTTAGTCTCATGGTTTCTGACCTTGCAGGCAAAGGGCCTTATATTTCTCATTACTTTTGGATTCTTTGTTAACTAGAAATGTGTCCAAGTACACAGATGCCCCCACATTGACGTAAGCTAATTTGGCAAGGTTTGCATAGTTTTATAGAGGTACCCAAAGCGAGGGTATCCGTGTACTGTGCACACATTTCTATTTTTTTTAAAGGCTTTCAAATGGATCTCTAGTCATTTGTCATTGAACCTTCTGATGTCCAGGCTACCAACGCCTTCAGCGCTTTGATTGCAATGATAAGCTTGTCCGTAGCATATCTCTTTACGTATCTCACTCTTTCACTAACATACGGCGCATCTTCGGGGAGCATGGTTTCGCCGATTCTCTTGTTAGCTCTGGTGGCCATTTTGTTCAACCAAGCGGAACCATTTTAGCAATTTTTGGTAAGGGGCATATAAGGAACATTTCTGTGATTTTGTTTTAAAGCGGGTCATTAGCCTAGAAGGAGATATCGTTTAAAGGTTCTTATTTTAGCTCTGGTGGCCTTTTTGTTCAGCCGAGCGGACATAGGGCTGAATAGTCGTTATAGTCACAGGATTTTCCGAGCGCTCCGGAGATAAGCAGTTACCTGTATACGTTCCTCAGTTTAATAGGAAAATGTATAGAAATACACAAATAAATTTCTTTACTAATTTAATATATTTTCCGACATCAAATTATAACATCTAGGATGAAAGAGCATTTCAAGATCTTTAATCTGGTATAAAAATCATAGACATGCGTCAATGAGAAGTTTCTTCCATCTGAGCCCATAATATTCTTCCTTTTAAAAACATACATAAATTAGCATTTGCGATTCCGTTGATTACAATGATGTAATTTATTCATATATAGCTAAACGGGAAGTTTCTTCCATATACGCCTAATTTTGCTTACTTTTAATCCGAACGTCGAACTATTAGTATGGCCGAAAATTTTCTAAGTTCTGTATATAATTTGTTAAGACATTCTAAGCACGCGATCATATACTTGACACCAGCAACTTGTATCAATATCATACGAAAGACCGGTAGTGACATTTCAACTACATTAATTCAAGGTTTCAACTTCACGAATTCACGATTTCAGCTTCACGAATTCACGATTTCAACTTCACGAATTCACGATTTCAACTTCACGAATTCAACTTCACGAATTCAACTTCACGAATTCACGAATTCAACTTCACGAATTCACGAATTCAACTTCATGAATTCACGAATTCCACTTCACGAATTCCACTTCACGAATTCAACTTCACGAATTCACGAATTCAACTTCATGAATTCACAAATTCAACTTCACGAATTCCACTTCACGAATTCAACTTCACGAATTCACGAATTCAACTTCACGAATTCACGAATTCAACTTCACGAATTCAACTTCACGAATTCACGAATTCAACTTCACGAATTCAACTTCACGAATTCACGAATTCAACTTCACGAATTCACGAATTCAACTTCACGAATTCAACTGTTGAATTCCAGAAGTTGAATTCGTGAAGTTGAATTCGTGAATTCGTGAAGTTGAATTCGTGAATTCGTGAAGTTGAATTCGTGAAGTGGAATTCGTGAAGTTGAATTCGTGAATTCGTGAAGTTGAATTCGTGAATTCGTGAAGTTGAATTCGTGAATTCGTGAAGTTGAATTCGTGAAGTTGAATTCATGAAGTTGAATTCGTGAATTCGTGAAGTTGAAATCGTGAATTCGTGAAGTTGAATTCGTGAATTCGTGAAGCTGAAATCGTGAATTCGTGAAGTTGAAACCTTGAATTAATGTAGTTGAAATGACACTACCGGTCTTTCGTAATATCATGCGAAATTTTATTTATTTATTTGTTTATTACCCCATCACACGATTTTCAACACAAAGTGAATGAATGAATGAATGAATGAATGAATGAATGAATGAATTAACAAGCGAGGGAGGGAGGGAGTGAGTGAGTAAGCGATCGAACGAACGAGCGAGCCAGCCAGCCAGCGAACTAGCGAGGGAGGGAGGGAGCGAGTGAAGGAACGAACGAACGAACGAGGGAGGGAGTGAATTTATCGGCGGATATAAATAGAAGGGAAGGCAATGATCAGGAATCGATACGATTACCTAACAGCTTCCGTTCCAAGACACCAAAGGGAAAGACGGAGGCACTTAAAATAATAGCACTACAATCAAATCACTACAAGCAGAAAGCCAAAAGGACAGTTTATTCCCCAAAAAATGTCCAAACGGCTATCCAAAATAAAAAAAATCACCAAGACATACACGCAAAGACGTACAATGACAGAATTAGTAAACCACAGCAGAAGCACCGTCATGGAACGGCTAGTAAATTATTACTGGGGGTGGGGGAAGGGATGGGGGTGGAGGTGGAGGGGAGGGCTTAAATCGATTTTTACGTGGCCACAATCCTCGCCCTTAGTTCTGCCGTGGTATACACATTTGTTCAGTCCGCGTGATGGGTTCCTAACTCATTAGTGCAACATCTCCGAGAACATACAAATCCAACGAATACAGAGATGAAACAACGATGAGGACTCGACAGCAAGAAATAACTGAAATGCTGAAGCAAAGGAAAACCAACAGTAGGACTCCGGTGGGCCCGACCAGAGCTAGAGCATCAGGCACCAACCGTCTTTAGGTCGGAGCTGTCAAAGAGTCTGAGGGCTGACTCGCCGGCGTGCAAGCAAAGAGGGAAGCAAAGTTATCAATCGTGATTGGATAAACTATACCATGGATTCAGTCTGTCGTATTACATTTATGTTGTACCCAATCTTTATATATCGAAGATTGATCTTACGAAATTGAGTGCTAAAATCATTGCAAGCATATATTTTTCTGAATTTATATACTAAGTCACCATAAACTTCAGGTTCCGATAGGCCTTGTTGCAGAAGCGATCTAAGTCCAACATTGAATTTTGAAACTAAATCGAAATGACGTCTATAAAATTTAGAAAAAGGCTTTGCGGAGTTTATTGTACCGATAACCCTGATTTAGAAGTTTAGCATTTAACAATTTATTTCGAGTGTTAAAGTTAGAAACATGACTAGACACTCTGGCGAACCGAAAAAGTTGCGAGATATAAACCCGTAGGATGCTCGACGAGGAACATCCCCGTCCAAGTAAGGAAAATGTACAATCACAAAATCAAAATCATCGCGTTTATCATAAATTTTGCATGAAATAAACCCATTTAAAATAGAAAAATGCAAAAATGCAAAAAAAAAAAAAACAAACAAAAAACAAAAAAAAAAAAAAAAAAAAAATGAAAAAAAAAAAAAAAAAACAAAAACAAAAAAAACAAACAAAAAAAACGGGGTTTCAGAAGAATTTGCTTTATCTAAGCTCGGAAGGATAAATTTGACTAATCAAACCATCGAAGTACTTATTATCAATATTTAATAAATGGTCCAAATATCTAGACGTCGAGTTGAAAGCTTCAATAACTTCTTCAGAAAGAGACATCATGAAGTCTATTTCATAACAGAACAAGAACAAATCAGCAACAAGCGGTGCGCAATTCGTACCCATCGGAATACCCACAATTTGTCTAAATAGCTTAGTACCAAATCTTATATAAATATTGTTAACTAGAAAAGTGAGAGCTTCACACACTTTCTGACATGACAATAAGATATAATTTCTATGCTTTTCGGGGGTGAAAAAGCATTTCTTCCGTTACAAGCAAGATATTGGGAACCTTCTCTATTAAATGTCCATTCAATCAAATCATTAAGTTTTTCTTTTGTAAGATTATGAGGTAGTATAAAGTTGACCTCAGTAAGTTCAAACGATGTTCAACTTTTACTTACTGTACAGCTATTCAAACAAACAAAGATGGTCAAAATATGTTTGATTGGAATTAGTGTAAATTATTACAAAAACAATCATTATCACTAAATCGTACAGGTAGCCAATAACAGTACCAAGGGAAACAAGTACATTTTTTGGCCACGGGCTTTATTCACATATAGTACAGGAGTTATCGATTTGACACCGTAACGACTTTTCTGCGAGATGACGGTTTTAAATTTTCGGTAAAAGGGCACAAGAGGGACATTTCTGTGCAGTTGTTTTGAAATTGGACCACTGACATTGGAGGAGATGTTGTTTATATGTGTTTCTATTTTTAGTTCTGCCGGCCATTTTGTTCAGCCAAGCGGAACTATTTTAGCCATTTTGGTAAAGGGGCTTAAGACGAACATTTCTGCGATTGTTAAAGGGGCTTAAGACGAACATTTCTGCGATTTGTTTTAAAAGCGGGCCACTTGCCTAGGAAGTTTATTTTTTCTTCTATTTTTAGCTCCCATGGCCATTGTTGTTGTCGATAACATCTCCCAGTGAAGGGACACATTCGATGCAATCGAAGTTTTCTTAAGCTGATTTTTTTTTTCGCCAGTGGAGATGGGAGTTAAAATGATAACTTTTCTTGTCACCCTATTTACAATTTTAAATAAACCATTTACATATTTCGGCTGTTTGTGCTGCGGCCCTTCCTTTTGTGCTTAATTACTATTTATGGGAGTTTTTTTAAACCTTTCAATATGGAGAGCATGACACAGCCTTCTTGCCTGTTATTCAAGTCGGTGGTAATCTTCGGGTTTCAATTCAGGTTTAGATTCCTTCAGTACTGCTGTACTGTCCAATATGATTTGGAGGAGGTGAGCTTATCTGTATGCTCAGATTTTCACAAATATGCTGAATATCATTGAGAATAGGTTTTCTGATGTGATCAAGGGATGAGCACTGGAGAAGGAAAGGTTCTGTTGTCTCATCATCTCCCTTGCATAACTGACAAAACGGACTGCTTTGGTTGTGACTGAAGGATGCCCTAGTTTTAGCTCACATGAGCCGAAGGATCAGAATGAGCTATTGTGGTCCGTCGTCGCCCGTCCGTCCATCGTCCGTCCGTCCGTCCATCCACACCTTTGAAAGACTTCACATCTTAAACCGCTAGGCGAATTTTCTTCAAACTTCATGTGAAGCCTTCTGTTAAAGGGGGATTGAAAATCTGTACAAATGGTCACGGTCCGGGAATCAAGATGGCCGCCATGCCCTTATATGGTAAAAGCACTTACAAATCTTCTTCTCCAGAACCAAGAAAGCTTCGAGGCTGAGTCTTGGTATATAGCATCATGGACTCAAGGTCTACCAAATTTGTTAAAAAAATGACCCTAGGTTGACCTTTGATCTTTTTACGCAAGGTCAAATTATGTCCCCATGGATTTTTATGCGGAAAACGTTGAAAAGTCACTTGCTCAAAAAGTAGTCAAAACTAATGGCTGAAACTTACAATGAGTGATTAAAGTAGTAAAATATTTTAGTTTTAATCAAATTTTTGTCCCCTGGGGGGTTATTTGCCCTTGTCCCTGGGCTATATACGTGTACAAAATTGTGGTGTACTTTTTAAATATCCTCTTCTCTGAAACCGCTCGAGCAATTTTCACCAGATTTCACATGGAGTCTTCTGTCGAAAGGGTATTGCCAATTTGTTCAAATGGTTCCGCGCCAGAAGATGGCCCCCATGCCCATATATATATAAACACTAAAAAATCTTTTTCTCCAGAACCAAGAAAGCTTTAGGGCTGAATCATGGTATATAGCATCGCTGTCTGAAGCTCTACCAAATATCGTAGATTGCCCTTTGACCTTTTTACGTCAAGCTCAAATTTGCGTCTGTATAGGGAATATGGGAAAAAGTTGATTTTTTTTTTCAATATATATTTAAGACTAATGGCTGAAACTTACAATGTATGATTAAAGTAGTAAAAGTTTGTTAGTTAGGTTCAAACTTTTACCCCCGGGGGTTATCTGCCCTTGCCCCTGGGCTATATACAGGTATGAAATTATGAAATCTTTAAACGTCTTCTTCTCTGAAACCGCTTGACCAATTTTCACCAGATTTCACTTGGGGCCTTCGTCGAAGGGATGTTGGCAATTTGTTCAAATGGTTATGCATCATTGAACAAGATGGCTGCCATGCCCATATATGGTAAAACACTTCTTCACTAGTACTAAGAAAGCTTTGAGGCTGAATCTTGGTATACAGTATCAGGGACTCAAGGTCTACCAAGTTTGTTAAAATGATGAGACTAGAATGACCTTTGGCCTTTTTATGGCATGGTAAAAGCTGTGCTCCAGTTGCTGTGGCAATACTGGAAGAATGTTGCATGGCATTTGCAAATGTGCAATAGCTGTTTTTATCAGGTGAGCGAATTGTGGCCCATGGGCCTCTTTTTTTTTAACTCATAAGAACCTTTAAGAAAATCTTTACTTTGGTGTGTATACGCGGGACATCCTTCACTCCATTTGATTCTCGTATTACAATGAGTCTGCTCCCTGGATAGTAATGGGAATTGTACCCGTTAGGATATATATTGCTGGATCCGCTGTGGTTTTGGGCAGCATGAGTATCTGCTTTAGAAACTTTTTGTGGTGTCCGTCAACCTTTTCCATAAGCACCCGCCTTGGCATAACCACCTCCAGCCCATAAACCAAGAATGAGAGGACATATGTCTGAGGAACATGGGCCGAGGTGTCTGGGTCTAGACCATTATCACCATGCAGACCTGTACCCATCAGACGGTATATTGTACGTCGAGCTTTGTAGAAGTTATTCCTTACTGTTGAGTCTTGGCTGTCCGCTGACCACAAGATGCGCATATGCAGAACTTCTACGACAGGCATACATTCTCAATTTATATTGATTTCTATGTTCTGCTCTTTGTCCTTCTGATTACAACAATGGTAAATAATAGCCTAGCTGGTACATTTTCGGTATGCTGTAATCTACTGATATATGAACTAGGCGCTGCAGTCTAAAGGCATTTTGTTTAGCCGAGCGGAACAATTCTAGCAATTTTGATAAAGGGGCATAATTAGGAACATTTCTGTGAAATTATTTTGAAATCGGGCCACTGGTCTAGGAGAAGATGTCTTTAAAGATTTTTCTATTTTTAGCTCTGGCGGCCATCTTGTTCAATTTTGTCGTCTATTTTTTCTTCTATTTTTAGCTTTGGCAGCCATTTTGTTAAGCTGAGCGGAATCATTTTAGCAATTTTGGTAAATGGATATTAGAGAAACATTTCTATGACATTATTTTGAAATCGGGCCACTGGCCAAGGAGAAGATGTCGTTTATTTTTTTCTCTCTATTTTTAGCTCTGGCGGCCATCTTGTTCAATAGAACGGAACCATTTTAGCAATTTTGGTAAAAGGCATAAGAGGAACATTTGTGTGAAATTATTTTAAAATTGGCCAAGGAGGAGATGTCATTTGAAGAAATTGTTGACGACACACGCCACACGACGGATGACCGACGACAATACTTCACTTTGAGCACCTTGTGCTTAGGTGAGCTAAAATGTAAGACTATTCACTTTGGTCCTCGTTTCGACAGATGGCTCCACATGAAGTTTGGCGAGAACTGGCCCAATGATTTCAGAAGAGAAGTTCAAAAGTGAGGACGCCGAACGACGTCAAGCAAGTGATCACAATAGATCATCCCGATCTTCGGCTCAGGGGATAAAACCAGGTGAGATTGTTTTCATTGAGTAATGATCACCCACGCACTGGCGAAGGTCCTCCGCGGATGTGCAGGTTAGGATACAGCTGCTCGCACATACATAAAAATTTATTCATATTATGTAGCCAGCCTAAACTGATTATCATGTTATCAGGCGATTTTGATTTAGTGTTTATGCATATTCGACAAATTTTAAGATGTAACACGCCTAATGCATCTTGCATAAGTTTACATTTTGTGCAAACTCGACAAGCGTCCTTTAAAAAAATTATGTTAAGTTATGCATAGTCAGACAGCGATAATGTTACTATATGATACCTATGCCGGATCATATTAGATAAGTACAACCTAAAAATAGATTGATTAAAGTTCAGCATCCTATATACACACTCTGTACTGTGTATTTTAACAAACAAGTCTGGATTAAGACAGAAAGTCGGAGTAAGTAGAAAATAGTTTTTAAGTGATATTCAGAATGTAATAACATCTTGCGGCGATAAGCTGTTCTTAAGGGAAAGGATACACTTTCAGGGGGAAGAACTCCGTCAAAGTATTTTGTCTCCCTTAAAAAAGGGGGGTCAACGCTAAACGGCAAGAATTTGCTCCCGTTGGGAGCAAATTCTTTCCTTATAGAACATACCATTTTTCAGAAGGGGCTTGGCGTGCAGTAAAGCAAACAGGGACTCACAAATGTCTCCCTTGGTAGAAATGGGGAAAATCTACTAAGTGTATCTAGTCCCCTTAAAGTATAGAGCAGCATACACATGGGCGTAGCAAAGGACTCGTACCGTTTGGATATACCAAAGTTCATTCAGCTGTTCATGTGCATAATAAGATACTTTTTCTGACAATTTGGCTGGTAACTTTTGTCACAGGGATTACAGCTAGCCGTGACATGAGAAAAGGTGCCTCCGGGACACACACACACACACACACACACACACACACACACACACATATATATATATATATATATATATATATATATATATATATATATATATATATATATATATATATATATATATATATGTGATCGGCTGGCCAAGCCACGTGTGATCAGGGGCGGAGCTATACGTCGTTATATTCTACAGTACACTGTAATTCTGTAAGCAGATGCTCAGGCTAATCTGGGCCTTTGCTGTCCGCATATGCCCCACAAGCGCGCTCAAAGACACGTTTTGTCATTATACAGAAAATACTCGGAGTAATTATAATAGTTTCAGGTCTAATAATTTGAACTCCATAAATATTCTTCCCACAGAAGAAATTTCAGTTTTGACAAATATATAAACTGTCTTAGACAATTGCATGCCGAGCAAAACAATGGTAGAATACCAATTGTGCATACCTGTCAATCACAGTTCAGCTACCTATAGCTTTATGTAGGTCTTAAAACATTAATCAAAATAACTGAGAATAGCTGAACCGAAAAGAATGAAATAAAACGTTATCGATATTTCAACAAACCACTTTTGAATTCATTCTCATATCATCAGGTGTATCGTTTATGGCTGTTTTCTTGCTTCTGCAAGAAAACTCCGTTGTGAAAAATGACTAAAATGTACCAAGTCCGTCCGTTAATACGCCGGTTTTGGATTCGCCTAAATATGTTATAAATGACTAAAAGAAGAGAAATAATCGATAGGTCAAGGAGACGGTGAGAGCGGGAGGCGGGTAACTTCCTGTATTAAGTATTGAAGTATGGTGCAGACGTACCACTGAATAGCAAATATGTTGTGTCCAACCTACATCAATAGGTAAGTCCAAGAGTGGGAAAAGAGGAGAATTTCCTATATAAGTATAGTAAAGGCATACCGCTGAATAACCTTCATTTTGTGTCCAGACTCCATCAACAGGCAGACCCGAGAGTGGAGGTAGTGGAGAATTTCCTATAGTAAGTACAGAAGAATGCTACAGACATACTGCTAAATAGTTCTAATTTTGTGTCCGGCCTATATCAATATGGAGGCAGGGAGTAGGAGAAACTAAGTATAGAAGTATGGTACAGACGTCCTGCTGAATAGTCCTCATTTTGTGTGCAGAGTACATCGATAGGTAGGTCTGAATGTGGGAAAAGGTGAGATCTTATTTTTCAAGTACAGAAGTATGGTATAGATGTACTGCTGAATATCCTCGGCTTGTACCCAGAATACAGCAATAGGTAGATCCGAGAGTAGAACATCATCCTGTACTAAGTAGAGAAATATGGTATAGGCGTGCTGCTAAATAGTCTTCATTTTATGTGCAGACTACATTAATAGGTAAGCCCGAGGGTGGGGGAAAGGGAGAACTCCTATGCTAAGTATAGAAGTATGGTAAAGCCGAACAGCTGAATATTGTTTTTGGGACGAGTCCCGTTGGCGTCGGCGTCGGCGTCAGCGTCAGTGTCAGGGAGAGTTTCCTATTCTAAGTACAGGAGTATGGTACAGACGTACTGCTGAATAGTCCTCATTTTGTGTGCAGATTACATTAATAGGTAGGTCCGAGAATTGGGGAAATACAAAGTATAGAAATAATGTACTGCAATATTGCTAAATAGTCCTCATTATGTCTGCAGACTACACTAATAGGTAGGTCCGAGAGTTGAGGAAATGGAAAACTTCCTATACTAAGTATAGAAGTATTAAACAGATGTACGGCTAAATAGTCCTCATTTTATGTTCAGACTACATCAATGATGGCCCGACAGTGGGGTAAAGGGAGAAATTCCTATACTAAGTATAGCCGTATTGTACCGGCGTACTGCTGAATAGCCCTCATTTTGTGTGCAGACTACATTAGTGGGCAGCTCCGAGAGGAGAAAGGGGGGAGAAATTCCAATACTAAGTATAGGTACAGACGTACTGCTGAATAGGCTTTATCCCATCCAAACTTCCTCTGCATACATAATATGAGTTTCTCTGCTTATCGTCAAGATCAACTGTGGAGAGATTTTTAGCACCATCCAAATATAGTTTTACTGTCCATTAAATTTTCATTTGTACAACACTTTTTACCACTCTCTTAATTCGGTTAGAAATCAATGTTGTATAAACGTTTAAAATTCCACTCGCAACAGCAGCAAAGGACATTTGTAGCTTTTCTTCAGGGATAATAAGCTGGGATATTTCATGTGACAGACAATATACATGGAATGTCATGCCCTATTTGTTCTAAAAATATATCTGCTACAATGTCGCTTGGCCCCTGGCGCCTAAAGGGTTAATATATTTAAAGGTAGTAAAGTTATACAATACGAAACCCGAGTAGAATCACATTGGAGAAAAATATATTGTAAAGTCGTAATTACGTTAAAGAAGGCCTAATAATGCGAAAAAGGCGTAGTAAGGAAAAAGTAAAGGCGTTACAACACGAAAAAGGGGTAGTAATGCAAATCAAAGGCGTAGTAATGCAAAATAAAGGCGTTATAACGCGGAAGAAGGCGTAGGGACGCGAAAACAGGCGCAATATTGCAATAATGCGAACCAAAAGGCGAAATAACGCGTAAAAAGGCGTAATAATGTGAAATGAAAGGCGTAGTAACGCGCAAGAAAAGGTGAAATAACGCAAAAAGGCGTAGTAAATAAAAGGCTAAATAACGCGAAACAAAGGTGTAGTAACGTGAAGCGAAAACGCAAAATAAAAGGAGTAGTAACGCGAAACAAAGGGCGTAGTTCCGCGAAACAAATGGCGTAATAATGCTAAAAAAAGGCGTGATAACACAATTTAAAGGCGTAATAACGTCTCTTATTTACGTTCACAGGCATCTTTCTTCAAACGTTTTGACACTATATGACGTTTTAGGCCGACCCACATATTCATTTGTGTTTCCGTTTAGGGCTTCGTAACACAACTCTTTCAGAAATTATGTTTGTCTTTTTTGTCAATAGGCGTCTACCTTTAAAAAAAATGGTCCTTTTTTTTGGCTGTAAGAGTAAACCTTTTTTGGAGAGGATCTCTGCAGGAAAGCGAAAAGGAAGTCCCAAAAGTTGTCTCCTTGATATAAAAGGGTGGAAAATATGTATGCCAGCTATGTCTATTCTCCCTAACATGACGAGTGACAAAAAAGACTCCGTTATGCTTTAACATGTACAATGCCCTGTTGTGATAACACATTTCAGCCTGTGCACACACACACACACACACACACACACACACACACACACACACACACACACACACACACACACACACACACACACACACACACACACACACACACACACAAACAAAAAAAAAAAAAAAAAAAAAAAAAAAAAAAACGGTAGAACTTCGATTGTGCGATCAACGAAGATTAAAATAAGCCTGTGTATCCATACAGCAATACCTATGGATCTACAGATCACTAAAGTGACCGGCAGTGATTGACCAGACTGTGCAGATGCAGAGGCTTATATGAATCTTCGCTGGTCACACATGCCAACCTGCTACTTTTCCTCTGCACAGGCTCATATAAGAGGCCCATAGCTCTGCAAGAGTTGATGTACCGGCGATGTCTAAAGGATAACTTTCCCATTTCTCCATATATATATATATATATATATATATATATATATATATATATATATATATATATATATATATATATATATATATATATATATATGGTGTCAGTACTTTGTCAGACCGTTCATAAAGAGGAGAATCCAAGCACCCACAACTTATCTTTCTAAGGAGAAATAAGGAAAATTATCGTAAAACAGTCCGTGATAATCCTCACTATCTTCAGCCAAGAGACATTTGGGTTTCCAGCGCGAAGGGGACAAGCAAAACATCAAGAAAACGCACCAATGTTAGGTGATTAATGCTATCTATTGTAGTTCTGTTGACAATAAGTTATTTTTTATTTCTACTCCAAACACAGATTGTGTGTGCTCGATAGAACTGCCTCAATCAGGTGAAGCTGTTGAGGTGTGTTTTAGAGAAGAAATAAGCACTAATGTATGCACTTGTAAATCTTTGAAAAAAGTTGTGTTTACAAGAGGTTTTCAAGCACTTTCATTACACTGACTTGTTAACATGATGAAGTCAGAATTGTACCTAAGCAAGGCGTTAAAACGAATTTCACTTCTGTCCATAGTGCCTGCCTATACTACTGTTATTTCGCCATTTGTTTCGCGTTACTACGCCTTTTGTTCCGCGTTACTACGCCTTTTTTTCGCGTTATTTCACCTTTTGCATCGCGTTACTACGCCTTTTGTTTCGCGTTACTACGTCTTTTGTTCCGCGTTACTACGCCTTTTTTCGCGTTATTTCACCTTTTGCATCGCGTTACTACGCCTTTTGTTTCGCGTTACTACGTCTTTTGTTCCGGATTACTACGCCTTTTTTTTCACGTTATTTCACCTTTTGCATCGCATTACTACGCCTTTTGTTTCGCGTTACTACGCCTTTTGTTCCGCGTTACTACGCATTTTTCGCGTTATTTCACCTTTTGCATCGCGTTACTACGCCTTTTGTTTCGCGTTACTACGCCTTTTGTTTCGCGTTACTACGATTTTTTTTTGCGTTATTTCACTTTTTGCATCGCGTTACTACGCCTTTTGTTTCGCGTTACTACGCCTTTTTTCGTGTTATTTCGCCTGTTGCTTCGCGTAACTCCGCCTTTTGTTACGAGTTACTACGCTTCTTTTTTGCGTTATTTCGCCTTTTGTTTCGCGTTACTACGCCTTGTTTCGCGTTACCACGCTTTTTTGTCGCGTTATTTTGCCTTTTGTTTCACATTGCTACGCCCTTTTTCGCATTATTTCGCCTTTTGTTTCCGTAATTATGCCTTTTTGCGTTATTTCGCCTTTTCTTTCGCTTTACTACGCCGTTTGTTTCGCGTTACTACGCCTTTGTTTTTACGTAACTAAGTCTTTTTTATTGTCATTTAGGGGATGACTGCATTCAAATTTGTCATTTGGAGAGGTAAATCGGCGGTTGTACGGTCGGAAATTTCGTTTTACGGCGACGCGTCAGCGGAGCCGTAAAACGTTATTTGCGACCGTAGAACCGCCGATTTACCTCCCCAAATGACCAGTTTGAATGCAGTTATCCCCATTCGAATGCATATATTCATTTTTCTGTTGAAAAAAATGTACTATTTGCACAAAGTGACAAGTGCTGTGAGCTGCGTAAACCTAATTGCCAGCCAATGAGAAGCGACATTACGTGATAACGTCGGATTTCCGAAAGTATGTCGCAGAATATACCGTCGCAAATGTTTGACGTTATCCAATCAGACGTCGCGTTACATATGCAAGTGCATTAGAATACGCCTTTAATTTGCATTACTACGCTCTTAATACGCATTATTACGCCTTTTTGCGTTATAACGCCTCTACTATAGCGTTATTACGCCTTTTTCGCGTTATTACACCTTATATCGCGTAATTACGACTTTTCAATATATTCAGTGTTTTAGTGCTTTACTATGCCATATTAATACTACTTAAGTATTTGGTAAATGCAATTTTAGCTTAAAAAGTGACGTACCGAACACTACTATTCGAGTTAACATCTACGTATTTGTAGATTTTGAGCATATAAATTGGACTAATTTAAAGTTAGAACGGTTGGGTCGACGAGGAAATTGTAAACAAAACGTTATCAAATTTTCACCGTTTGGGATCACTGTACGTAAACTAGGATATTCTTTGAGTCTGTCATAAATCTTCTGACACGAAGTGTCAGTGAGAACGAATCCCAAATAAAAGGATACACAGGAGATTGTCTACATTGAGTTATCCGATACTCGTATTAAAACTCTATACGTAGTATTTCTGAGGACAACTAACTCGTACTGTGCGCACACCACTAAGTGATATATACTGAAAGGAAAAAGAAACGCAGGGTAAAATTTATTCCTTAATTTCATTCAAGTTTGAAAAAGTTTGTTAAATATTTTACTATGATTACAAAACGGTACATGTATGGAACAATAGTTCCAAATTTCATTGGTTTGTGATCAACAAGTCTCGAGTTATTGAAGTTCATTGGTAGCTACCCCCCAAATCTTGAAATTAAAATCAAACTGAAAATCAATATCGGGTGTGCCCCCCTCTTGCTGCCGTTGCTGCCCTAATTCTCCTTTGGATAGAGTTAACCAAAGCATTGACAGTTCGCATCGGGATGTTATTCCATTCATCGATCAACGCATTCCTTAGTTGTGCGAGAGTTGCGGGGGGGGGGGGGGGGGTGGATTTCGGCGCTTCCTAACCCTTCTGTCCAGCTCATCCCACATGTGCTCTATTGGGGTCAAATCTGGACTGTAGGGTGGCCATGCTAGTGGTGCGATGTTATTGTTTGCCAGGAAATCCTGACAAACTCGGAAACATGTGGTCGGGCATTGTTCTGCTGCAGAATCAGATTACGTTGTTGCACAAGCGGGACTGCAACAGGACGCAAGATCTCATCCCTATACCTTACTGCGGTCATATTGCCCGCAACAATAATCAACTGTGATTTTATCCCGTGAGCAATGCCTCCCCAGACCATAACGGAGCCATCCCAAACCGATCCCGTTCGACAACACAGGCGTCGGCAAAGCGTTCTCCGCGACGTCGGTACACACGACGTCGACCATCTGCGCGATAGAGAGTGAACCTAGACTCGTCCGTAAAAAGAACTCGTCTCCACTGCCTCATCGGAAATAGCCTGGGCGCATGCGCCGTCAACCACGCCATACGACGCAACCTACGTGCCTGGGTCAGAGGCAGACCAACGTATGGACGACGAGCTCGAAGACCAATCTCACGCAATCGACTACCAACAGTCTTCGGAGAAATTTGTCGATTATGCGTACCTACTGTATTAAGGGCAGTTTCGGTAGCACTGAGATGACGATTCCGCAAATGTGCCAGACGGATTGTCCTGTCTTGACGTCGCGACGTCACGCGTGGACGCCCAGACCGCGGTCGGTCTGCTAAATGCCCTGTCTCCCTTAAACGTCTAACAAGACGTTCAATTGTTGAGATGTTAACCCCAAAATGATTGGCAACTTGCTGTTGCCTCTGACCCTGCATCAGCAACGCAATTGCCCTACCCCTCTGAACATCAGTCAATCGTACCATGATTGAAAAAAGTTCAAAGTAGCGTAAAATGAAACAAAAAATCGGTAAAAGAATCGAAGAGCGTTGTGTATCGTTGAAGTGTACCAAATGGTGTGAGGAAATCTTGTGCTGAAGGTTTAAACATGCTTGTTTTGCACGAAATTTTGGCTTCCCGTATTGTCCGTGCAATGCACTGTGTAGTGCACGGTTGAATGATTTCACACACTGGGTAGATAGCACATTGACCAAAGACTCGTATACCCGCGGTTCACATTCACAGGACAATCTGTAAAAGTGTATGGCTATAGTAAACACCTTAAAAATGGTTAAAATAAGAACTCTACCCTGCGTTTCTTTTTCCTTTCAGTATAGTAGACTGTATCGCCGGCAAGTAATATTCAGTTGAGGATGTATGCCGTATGACGACTGTTGAATGCTGGTGAGCACTTGCAATTTTCGCCATTTTAGTTCTGATATACTGCTGCACGAGCACTGTGATTGTGACCATTTCAACATGGATATAGTATAACATGAACAATTGGAGTTTTCCACAGATACAAGGTGACCATGTTGCATACCGTTATACACCTGCTTAATCCTTTAGTAAAGTAATAAAACTTATATGGTGTGTCTGAGCTAAGGTGAACCCAGAAAAAAAATTGTTATAGAACTGTTTACCGTATCAAAATTTACTGGACCACATTTACCCTGAAACTGTCTGGTCGGGTCATAGGCGAACTGCAGAGCACAAGACCCATCTGAATCTATTGTACATTAGCTTCTGACGTCTCTGACTTTTTATTGCCCGTCAGCTCCAGACGCCTCTGAACCTTTATTGTATGTCCGCTCCAGACGCATCTCAATCGTTATCGTACGTCAGCTTCGGACATCCTGACTCTTTATTTACGTCAGCTCAAGACGCCTTCGAAACATTATTGTATGTCCGCTTCAGATGTCTCTATTGTTCGTCAGCTCCTGATGCCCCTGAATCTATATTGTACGTCAGCTCTAGACGCCTCTGAATCTTAATTGTACATTAGCTCCTGACGGCTTTGAATCTTTATTTTACGTCAGCTTCAGACGCCTCTGGATCTTTATTGTACCTCAGCTCCAGACGCCTCTGAATCTTTGTTGTATGTCCGCTCCAGATGCTTCTGAATCTTTATTGTACATCAGCTCCAGACGCCTCTGAATCTTTGTTGTATGTCCGCTCCAGATGCCTCTGAATCTTTATTGTACATCAGCTCCAGACGCTTCTGAATGTGTATTTTAAGTCGGCTCCAGACGCTTCTGAATGTGTGTTTTAAGTCGGCTCCAGACGCTTCTGAATCTTCATTTTACGTCAGCTCCAGACGCTTCTGAATGTGTTTTAAGTCAGCTCCAGGCGCTTCTGAATCTTCATTTTACGTCAGCTCCAGACATTTTTGGATCTTCAGTTTACGACAGCTCCAGACGCTTCTGGCTCTGTAGTATACGACAGCTCCAGACGCTTCTGAATCTTCATTTTACGTCAGCTCAGACGCTTCTGAATTTGTATTGTACACCAGCTCCAGAAGCTTCTGAATCTTCAGTATACTTTAGCTCCAAACGCTTCTGAATCTTCATTTTACGTCAGCTCCAGACGCTTCTGAATCTGTAGTGTACGTTAGCTCCAGACGCTTCTCTGAATCTTCATTTTACGTCGGCTCCAGTTGCCTCTGAATTTTTATCTTACGTCAGCCCCAGACGTCTCTGAATCTTCATTGTGCGTCAGCTCCAGATGCATCTTAATCTTTATTGCACGTCATCTCCATACGCATTTGAATCTTTATTGTACATCAGCTCCAGACGCCTCTGAATCTTTATTGTGCATCAGCTCCAGACGCCGCTGAATGTTTATTGTACGTCAGCTCCAGACGCTTCAGAATCTTCATTTTACGTCAGCTCCACACGCATTTGAATCTTTATTGTACATCAGCTCCAGACGCATTCGAGTCTTTATTGTACGTCAGCTCCAGACGCATTTGAATTTTTATTATACGTCATCACCAGAAGCCTCTGAATCTTTATTGTGCATCAGCTCCAGACGCTTCTGAATGTTTATTGTACGTCAGCTCCAGACGCATTTGAATCATTATTGCTTGTCAGGTCCAGACGCCTCTGAATCTTTATTGTACATCAGCTCCAGACGCACTCGAATTTTTATTGTATGTCAGGTCTAGACGCCTCTGAATCTTTATTGTACACCAGCTCCAGACGCCTCTGAATCTTTATTTTACGTCAGCTCCAGACGCCTCTTAATCTTTATTGTACGTCAGCTCCAGACGCTTCTGAATGTGTATTGTACTTAAGCTGCAAACGACTTTGAATCTTTATTGTACGTCAGCTCCAAATGCCTCTAAATCATTATTGTACGCCAGCTCCAGACGCATTTGAATCTTTATTTTACATCAGCTCCAGACGCCGCTAAATGTTTATTATGCAGCAGCTCCGGACGCCTCTGAATCTTTATTGTACGTCAGCTCCAGACACCTCTGAATCTTTATTTGCGTCCGGCTCAGATGCACCACATTCTTTATTGCACATCAGCCCCGACGCCTCTGAATTTTTATTGTACATTAGCTCCAGACGCCTCTAGATCTTCATTGTACGTCGGCTCCAGATCCATCTGAATCTTTATTGTACGCATTTAAATCTTTATTCAACATCAGCCCCAGACGCCTCTGAATCTTTATTGTACGTTAGCTCCAGACGCTTGTGGATAGCCGTTGTACTTCAGCTCGAAAAACACCTCTGAATTTCAATTGTACATCAGCTACAGATGCCTCTGAATCTTTGTTGTACGTCAGACGCATCTGAATCTTTATTGTACATCAGCTCCAGACACCTATAAGTCTTAATTGTACACCAGCCCCATACGCCTCTAAATCTTTATTGTACGTCAACGCCAGACACATCTGAACCTTTATTGTACATTAGCGCCAGACGCCCCTGAATCTTTATTGTATATCATTAAATAGGCAATGATTTTGTAAACGGTTATTCAGTATTCTGATAATCCTAGACTATAGATCAATATACTTGTAGAAGTTTTACCAAAGTACTATTGCGATAACTGGATACCTTGATGTCTGTGTTTGTCACATACAGCGCTTACAAGTGATAATGACATTATAAGTGATTGCGTTTACTTCTTTTTATCATCTGATGATAAGTAACTGCCATCATGTGCTTCTATTATGCCCATTCCTATGTTAGTGTAAACTTCTGAAGGACATTTGTTGGAAAACAGTTTGCTCTAAAACACATGAGATAATATACATTATGAAAATTATAATGACGAATTTGATTCTGAGGCAAGATGTTCACCATAAGTAGAAATAGAAACAAATAAATAAATTCTAGATGACGGACGAATTTTACGGTGTGTATAAGTACTATATAAAACCTCCTTCATGTCCTCCGTTGCTCAATATAGACAACAGAAATGAATGAAAACAAAATGCAAGCAGTAGGCATTTTGTTTGTATACTGCTCAAAACAATTAAAATAAATAGCAAACACACATTTCCTCATAGTATAAAAATGTTGGATAATAATGATAAAACGACGATACAGAAAGATGAATCACTTTATCTGTAACATATTTGTCAAAAATTGGCAACCAGTTCACAAATCACGGCCTGTAACCTGCTACGAATAATTTGCATAAACTGTTTGGAAGATATCCACCTAAACATCAAATGATGTCTGATATCACAAACATGCGCAATTCAGTCACCTTTTCCTGTCAGTAATGTGTATGACTACCTCGAGCAGCGCAACACTCCTGGCATCGCCGAGGCATGTTACGAATCAAATTTTGAATTGTTTGTAAAGCTAGTGTTTCCCACTCATGTCTAAGGATTATTGTGAGTTCTTGAATAGTCATTAGTGGGTGAACACGCTGTGAGATAGGTCCGTAAAGAATGTCCCACACATGTACTACTGGAATTAGGATAGAAGAACGTACCGGCCAGTCTATAATAATCTCACGATTAAGGTAATCCATGCAAACTCTAGCAGTACGGTGGCGCATTATCCTGCATCAGAATGAAATTGTCACCGACTGAACCAGCAAAAGACCTCACAAAAGGATCTAGAAGTTCATCTCGATACCGTTATGCAGTCTGTGTATCACCATTTATCACGTACAAATCCGTTCGTCCTTCATAAGAAATTCCACCCTATAGCACCGCCGACCCCTTCCATGTCTATCTGTTTCCACAATGTTGAAGTTCTTGTCTCGTTCCCCGGGTCGTCTCCAGACTCAAACATGTCGATTACAAGCACTCAAGTGAAATCTGCTTTTATCCGTGAGCCGAACTGTACGCCAGTCTAGCAATCGCCAGTTCCGATGCTCTTGGGCAAACTCATATCGCCGTGCACGATGTTGCCTGGTGAGAATGGGCCCTCTTGGTGTACTTCTGGCGCTCAGGGCCCAGATTTACAGTCGTCCCTCAAGTTAATGTCGATCTTATAACTTTGAGGATCGAGATTTGTAAACCACATTTCGCGCTTTCAAATAAAAAAATGATTTTCAACGATGAAATTAATAAGAACAGTTCGATAGCTTCTACTAAAATAACATAAATTAATTAATTTTATTTGATTTTAGATATCTTACTTCATATCTGAAATTTTCGGACCTTAAGTTAACTCTGAGGAATGATTGTGAACCTGAGCCCAGGTCACCGTCATATAACCTGTGACGTGTTGTTTGATCGGGTATCCGTTGACCAATCGCATGCTGAAACCCGATTTTTAGCCTTCTGGCCGTGTACTGCCGATTTCGTAGCGCTATACTTCCAAAATATCGATCTTTTTTGTGACGTCTTGCGGTGTCGGCCTTGCCCTTCTCATTTAGTAAATTCGCTCGTCTTCTGGTGGCGTCTCCACAGAGTGACAACAACACTTCTCGACACATCAAAACTTTCTTTCAAGCAAAACGGCAACTTGAGCGATCTCAACTTCTTCCAAGAACCGCCTAACACCATATAACGTCACTATGAGGCCCAAAGGAACACATATCCGAAGGATGGACATGTTTCTAACTCCAGTTCAAATTTTGAGCAGATCACCCCATACCGACTTTCAGTCGTTTTATAGGATATCCATGCTGTAGCTCACATTCTTGATTAGCACGCGAACCTTACTTCTTGATGTTTGCATGAACATTGTTAAAGGTGGAATCTTTAAAATCGTGCCTTTCCTCGAGTTTGACAATTGCTATAAAAATATAATGAATAAGCGGTGATGTTATACATGCTCAACAGTTTGCTTCGTCATTTGTTTTGAGCAGTGTATTTCACATCGTCCAGACTAAGTGATCTGACTCGGGAGTTCGCTATTATAGACTCTAAAGAACAAACATTACTGCTGTTCCAAACTTACTGGTTTACATGTTTTGTTTAAGTTGAAACACAACCAAAGAAAGTACTATTCTCTTTTTCGCTTCCGATAAATATTGTACCTACGGTCATTGTTCCCATTAACGTAGGTTGCCTCTCGGCAACCAGTGTGTCTAATCTAATGGTCGTGATCGATTCCTCTCGGGCAAGGGTTTACAGTATCATCCCCGTCATATAAGACACCAAGCAACCTGGGAAAATGTACCTTATACGATATCGTACGCATCCACTTAGGCCTATCGATGTCATCACTCTACGGATAGGAAAGAACCCCAAGTCTGTTAATGTCATGCATCTCGGCAGGTTTACATTAAAATCAGTAAGCGTGTTCAGCTAACGTAACGTCCTATTTAAAGAGGCGTGCACAGTTTTGGATGAACGAATACCTCCACTCGTCATTTTACATCAGCTCCAGACGCTTCTGAATCTGTATTGTACGTCAGTTCCAGACGCCTCTGAATCTTCATTTTACGTCGGCTCCAGACGCCTCTGTATCTTCATTGTGCGTCAGCTCCAGATGCATCTTAATCTTTATTGCACGTCATCTCTATACGCATTTGAATCTTTATTGTACATCAGCTCCAGACGCCTCTGAATCTTTATTGTGCATCAGCTCCAGACGCCGCTGAATGTTTATTGTACGTCAGCTCCAGACGCTTCAGAATCTTCATTTTACGTCAGCTCCACACGCACTTGAATCTTTATTGTACATCAGCTCCAGACGCATTCGAATCTTTATTGTACGTCAGCTCCAGACGCATTTGAATTTTTATTGTACGTCATCTCCAGAAGCCTCTGAATCTTTATTGTGCATCAGCTCTAGACGCTTCTGAATCTTTATTGTACGTCAGCTCCAGACGCATTTGAATCATTATTGCGTGTCAGGTCCAGACGCCTCTGAATCTTTATTGTACATCAGCTCCAGACGCACTCGAATTTTTATTGTAGGTCAGGTCTAGACGCCTCTGAATCTTTATTGTACGCCAGTTCCAGACACCTCTGAATCTTTATTGTACGTCAGCTCCAGACGCCTCTTAATCTTTATTGTACGTCAGCTCTTGCATATTTGAACAGGACCTTACAGCAACCCCTCTCTCCCTCGCCCATCCGAACAGAAATCCCTCAGTCGATCTCAAACCGCCAGAACAGATCCCGATCAGCCTTCATGTTCGCGCAGTTTGATCAAGTCTGATCAGTCTCTGGTTTGTTCCCCAATAGAATGTTTATGGACCATACATCATATTAGCAATCAGTGTGGATTCGGATCAGATTATGTGAATGCGAAAGCTCATCTGAGTCTGCACTGAATACTTATAAAGAAAAGTAATGCGGATGGAAATCATGAGAAAAATGAAGAAGACTCCGTTTTCCAGCTCGCAAGTCGGGTAACCTAGATGTTAAAATTATTTTAAGATAGTCAGAGCACATGCACTAAAGACGCTGAGAGATGCTAACTGATGATGAGGTTGATCCTAACAGTCCTATCGATATCAATCAAAGTATTTTTTGTATTATTTGTGAAGTCTTGTTTGAGAAATATGACCCTGCATGTTACAGACCCGTGTCGCTCACATGCGCCTGTTGCACTATCTACTGTTATTTCTTCTGTTTCTTGGATTTTAGAAAGCAAACGTAACCCGCCTTGACTGTGTATTAATGAAATAATTCAGACCACAGAAGTACCCTCAAATTGATTTTTATCAACAGAAATTGACTGAAAACATGTCATAAGGACATCCACGTTTTATTTGTCTTATTTCTCCACAAAAAACATATTAGAAGCGTCTCAGTGAGGGACTTCTAACGAATACCCACAAGTTCATTTTCGTGGAGAAATAAGAAAAAAGATATGTTTTAGTCTTATCTGGAGCTATGGTATGACGTTTGGTATAAATAACTCTTTATGATTAATGCTCTTGAGAAGGAAGTGTAAAGTCAGTGGTTTCATAAAATCAGAAATCATCCGCAGAGAAATAAGTTGATGATTCAAAAATAGACTGAAGCTAGGATGCATATTTGTTTACAGTGGCTTCATTTATGGACAAGGTGGGCCCCGCCATGCGGAAACGTACCTTCGGGCATCCGCGTAGTCTGATTAGGGCCTTCACTATCCGCTAAAAGAATCATTGAATACTACAGACTTTATGAATTTATGCCCGGGAATGACTGCGCATATGCAGGATGATGTGAATCCGCTCAGTTTGCGCATGCTAGAAGGTACATTTTCGCTTGACGCGGCCCAGATATCGTTTACACTGTGGTTTCATGTTCAGACAGCCTTACACAGTTACGCATATGAATAACTTTTCATATATCACTATATACTAAAATAATTTCTGCATAAAGAGCATAAAATCTACCTTATCACCTTTTAACCCCGACATTTGATACTGAAATATTTCGCTTTTCTTGCTAGCATAGACAATTATTAATGACTGAGGTTTATGTTTTTCTGAGTAGCTCTGTTGCAGTTGAAATTTAACTTCAGAAATTTAACTTCAGTCGATGTATATCCTTGGGTGGTGGGTTTGGTGCGCTTACATTCTGCTTTTTTTCTTAACGTTTGTGGTGTAAATTAACAATTTTTAACCCATTAAAGACAAGAGTTATAATTTCAAATATTTTTAGCAACTATAATATAATTTAAACTATGAAAATAATATCTTAAACGAAGTAGACAGTCATAGACATTGAGGTGTTGTAATTTTGTCATCAAACAATAAGTAGACAAAACACATCGATTCGATTATTGAGACAACTTCTAGGCAGATATCATATCTAAGAAAATTGAAATACCACTTGCCACAAGCTATACTGTACTCATATACGCCCAGTTCTTGAATACGCATCCGAAGGTTGGGATGGCTATAATATAACTGATTCAACTAGGCTTGATCAAATTTGACTGAACGCAGTTCGAATAGTTACTGGTATTCCGTGTTTTCTTCCTTGCAGTCACTGTATTTTGAGATTGGGTGGGAAACTCTTGCCGAAAGAAGAAGGATAAAGAAATTAACATTTTTGTACAAAATAATAAGAAACACCAGATTATTTAACAGAAATGTTACCAAACAGTGTAGGTGACACTAATAGGCATAATCTCAGAAACAGTTCCGATTTTGTAATTCCCTTTCAAGATTATGTTCATTTCAAACATCATTCTTTCCGTCTAAGGAAGTTAAGAGTAGTCATCCGTTTCGCAGTCTGAAAACCAGGGTCAGGGAACAGCAGATTAAAGTACCTGATTTTCTTTTCCTTGAAGACAGAAAAACTAATATCTAATTGACGAGATTAAGACACAGATACAGTAGTCTCAATGCGGATTTATATAATTTTTTTTTTTTTTTTTTTTTTTTTTTTTTTGAAATCTGTAAATTTTATTATTTTTGATAAATCCCGGTTACATAAAAGCCTTTCTGGATCCGGGTTTTTCCCAGAAAGGCAGTATCTCCAGCTCATCCATACATCTTTTTCTCATTCATATCTTGCATGTGCACTATTCTCACACGCTTCTTGGCGTCTGTCAGCATAATACATTGTAATATTAACATTTATCATTTTAAATAGCAAAGATCATTGAAATATATAACCATAATTGAATCTAATAGTGCACCACTTGTACTGACTTCCATACCTTTTCAATACTAGACATATCTGAGCCATGACATGAAATATTGGTACTATACTGGTTCTATGTCACATGTGTACGAGCATCGAAGGCCCTGGCGAGACTGTGCAATCTGCATGTTCCAGCCCGAGCCCTCCCTGATCGAACATGTGATAAGCATCACTATCACGTGCCATCTCATTCTTGTAAAAGCAGGTATCATTACATTTTTCTTGGTAATTACAGATTTCAGTTTTTGTGGGTTGATGCCTGGTAGCCTTTTAAGGGGTTGGGGATGAAGGGAGGGGTGGAAATTATGGGGATGCATATATGGGAAGAGATGCACAGTAGTTCTTTGTTATTGTTTTTCTAACACAGAATTTTATATATTTGTTTGTTGTTATTATGTTGAGTTTAATTTATCACTTTGTTATTCAATATCATTGATTAGTAATTGGAAAGAGCTCCAATCTTTCTGGAAGCCTTCTTCTTCTTGGTTTGAAAAGGCTATTTGTTTATGAACTTTATACACGAATTTCAATTTCTTTTGAAAGACAGTTAGCTACAGTACTTGTTTTTTTACATCTAGCTAGATATATGTAGTATTTTGCATAGAGAAGAATAAAGTTCAAAATTTTTGGCAGTATGTGATCCTCTTGCAAGCCAAGTAAAAAAAAATTCATTTATATCATAATGAATGTCATATGAATTAAACCAGATTTTTACATTTCTAATAAATTGTTGTGTCTTATCACATTTCCAAAACAGGTGAACAATAGACTCATTGCTTGATCGGCAGAATGTGCAAAGAGCATCATTATTTATTTTCATATTGAACAATAATTTATTAGTTACCAATATATTGTGACTGATACTTATTTGGAACCATTGTAGTGCTGGGTATTTAGTTGTTCTGAATGGGAACATATGTATGTTTTTCCATTTATTCTCTGGGATGTTATATAATTTGTTCCATGTATTTTGTCCTGTTGGAATTTCATGTGTTTTATTTAGGAGGTAATACATATGTTTTTATCCTTTGGAATATTTCAGTATAGTTTTAATATGTGAAGGGATAAAGGGTGATGGCTCTTTGTGACTAATTTCTTTTTTTGTTGTTTCAAGTATTGCTTTATTGACTGAATCAGTCCATTATACTGTATAAAGTTTGTTTGTATTCCTGTTTTTTTGTGTGAATTCAGCTGGTTCGTATAATCTTCCATTTTCGTTTACCAAGTCATTAATATATCTAACACTTTTTTTAAACCATGATTTTAGGTAAATATGTTGTCCGCCAATCTTTATGTTGTCATTATAATAGAGTGGACTTTTTAAAATTTCTCCTTCAGTTAAGATTATTTTTTTTTTATATAATGTTAATATAATATCTAACCTGCTATGTACAATGTAGGTGTGGAGCTCAATGCGAAACAGCGGAACATTTTTCTTAGCAATTTATAAACATTCAAAGACAGAGACTAATTCAGTCAATAAATACAAATCTCGTGATTGATTTTACACTATTAACAAACAGTTCTCTTATGTGTGAATATGGTGAAAATAAGGACATAATATTAGCTGTTCTTAGGTATATCAAAGACACACACAGATTCTCTTAGTCCGACATTTTGCAATCTACATGAATGACTATTATGCTATTGACATACTCAAGTACCTAAGGCACGGTGGGTAGCCATAATTGATCCTGAGTGATCAAATCGCTCATAACGAGGCGTTATGAGATCAAGTAACGGCTCCTGGGTGGATTGTGTTGGAACTAAAAAGACGGCTACTCCGTTTCTGGTCGATTTTTCAGGAAAAAAAGTGTGACTTAAAACAAAACATTTATCACACGGAACCTTACAGGGAACAGGCATAAGTTTGAGCAGGCAGCAAATGTTATTTAAAAAAACGAATTTCTGTCTGGATCTTGGAATTTATACCGTGTGACTATTTTGGTACCAGAACACGTGGCTTTTAAACCCG
Source organism: Anodontia alba (assembly GCA_964016985.1). NCBI lineage: Eukaryota > Metazoa > Mollusca > Bivalvia > Lucinida > Lucinidae > Anodontia > Anodontia alba. The sequence goes on from OZ024833.1 coordinate 50,298,917, forward strand.
AAATTTTACTGTTTAAACCACTTCAAGACTAATGACTCTTCACTGGCTGCTTCCTTACTCTTTATTCTCTTAAAAAAGAAGACCATGTTATTCCTTTATTGAACCATTATCGTGCATAATGCATTTTATCGCCATGTTGTTGAATTCATAGAGGAACGGATCCTGCGGGATCAGGGATAAAAAGACGTTTCTGTGGCCACGGGCTGTAATATGATCATCTGGCACCGGATCCTATGTGATTATGTAATGTGCTTTTTACTAAAGTTTGTCCGTTCTTGTGTAACATAATCGGCTTTGATAACCAGTTCATTTCTTATAACCAGTTTTATTAGGGGCAACATTTTTGCCAAACGTAGTGAAGGGAAACGTACTAAAACCCAACCCCGAATACGTCACAGTGCACATGACTTGGCTTTTACTGTAAACCAAATGCCATTTCACCTCTTCGTTTAGTGCTCCGAAATACATGCTGCTTGGATAATGTAAGCATTACAACAAAGACACGTGCACAATTTCAGAACACCTACAAAGATCGGTCCACAAATTTTAGTCGTATTTTGCGAGGGTGCTGAGTACCCTGGTTTCTACAATCCTGTTTATTCCTCCTTTTTCCGGGTAAGATGTCACACACATGAATAAGGGCACAACAATTTCTACGCTGTACATATGCGCCCAACGAATCCTCGTATCAGCCTGCCATCCGCTCTGACTGATCATAGTCATTGGAGTGCGTTCTATTGATGCCTACTAGAACCCAATGTTTCTGCATGTGCCAGCGAAGACATTGATCAGTCTGCAGATCTGCAGGCTGATCCGTGTCCTTGCTGGAAGCACATGCAAATTGTAGGAATTGGTGTGCTCCGACACATATGTTGTTTAGATATGTTGCGAAAATTGACTAAGCATGTGAAACAAAATATAAAACTCAAAAGGCACCAAATTTATTATTCCTCTAACAAACTATTTATTCTCCTGAAAATATGCTGCACATGCGCTGTGGTATAAAAGTCCATTCATATTATTTTCTGCTCTCTTTCCTTCGACATGTTTTTGCAAAAGAAACGCGTGATGGTCATGCAAGTTGAGTGAAAGCATCTTTTCGCGCGCCACTTACAAGAACTGGAGTAGATGAAAAAAATGTTTTTTTTTTTTTTTGTTTTTTTTATCATAATCAAAGGTGATTATAGGTGTTTTTTGGGATTCGATCACGAAGCGCAGACATTATGATATCTGAAACCATATTTTCCATAAATTCATCGCATCTTGACAAATCGACTGTTAAAGGTTTGAGGCCTAGGGAAACGTTCTGCGTAATGTAATTCGGGCTGTAATTGCAAGCCTCCTTTGTCAAAGAGATATTATGTGCCTCGAAGTTCTTGGACAGTTAAGTAAAACATCTTGAATGATAAAGCAAGATTTCGTTGGGCTGAATTTTTTTTTTTCAAAATTCGTATCAATAGCTATTCTGTTATAAAATGCAGGGAGTATTCGCACAGTATGCGAGAGGTCCTGGGTTCGAGTCCTGGTCGGGCCTTGTACTCCCCCCTTCACGTGACATTTGGTGGCTCAGTGTGGGTCCGTGCTCGGACTGCGAGCAGCAAAGTGACAGTCTCGTCTCGTTGGCACTTGCACAGTTCCAAGCAGGTTCGGGGACGAATCTATTTAAGCAGGGGGAAATTGTCACGGGTCGATCGTCTGGCTCGAGTGCTCGCATGGTATGGGAGAGCTCCTGGGTTCGAGTCCCGGTCGGGCCATGTGCTTCTTCTTTCTCTGTGACAATCATTCCATGACCAGTTTCGAATCGAAGAGCAGTCGCACTCTTAATTCACTAATTCTGTCAATGCAGTACAATGTCAGTTACTTTATTTTAGTTCAGGTCACTCACATGACATAAGAGTAAACTACAGCAGAGATGATATGAGCCGTCTTTGGGGCACGCGCGGGCAGAATAATTGGACATCGATGGAGAGCAAATGCCCAAATGAGACGTTGCGAGTGTGCAGAATAATTTGAATCAATATATTTTGCGCATGCTCGAAGGCACTTTTTCGCTTGGCGCGGCCCATATATGAATGCGGAATATTACATGATTAACCTGACATGATCTGGGCTATGTCTTTTAAAAGTGGACTCTGTACCATAGTTGAACAGCAAAGGACGCAGTCAGTCTGTGCATTTCTTGCCGTCCGACAGAGGTCCTAGCTCTTCATTTAAACAGTGCCTATCAAATGACACAATAAGCAGAGAATATGGGACCAAGTCAGACAGCGCTTGCGCACGCCTATCTGATCCCCATTCAGTTTACATTTGTCCCGAAAACACACTTTGGGAGGCCCAGCCTATATACAAAGGCCGTTCAAATAGTTCTCAGCCCTATCGTGTTCTGAACAGTTTAGATGACATTTGAATTGCTGATTTTATGCAGCTATCCTACAGAATAATTATCACCAAATTTTCAGAATTTATCTTTAATTTTAATTTACTAAGACTACACGTTTTACACCCCTCCCCCCACCCACCATCCCATGCTCTATAGTGTTTTTTCAGACCACCCGCAACTTTTGTATAATCAAATGTTTGTATTAAAATTTTCACTATGATACACTTGCGGAAATAAAAAAAAGCAAGTTCGGTTTTGGTGTCATAACACACTATTGATCAGATTTCAGAAATAGCATAGGCTGTCTACGTTAAATCGTCACTATAGACATATCATTCGTATAGAATTAAAGTTTTCATTAAACATCGGTCAAAACTGATCACTCACACATACGTTAAAACGTTTGATCAAAAATCATTTAATTATTTAATTATTTCTATTATTTTACCCCAAAAGAAAACCAGCGTCTTTTATTTCTGCTAGTATATACATAAGGACATCTGAGTAAGTGATCATATATTTATTTGTAATTTCAGATCATTCAAAAATTCTAGGCACAAATTTGAATGCACAAATTTAAACTTAAATGATGATGTGCCATAGTTTGCATGGCAAAGAATATCTATTCGCGTGAACAAGGTCTTAATTGTTACATTTGAAAACTTGTTACAATAAATGATAAAAGTACTTAACCATTTAATGTCTAGTGTCCCATGGAATGAACAATATGCTAGCAGTGTAGACCCAGACCAGATGTCACTGTATCTGATCAGGGTTTACATTCTTTGCATTATCAAGAGAACCCTTAAATTGGACCTGTCCAAAGAGTTGCGGTAGAAGAGTTCACTAGGCATAAATTGGTTAATGTTTCATAACACGTTTGACGTGAGAAAAAGAAGACTATATGGATAGCGCCTGGACCAGATTACAACCAGTTATTCATTGCTTATTCCAAATTTAATAATCCAATAGTCTATACTGTTTCATCTTCATGTCTTTCGTGAGAAGCGTGCCTCCATCTTCATTCCGAGGCCTTGTTAGCCGCTTTATACGTCAAGTAGTTGTCTTTGATTTACTCTTTTTACATTAGGTATACAATACTTTCATGTAATGGTCGGAGACAAGTAATTTTTATAAGCGAAGCACTGTGATTTCCTATAGCTTCTTACCAATAATGAGTGGCTATGTGTTTGTTTGTAGGATATTGAGAATCGGAGTGTCTACGAAATGCAATTAGCTGATGTCAAAAGTCTTCGAGCGTGCTAATAACCTTTATTTCCACATTGTGAGAACTCGTAGAGAAATTAATACACTGTCCTGTATTTGTCTTCCAAATTGGCGGAACAGTTACTTTCACTGACTTAGATATCTGCGTTCAACAGAGACGAAAGAAACTGCAGCAGAACAGAATGGTTAGAATACTCGCAAGTTTCACTCATTGATGGTTATAAAAACTGGCGTTTTGTTGACTATCTATACAATGAAAATATATTAAAGTGTGCTGTTAAAAGTGTTTTCCAAACATTTGCGCCAGTGAGACAAGTCAAGTTTTTGTGACTTTCTGTTTGTTTTACTGCACAAAAACACCTCTATGGGAGCAAATTCTTCCCTTATATAGTAAATCCCTTTTTTTTAGAAGGCGACACAAACAATTTTTAAAGTCTCCCCTAAAAGTGTACCTATTGCCCTTTTGCAAAAATAATACATTCAAAAATGAAAATGTTTTTTCTCAAAAACACACTTTTTTAAAGTCAGTTTTTGGTTTTTGTATTACATAAAGGTAACTAGTTTATGCACCGGCCAGACACTTATCAGTATTGACAATACTTCTGAACTTTTACATGAACCGACGAATGTTTACTGTCAAAGTTCTTTTTTTCTTACTGGAAAGTCTGAACAAGGAGATTCTGATTTTACCGGCTTATATTGGTTCTGTTTTGCTAAATACAAATTATCGTTCATTGCAGATAATCTGAAATGTTTTACAATATATTTTACAATGTATTTGAAAATATCAAATTTATTGTAATCCAAAGCATTCTTTTTATCTTATCCAACGAAAACATTTTCGTTAGATAAGATAAAAAGAATTCTTTGGATTAATTTGACATTCTATCTTGATGAACCTATTCATTGAATCAATCTATTTTATTGGGAAAATATCGATATATTTTATTTGGAAATTACAAGATATATACGTATATGAGAAGTATAAATTACTCGAATATGATTGATAAGACTTTGTTAAAACATATTTTATGACATTTCTAGACGAATAAAAATGTCGGTGACACTAGAGCTTCGTTATTTGCTAGGAAAAAAAGACAAATAAGAATATTTTTGAGTTGCAAATGTCATTTATTTATGAATGACGAGAGCCCTGTGAAATGAGAAACTGTAATGAGAAAAAGTAAAACTGCATGTACTTATTTGATTGCAAGCTGCGAAATCAGTGTATATCTGGTTAAAATAAAAGTGGTATCAATCACTCCTCGCTTTGGATGACTTCGGTTTTCTTCATTGTTTCAAAAGCCTCCACCAGACTTTTTAACACCTCTAACTTCTTTGTTTCTGAACTAAACTACCAAGTTAGGTATGCATTTTCTCAGTTAGAAAGTAAATAACATTATTTTGGTTTGTCGAAATATTTGTTTGACTTAATAATTTAAGTAAATCTTTATCCCATTTTCTTTCCGTCGTAAGTCGTGATTAGAGCAGATACGAGATCTGAACATACTGATTAACCCAGCAACGTTGTTTGATGATTGGTTTAAACAGAATTCTTCATAGTGTTTTTTTTCTAGTAAGGGCAAATAGATAACAGTACAAGTAAACGAAATGCACAACTTGAAGCAGCACTGAGGAGGAGTTTTGACATATGGCTCCATTTGGAATATAAAAGCCAGTACTGTGCTTCACTTATGTTAATGTTAAAACCAAGACTGGATATCTTTCGAGAATACAGTACTTCGGTTAAAGGCCTCTTCCAAATATTGATAATAATTCTTCCTATTTGACTATTTTGACAAATCTGAGATGCCATATAACAGTATATTTAGCAAGGGCTAGCAAAAAAGAGCTACTTCATTTAACATCTCTTGTCGCAAAACAGCGAACCTAGGGTACGATTGAGAAATAGTGCGTGTTCTCGATATCACCATACACACACAATGGACTGTCTATAATATCCTTTGAATATGATGATTAAGAGCCCTATACCGAGTTCTTTGTCTTGCATGATAAATTTGATCCATACGATTCTTCATAATAAAACAAGGGCGTGGCTATCAAATTAGCATTCAGCTTATGGTTGAAAGACAGAATACTTCTCGAGTCACGAGTATGCTGGGGAGTTCGTTCCACTTACGAATAACGGAAGGCAAGAAGGACTTATGATGGAGTTCTGTGTTTGAATGTATACATGTAGTTAGGATATGACTTGTATTTTGAAGGGTGTACGTCGTGTTATTCCTAACAAAGGACAAGTGTTGGCAAGTGGTTTGTACATAATCCTTTCTGCATTATATATATATATATATATATATATATATATATACATATATATATAAAATAACTTCTGATATTTTTCCCGAATTGAAGCTGCTACCAACCTACTTCCTATAACAGTCTGACAACAGGAACAAGCTAAGTGGCTTAGGGGTAGAAATTGCATGAGTATTACAGAAGCATGTTGCCCGGTCAGCGCCGTGTATTTTACTCTTACGTGGGATTTTCCGAAGTATTTCACACATATGTTTATAAAATGTGTGATCCGTGTACAGTTACTTTAATTACGCGTTTGTTTTAAAAACCATAAAGTTTGTTAAAGTATCTCCAGGGCCTACTACACAAATGAATACCGGCCGCGAGAAGCGAAACTTTTCTCCCTCATTGTATATTCTGCATATCTGCATGCCTCTAGTGTAAAATTATACAATGACAAACAGTCAATATTTAAGAAAACATCCGCTAAAATACTTATTGTTTACACTAGACAATCTTTTTTTTTACAGTTTGCATTGCCCCGGTAGCACTTTATGAAAAATGATGGGCTGGTCCAATGTTATCTCCATGGACTGCTCTACGTTATTATTATTAGATATTAGCTTTCAAAAAAAAGTTTGGTCTACGGTTAGCGGCATTGTATGCTAAGCGTAGACCAAGCTTTTTGCGAAAGCTAATACTTGTAATATAAGGCCTAGTTTTAACACTTTACAAGTAGTCTTCATCGGTACCGAAATACTGATCGACTCGAAGTCTTTATAACGAGTCACCCCAATTTTGGAGCAAATTCTTTCCTTGTAGGATAAATTCCTTTTCAGAAAGGAGGTTAAGTAATTGTGGCAGACTTATCTCCCCTGAAAGTGTGCCCGTTTCATTTCAAATGCTTACTTTGTGGGGCGAAACTTCTATTGATAGAAAATATGTCGTCAACCAACTGGCGGAATAGAAAGTAATGACATTGAAAAGAGATGAACATGTTATTACTGGTAAACTGAAGAGCCATAATATGGATCTTTATTTGATTTCTTCATCTGCAATAGGATTCTCTAAAGCTGAATAAACCTTCCTTCCATTCCGAATGATGCTCGTTTAACATGCGAAAACGCCTAAAGCTTATCTTTAAGGAGGAACGATGCTGAAAATCAAAGTAATTATCTGATTCTAATTGCGATTTCCTCATTTGGTTTGAGTAAACAAAAATAAATGAATATAACATTTTCTTTTTTTTTAGTTTTGCAGCTGACAATTACGTGAAACCTCTGGGACTCAAGTACATTGTTCATTCTGTAACCGAACAACCCATACGAAAATAGTGCATAGTAGACGAAGTAATCCTTTTATCGGCTGTCAAATAAAACATATGTCCATGTTATAAACTGCAAAGCATACAAAGATATTGATGAAAATAATAGACCTTTGCAGCAGTATACTCCCAGTATATTTCTTAAATATGCATTTCATGAACACTATCCAGCTAGTTGGCTAGTTCCGGGTTTGAGCTAATTCCGAATTAGGAAAAAGATCGCCATCAAAGACACGACAGCGATCAAATTTAAAAAAGGAAAAAAAATGGCATGGTTCTCTTGTTCATTTCTTCTTCTTCTTCATATATCAAAAATTAAGTATGGAAAATATCACCTTATTGATGGATATGGTCCGATTTTCCCTAGTGACCCTATGCTTTACATAAATTTTGCAAATGTGTAAATAACATTCGCCTAGATATCCTTTAAGCAGACGGTCAATAAAAACATATTTTTTCAACTATTGGTTGGAACATACTTTTCGACATCTGCTTAAATGCTCCATGCAAGGATTTTAATCAAAATGCTTGTGCATCCGATTTGGTCAGTTCCGGGTAAGGAGTTTACATACGTTATGTTTACACGTGTACATAGCGATGCAGAGCTGACACACATTACAGACGATTGAAGCAAAAATATGAGCCTCGTCATGAGATAACCTGCTTTATGTATTATGCGAATAGCAAGACATATAGTTTGTGCATCTGCACAGTCTGATCAGCGCCGTTGCTGTTCGCTGTCTAGACAGTATACAACCAAAACCTTTTAAGACTCTAGATAATCGCTGCGACTGAGTAGGCTGGTGTGAGTCTTAATTCTTCGGAAACCCCGAAGCCAGTATCGTCGCTCAAATTATCTGCATTTTGATGAAGTACGGGGAAAGTCACGGTCAGGAAACTTCATAATCGAGTGGCTCCGATTGAGCGTCTTCCGGAGCACGTGCGGCTGTGAATATAGCGGCTGAAAAAAGTAAACAAAAGAGGTAGGTCAGTCACTCGTCGAAAGAATCTGTTTTTGTGGGGTAGTTTTTCTCAAAAAGGAGAATTACATGCTGCTCTCTTTTAACAGTTTTCTCACCTAATAGATAGTTTGTAGATGTGTACGATCTCGTCTGAATTACTTGTGGCGTGGACTGATCGATGCTGAATAAACTGATCGTCGAAGGTTCAGCGACGCTATTCCCGGTTATTTTTTCATAAAATGCATATGCGCCTGGACTGTTTGGCATTTTTATGTGTGAAATGATTGTTTGACCTGTCTCACTTACCGAAAAATAAAAATTGACAACAAACTAATGGAAATGGAGGGCAAATAAACAATGGCTCCGATGGCGTAGGGCGGCTCTGAATATATCGGTCGGCTCTGATAACTGAGGGCTAATGTTTGCAGAACTATTATTATAAAAGATAGCCTCTGTCTAGTTGCGAGTATTGAAGCCTTGCAGCAACGTTTGTCTCTTCTGATCTTTGGACATCTATTCTGTGCTGTAACAGTTGATTTTTGCTCTAAAATGTCTTGACGGGGACGTACAACCTTATCAAAACAAACACAGAAACTGATTATGGCCTCTGGTAGTGGATTTACGTGGATTTTTCTGTTTCAAGATATGCGATGAAATCGATCACGTCACAGGTGCAATTTTTTTGGTCTCGTTTTAGCGGTAGGGGTAACTATGTATGATAGGGGACAGAGACATACAAAAAATGCCAAACAGTCCAGGCGCATATGCATTTTATGAAAAAAATAATCGGGAATAGCGTCGCTGAACCTTCGACGATCAGTTTAATCAGCATCGATCAGTCCACGCCACAAGTAATTCAGACGAGATCGTACACATTTACAAACTATCTATTAGGTGAGAAAACTGTTAAAAGAGAGCAGCATGTAATTCTCCTTTTTGAGAAAAACTACCCCACAAAAACAGATTCTTTCAACGAGTGATTGACCTACCTATTTTGTTTACTTTTTTTCATCCGCTATATTCAGTGCCCCACGTGCTCCGGAAGACGCACACAACATTTGCTTATCGGAGCCACTGGCTCCTATCATGAAGTTTCCTGACCGTGAAGTTTTTGGGGGCATCACACGGCGCTTATGCACAGCAGCTACTATTGGATTAATTAACAATGGAAACAAATAATGTCACTACTTATTTTATTTTAGGGCTTCAGAATGGGGTAAAATAGGACCTAATGTGCATATTCTTTGCCACTTCTTAAACTTCACTGAAATGTTTTTACTTTGGAAAGATTATTAAATCCAGAAAATATTAGCTAAATCTTGCAGAAAGGAGGGTGTACATGCCGAAAATATCGTTATGCCATGTGTTATGGGATTTTGACTTTCAGGGCTGATTTTGAGATCTTGTTAACCTGTCCCTTTGCAACGAATGTCTGTATATTTAATTATTTTTCTCTGTCACACTTAATACAAGCTAATAAAGTCATATTTAGAGGTTGTTGCATTGTCCGAGGAAATTTTACAGATTCCTCAGTCATTATTCGGAACTAGCAAAACTATTCGGAATTAGCCAAATAAGTGGTGTACTTCACAGTCATCGCAAGGGCAGATACCTAAAGTTGAACGACAAATTCTTTAGCGCTGTATTTAACGGAAGGATAGTACTCTGTTCTGTTCAGCTAATTATTTGGAAATCGTTATCAAGCATAACCTTACCTGGAACTAGCCAAAGAACTGTATTACTTTAATAATAGATGAAATAATAAAAGTGTCAGCATCTCTTCCCCAACCTCCTTTGATGTTTAAACTACGCATTCTGATTACTTAAAACCATATTAATCTGAATACTAGATTTTTAGTTCATTTTGCATAGAAATGTAATGAGATCAGCGAAAACACTGATCAGACTACGTGTTAACTCTTCGACTAGTCAAAGCCATATAAACATAATGCGAACAGTTATAGACCCTGATCAGATTGCATATGCGCAAACTTAAAGGCATTTTAATGGTCATCGGACGTGCAACAACTTCAGTTTGAATCTATGTCCTTTACTGGTCGTCTCATTAGGTGCTGACAAATGCTATATTCTCACTTGATGAAAATGTTCTATCAAAATCTGTCTACACACAACTACACCGAGAACAGATTGAAAAATAAGGCAGCACCAAACCTTGGGCCGTGCAGTACAAAAATACCTCATATTTATCCTCTTGTTAAGTTTTCTGAAATAATGGTATTTGCTATTTCGTTCTGGAACGCTTTTGCTTCATAATCTATTGATACGTCTTGTCATATTCAAGAGCACGGAAGTCACAAGTCATATCATACATGCGTATTGACTAATCAAAAGCTCGAAAGTTCACTGCTTATGCGAGTTGAAGCATTGACCAATAAAACCCCTGCACACACACCACATCATAACAGCTGTAAAGGATTATAGGAATCTATCATGGGTGTTCGGTGTGTTCAGAATTAAAGCCCTGACAGCGCTAGTAGATCGACTGCCTCTAAGTGTAGGCTGGGAGAATGGTCCTGAACGGGGACTTCAGACTGTTTCATTTAACGCTTATCTTCCTGTAATTTAAGCAAACAGTGCAGACCCTGAACAGACGCTGTCAATGTCCCAGTCCAGGTTTTATAGATAACCCTCTATCAACTGACTATCAGCACTCTGAAGTCACAGCGACAAGAAAAGTGCGGCTACAAATAACTGTTACCTCGATTTCGTCTAACGCGCGGTTTGATTACATTGGTAAATGATAATCACGTAGCCTACTGCCTTAAGGAAAGTTTGGCGTTTGTAGGCTCGATGGTAAACAATCTACCCAAAAATGTGTCCCAAGGGTCATTGTCTGGCATCACGAGGCTCTGACTTTCCTTCCTTTCTAGAATCTATATGTTTAGGGTTTGTTGATCATTTATATTGATATTAAATACAGCACCACCGATACACAATGAAGTTGACGTTTGTCATCTTGAGTTGACACAATTTGTCACGCCGTGATGACGTCAGCTTAGCAACAGAGTTACATGACGTCCTATACAACCAACACATTGATCGATCACATCTAATGTTTTCCTTTTTACCTGACCCCTGGTTAGGATAGGGTAATTAGGATAAAAAATTCTATTCCCGCGAAACCTCGGATTTCTTTATCTTGTATGCTAGAAAAGTGTTTTAATCTGAAATGTCGGTCGCGAAACAGCTCATCATATGTTTTCTGCTGCTTATAAATAGACGTACGAAGGACCGTGCAGGTGTAATCATACCTAATGCGCTGTGCTGGTCGCATGTGCATTTCTGCGTTTTTCTTCGCATGCAGCATTTAACTGCAAAGTTAGGAAGATACAGCTGTGTAGACCGAAACAAACCAAATGATGGCAAGCACTGCACCCGCCTGAAAATTGTGCCCGGAGGTATATGTGTGTGTGTGTGGAGAGTGGGGGAGGGGGGTTGAAATGGGGAAAGGGGGAATATATCTTTTCTGGTGCTGATTCCGCCGGCGATGTCGGCGTTGTCTTTTGTTTGCTATCTCTTGAACTGAAAAACGGATTCTTATAAATCTTTGCTTGGATTACTGCGATAAGGAAAAAGAGTTGGTAAGGGTTAGGTGATACTGACTTCATTTTCGAGGCCATGAGGGAGTTATAATAGTGATAAATCTGTAGTTAATGTATTAGCTGTCAGCAGTCATTGTGTCCACGTCTATGCCTCACACTTGTGTTGTTACAAAGGTAATGAGAGGAAAGATGACTAAAGTCTTGTTGATTTCGGTGTAAATCTCGTTAGCGTTGGCTTGACAGTTTCTTGCATAAAATAAAATATATCAAGGTTGCCCTTTGAAACATTAAACACATAAAAGAAGGAAATTTGGAGGAAAATCGGATTCTCTCGTTTCACTAAGTTTCTTGCATAAAATAAAATATATCAAGGTTGCCCTTTCAAACATTAAATACATAAAAGAAGGAAATTTGGAGGAAAATCGGATTCTCTCGTTTCACTAAAGCACTTAATATGGCAGCAGTGTTGTTTGCAGGGGTACCTACACCCATAAGCGGAACTCGATTTTCCCAAGACATCAATTATTCGAAGGAAAATGAAAATAAAACTGCACTATGATGAAGTTCGGGAAGATGTTTTATGGCCGCCCCACCTGCTGCAGAGAAGTCAAATTAAATCTATAAAGATTGTCGTTGGAAACACCAAATACGTCAAAGAAAAAACATCGGAGTCTTGGTTTCATTGAGACTCTTCATATGGGAGAAATGCAGTTAGCAGGGCTGCATACACCACCTAGCACCGGCTTAAGAGACTGAACTCCTCACCTGTATTCCTTGTTAGCCTTTCCGAACCTATCCTCTGTCGTCCTTGATAGCCGTCTCAAATTTCCTCTGCAGGCAAAGTTAACCATTTTTCTGCTCTGTTTGAGAGCGTGTAACCGAATTGTGAATCCAAATTTAACAGAAATGTTGCTGAATAATTGCAGTTGCAGTTTATTGTGTAAAAGTGAAAATACCATTTATAGTTTTATAGACGTATGACCAGGCCTGAAAGCAAATGCAGAAAAGTGCTCTAATGATGACCTGCTGTAGCCTTATCTGTGCGAGAAATTAACTGAGTCTGATCATGTAGAATCTAAAGACACTTCCTTATCATGTGCAGAAGTACACAGATTTCCTTCTTGATTTACTACAAACCAGCTTCCATAACCTATCCTGAACGTGACAATCTACCTTACCTGTGTCTCCTAGTTAGCCCTCCGTCAAAGGCGCCGGTTGTACGGTGGTTTGTTCATCTCAACATATCAGATGAGTATCACAATTCTTACTAGGTCAGTTTCTTCTCCAGGGAACTAAGGTTTTTCAGTCCTTTTAGTATTGCGATTACCTCGCTTGGGGAAGAGAGAACTAATCTTAGTGCTTTTCATACATTCGTTCGATTTGTGCTTGTTTGGATTTGTCGGTTTCCTCTTCCTCTTGGGGTCTGGGAGGGGCTGCGGTTTGTGATTGTGGCACTCCCTGGACTTTTCTCTTACCTTTTTTTTTCTATTTGGAACAGCTTTGCAGCTGCGTGCTGCAGTATTTATGATGCAAATGACAACAAAATACTTGGCTAGCTGCGCAGTCTGTTTTCGTGTTTTGTCCTGTTCATTGTGATACTGTTGTGTTCAATGGCTGGCATTATGATTACTTTGTTGGTCAAGAGAGAGCTGGTTGTTTTGCTTTTCTTTGGTCTGTGGCTTGTGTACTGTCTGTCTTCGTTTGTTTGCTTTTCCAGTTGGTGTTATGGGTAGGCTATGTTCTGTGATTGTGGCATTTTTAGACACTTTCTATATTATTTTTGAAAATTTCATAAGGTTTTGGTAACATACACGGCAAAGCAATACACACAAAATGGATACAATTCTTCTGGTCAGAGCAAGAATTCTAATGTTTTACTGTGTTTATAAAATTTACTTTTTAATGATATATTCAAAACAGAGAATGACCGAAGAAGTGAAGACTCAATAAATAAATGTTATAAAATTCGTTATGTTTTTTTTGTACAATTACTTGTTAGCAGTGATAAAATGAACAATTTATTACAGGTAATCTTTGGCAAAAATCTTATCTAGAAATCTCAGTGTTAATCTGTTTATTAGAAATTGACTAACAGTGAGCCGGGCATCGTAGTACAGTCGATATCACGTCTGACTGTTGATACAGGAGTCGCAAGTTTGAATTCCAGCCCGACTACATAACTTTCGTGGAGATTGATCATGAAATCATTTCTACGGCCATTCCCCACTTCCACTGATTCAAGAAGGACAGTTGTCAGTTACTGGTTACTGGCGAGTACTGGTTAACAGCTTAGAGGACTAAGCCTGCCCAGGAAAAGTGTGAGTAGGTTAACTGACCGGCTCCACATGACCTTAACAGTGCTGACTGGGTGGTAAAACTCCAATTCAAGCAAAAAAAAAAAAATAAAAAAAAAATAAAAAATAAAAAATAATAAATAAAAAAAAAAAAATGAAAAATAAAAACAACAACAAAGACTAAGCACAAAGAGATATTTCGGTACATATTTGTTGTCTTTGATACGAGTAATTATTTCCTGATATTTATGTCAAACAATATGTTGGATCCCTGTTTCTTCTAGAACATCACGAACACTTAGATCTCTGTCTGTCTGTCTGTCTCAGTCTGTCTCTCCCTTCCTTTTGTCTCTCTCATTCTAATTATCTCTTTCTCTCTCTCTCTCTCTTTCTCTATGACATTTGAAAGAAATTCCAGGGATCACATAGCTGACAGCAGAATTCGACAACTCTTAGACAACCAAATATTATAAAGGCTTAGACGTAACTCTGGACGTTTGTAGCGTAACCTAGAGTAGTTCCGTAGTTCCGTACCTCCAAATACGCTTCATAACGTCTGGCTAAGAAATGGCCATCGGCGTTCGCTGAAAAGACAATACCTAGAACTGAACTGAACATACCTCTGTTCTACATCTGAATATACCCCTGTTCTACTATTGCAGTCGAGCGGAATGGTAAGGGGCGGCTTGGCGGGATTAGGGAGCCTGCTGATTTGGCTTAAGTTTGTTGTAAGGGCCTTTCGTGCATGCAGCAGATGCGTATGTGTTTTGTCACCTCTTGTCTAACCAGTCTTTCTCTCTGAGAGGCGGCTCAAAATAAAAGACATTGTCCGTTGGGCCGGTAAACCTAAACTTAAACAAATAGCGGGTTGCTGAACAATGAAATTGCGGACAATATACCCATCCCGCATTTTTATAGCGGCGGTATAATAATATTAATAGTGTTTGTGTAATTTAATTTGTTCCAAAGCTCTGAAAGGCTTATGCTTATTCTAGAACACAATATATGATTATAAATAAATATTATTTATCTTGAATTATCTAAATTATGACCGTTGTTTTATTATGTATTTATCTTATGGAAGTTCACGTCGTTAAGTCTTCTAATCATTTCGTCAAAGTATGATCTGGAAAGTTGACTACTACAAAGACTGGACCTGTTGTATATTAATCTGAGATAATGAGCATGTTATGAATAGATAAATGCCACGGGTTTCAAACCGTGTATAAAAAGCACGACGCTTTTAATCACCATTTTGATTGTCATCTCCAAAGAGAGCTAATCGATCTGTGGAAGATTTTATATAAACCGTTGGCACTAACTGAATTCTCTGTGTCTAAGAATGGATAATAAGAGAGTCTAAATTGATGTTTTTCCTCACTTGCCTACCGCTTTTGGAATAAAATTAAGGTACGTTTATATAATAGCAGATTCTTAACTAACAACAAAGGATGAATTCATTATTAATTTATCATTAATTTGTTGATTTATTAATACTATAATTTCATACTATAATTTCTTCTTATCCTTTGTTACTTTATTCTCGTTGGTACATGGCTATAATGATATGCTGCTCACTTCTTTTTCTATGATTGTATAGGCATTTTTGAGAAATTGATTTTTCTTTCTCTGATAACTTGAATACCTTGTAATTTATTGTCTGTTCTATGGAACAATAGAGATCGGTTATTGTGATAATCCATTTGGTTTGCTACAACCGTAATTCTGCTTTTAACGTAACAACAAAGTTTTTACTTCAACATTATGTGCCGCTGGATTATTTCCGCGTACGTAGATGCATGTTCGTAGAATTAAATTTATACAATACACAATAGAATTTGAATGTAAGCCAGTCTTAAGATCAAAATTAGATTTGTTTTTACTTGAAAGCTTAGCCCTTTCTCAGCAGATATTGCACCAAACATATAGTATATGTATATATTATACTGTTATTCCTATTGGAGAGAATGTGAAATTGATAGACTCACGAAAGGATAAGCTGTTTGATATATCCATTTATTGTCTTTTTGCGAGAATTATTTTGCAGTTTAAGCAATCTACTGAGCTTTCGACATCCCTCGGAAAGACGTTTTTGCTTGGCGTTTTATTCTCAATGGAAACATTGATTTCTAATTGACAATATCATTTTAGAAACCATCTATCGTATCTGTTCCTGTGCTTTGTTTCCAAATATTTACCGCAAAATTAATTCTATGACCAAATATGGGTCTGACCTAAGCAATTTCTGTTATAGTAAACTTGATTTTTGAAAAAAAAAAAAAAAAAAAAAAAAAAAGCTGTATATATATATATATATATATATATATATATATATATATATATATATATATATATATATATATATATATATATATATATTGCTTTTCTTCATTGATTTTAAATTATTGATGTTACACAACAATATTGTGAAAATTTCAGAAATTTTGAACAAGTAGAACTTGTTGAAGACCTGCACCCAAACTATCTTCCCCTATTGATTTTTGCAGATTTTGCAGCTTTTGTTTTGTTGCGAAGGGAAAAATAAAAATATTCATTTTTTTTTATAAAACCAGTGACTAGAATAAAACTTTTTGTGCATAATTACTTACGACACATGGTTTTGTATTAAACGTCAAAAAGATTGTCTTTGGAAACAAAGAACACACTACAGATCAGACAATGGGAGTCCCGGACTTATTGAGACCCCCCAAATCTCTTTCCGAAAGGAGAGTAGGCAAAACCTTATATAAACGGTCGATAGAAAAACTGCTAGGGAACTGGATATTCTTGGTAGATTTTCCACCGAGTATTACAAGGGAGACAACTTTTGTGATTTCATGTTTGTTCCCCAGCACACAAATAGGTTACCCTTAGAAACAAACAAACAAAAAAAAAAAAAAATGCAAATCGGAGTCTCAGGGACATTTCATATGGCAGCATTGTATTTTGCAGGGTGCATATACGCTCCTAGCACCGGCTTAGGCGGAACTCGATTTCCAAGATACTAGAATTGTGGCAGGGATTCCCACAAAAAAAAAAAAAAAAAAAAAAAAAAAAAAACTAAGGGGAGCATTTTTACGGCCACCACACGGCACATAACACCAGCTGACGTGAGGTCAAATAAAGTCTATAAAGGATATTCTTGAAAAAAAAATACAGAACATTTAATAAAATGAAAATTAGGGTCTCGGTTTGTATTGAGACTCTTTATATGACAGCATTGTACTTTGCAGGGTTGCATACGCTCCCTAGCATCAGCTTAAGT
This sequence comes from Anodontia alba, assembly GCA_964016985.1. Taxonomy (NCBI): domain Eukaryota; kingdom Metazoa; phylum Mollusca; class Bivalvia; order Lucinida; family Lucinidae; genus Anodontia; species Anodontia alba. The sequence continues at coordinate 50,316,188 of OZ024833.1, forward strand.
TGAATTCGATTTTCCTAGATACCAGAATGTGCTCGATGATTCACAAGGAAAATAGGAATAAAAACTTCACTATGATGAAGAACGGGAAGACTTTTTTACGGCCGCCACACGGCACTTAACACCAGCTGAAGTGAAGCCAAGTAAAATCTGTAAAAGTTACCCTTGGAAACAAAGAACAGATAAAAGAATACAAACGTCATCTGAAAGGAATCTGTTCTTAGAAGCACGAATCTGCTCCAAAAGGGAGCAAAGTCTTTCTTTTCTTTCCTTTTAGAGTACCCCCTTTTCATGTGTGTGTGTGTGTGGTGTGTGTGTGGGGAGGGGGAGGGGGAGCGATGGGGAGGGGGTGGGGGAGGGAAGATAATACTTGTTGATAGTGATGCTTCCAATCAAAGCAGTTTCATTCCCTTAAAACCACAAATTACAAAGCAATGTGAAATTAGGAAGTTTTCAAAGATAACCGAAACTGCACTACCTACCGTCATGCATAATGTACCAAAGCATATACTTGACATTCAGAAGCTTTTTTGTCAGTCGTATAAAACGTTGACTTGTGAAATACTTAGTTTCGCCACTGTGCTGTGATTCGAGACTTACTGGCAGTTAAAAGCAGAAGGTCAAGGGGTCTAACGAATGAAAAATATTCCTTAAACGACCGCAAAAATATAATGTATGCCCCCACCCCGCATACCCTATTTAAATTATATGTTATGGGAGAAGATGAGGACAGACACAGACTTAACGTAATGATGTATCCACGGACTTTCCGACTATCCCGTGTATCGTGTCTATTATACCATTGACATAAATAGCATGTGAGGGGGTATATAGTTTTCATTTTGCCCTATCTTCCGCCCTATGTTGAAGTTTCCGTTAAGTTTTATTGTCGTTTCTAATATTTCTGAAAGTCTTTACTTGAAGTTGTTTATATTTGTCTGGTAGTAGATGTATACATCTGACTGTTGCTGCTGACCAAAGGTCAAGGTCACAGACTTGGAACGTTTTGTAAACATTTGCTTAGTATTTCATTAGTATTAATGGTTTTGGTAATTTTTCTGAAAGTCTTCACTCGAAGTTGTAGCATTTTGTCAGCATTACTACTTGATGAAAACACATTACATTGCTGCTGCTGAAAAAGGTCAAGGTCACATACTTCCAGATTTGTGCTAATATTTCGGTTAAAGTTTTGCTTATACATGTATTTCTGGAATGAATACATGTCATTTGGTATTATCTTGCTTTTGCTGCTGACTAAAGTTCAACGTCACTTAAAATATTCATATTTCATAAGTTATGCATTAAGTTGCTTTCTTTGCTTTATATTTTTGAAAGTCGAACGTGCAGATGGAAACACACCAGTTAACACATATTTCTACTGCTGAAGAACAAAGGTCAATGTCAGAGTACATTTTAGAAATTTCCTTGAAATTGAATGTAATGTCAGTTCTTATTTTCTGTGAGAAATAAGACATTACTTCAAACCGGACGAGATGTCGTCTTATTTTCTGTGCATATAAGATAAATACTTTGGTTAAATTTATACTCAGCAGGTAAATGTTTAATCTTTCAACTTCATTACCTCTCTCGTGTAATTGTGCTAATTTAGGCTCCGTCCCTTTTCAGTGGGCGGGTATAATAAAGAAAAGTATAATAAAGTTTCCTAAACATTTCTAATGGTAAGCATAAAACAAAATGCATCATGTATTCAGAATAGAAGCAAATTCATTGAATCACCACTTTATATGCTAAAAAGGGAAAATGGGTGGGTGGGCGCTCAGAAACTTTCAGATTGTTCACGTAATGTGCAATAAGTTGTCCAAAAAAAGAACAAAAAGTCTTTGACAACGGAATTGTATATAAAACGTTCCTTCAAGTTCTTCCGTGCATAAAACAGAAAACCGTGTATCTAAATTAAGGAAAGTGTGGTGATTTGGAGAAATTAATGAAATTATTCATGGGAATATAAACAGGGGTCATGCTTAGGCTAAGAGGATTGAGAAGAAGATCGATGGTACACTGTGAATATAATTGCAGGAAATAGTCTTTCGAAATTATTCCAAATGATTAATGATCACAATAGACGCTTTGACAATATCCAAAATGAAGGTATCAGCGCTCGATGTGGTATTGTTCTATCGATAATAATGGGAATATTGCAGTCAGTATACTCGCATTACACACAGGTATAACAAAAAAGGAGGCTGCATACACAAGAGCTGCGTTCGGTAAAGTACGAGAGTTTTTCAAAAACAATTTAGCATCTTCTGAACGATTATTATAAACCCGTTTTATGTGACCTCAAATTAGAAAATAGCGTCAATCTCGTATACGGGACTTGATGTTAGTCCAAATAATTTATATCAATAATTTTTAATTTAATATAGAATCAAATAAGTAATATCAATGCAGTAAACATTCTCATGTTTTTGGTTACAAACAAGCATACATAAATTTTATTCGCATAGGCCGCCATTTTGGTTGTGCCAAAAGACAGCTTGAGTATAATTCGCAGATACTTGCTACCTTCTGCCGGAAACTGTGACAACTGGACGGAAAATTAGCTTTTGTTTTGCGAGTAACCGCGAACGTCTTGGTTAACTGCAGTCCGATTACTCGCAAACTGTAGCAGACTTTCCGCTCAGCTCTCACAATTCTCGGCGGACGGTAGCGAGTATCCGCGAACTAAACTCAAGCTGTTTTTGGCACAACCGGCTTTGGCGAATAAAATGTGTGTTTGCTTGTTTGTAACAAAAAACAAAATGTTTACTCGATTCCATATAAAATCAATAATTATTGGTATAATTTGTTCGAGCTAATAACGGCTACTTTGTAATTTGAGGTTACATAAGACGGGTTTACAATAAACATTCAAAAGATAGATAGAAAATAATTTGGGAAAACACTCACGAGTGTTTTGCTTTATTGAACGCAGCTTTTCCGCAATTTTAAAAGGGAGAGAACAGTTGTGACTTTTTATTTACTTTCCCGCTTACGAAATTCATTAAAAAAGGAGTCTACTTTAAAAGGAAAAACGTTGCTCCTAGGGGCGGAGTCGAACATTTTTGACAGAGTTGTAACCCCTGAAAGTGTGTCCATTCGCCAAATAGAAGTTTGGTTGATTATATTTTCTTGCATTTTTTGTTTCGGACATATTATATATGAAAGAAAGTAACTGGATGGTTTATGGCCAGGTTAGATACGTAAGTATAATTTTAACAAAAGCGCATGAAATCCCATGATCACGTTCATGACACATTGTGTCCATGCGATGAGCAGACTCTCATAGTTACGTTCGTATTCTCCGTTCTCCATCTAAGGTCAAGGTAACAGATTTCGAAATTTAATTAACAATTGCGTCAAAGTTATGCATTAAGTTCTTTTGCATACTTATTTTTGCAAGAATTCACCTCAGACTGTTGATGTATGATTAACCCTTTCAGCCCTGCCGAGCAAACCAAACACAAGATCTCTGCAAACAGTGTAGATCCAGATGAGACAGCTCATTATGAGCTGTCCAATCTGGACCAACACTGTTTGCCATTCTATTCGCAATTTTGTAATGACATCCCTTTTGCAAAATTCTAAATGTCCAAATGCAAAGATGAAAGAGTCCAATTCACAGATATAGGGGTGAAATGGTTAATACTACTGCAGGGTAGATGATATTCACAATGTCAAGGTCACAATCCTAGAAATTTTGTTTGCGTTTGTGTTAAGTATTTTTGCTGGGTTTATATTTCTGAAACTCTTCACATACGTTTAATAATACTACTGGGATGCGTCCAGATGGCCGAGTGGCTAGCGCTGTCGACTTTTGATCACGATGTTCTGGGTTCGAATCCCGCTGGAGGCGGAATTCACTCATAACTGTACGGCGCTTCATTGCACAAAGCGTTTTCATTATCTCCCTTCCAACGTCTCGATATGACTTTAATAATGTTGAAAGGGGCGTAAAACACCAAACCATCATCAGTGATACCAGTTGAAATTATCTTGTGTCACTGCTGAAGATCAAAATTCAAGGTCATGGTCTGATAACGCTTGCATCAAAGTTTTGTGTTTAGTTCTTTGCTTATTTCTGAAAGAGTTTGTTTGCAATGTGGTTAGTAGTGCTATAGGATGGATGCAAATTAGATCATAGTCTTAGACTATAATTTTAGAAACTTTACATTACTGCTGGTGTTGGCACTGGTGGTATATAGTCCCCTGGTCATCTGCTCTGTTATCTTATCTTCCACTGGGTGCATTTTAGAAGCTTGAATCATATTGAAATGAACTGCCAAAATGAATGTTTTACGAAGTGATTTCGAACGAAATGATATTCAAAGTTTTATGCATAAAATTAAATTTGTCTGAAATGCTTAAGTTTTATAAAGGGTGTAGCAATACGACCTGAGAAAAACGAGTGTTTGACTTATTCACTGAATAGGATCATCAGGACAGAATATCACATTATTCCATATATTCATTAGACATACCTCGGTGAAAATGTTCACTTCTGTGACAGTTTCGGGTCTCACCGAGAACCATCGTCAGAATGTAACTTTGACCTCGTGACGTCACGGGACCTGGACTGCTTACAAATAGACTGTTCCTTGTGGTAAGCAAAGGCCTGTAGATGTTGCTAAAATAGTTGACAGGGAGAATAATCAGAGATTCAGACAAGTCAATCCACACGCCATGAACCGGGATCGGGACCAGGGGGGAGAGTTGGGAGGGGGGGAGGGGGGGGGGCGGGGGGCGGGGAAGCATACAACCTGGACAACATTTACAGGCCTTTGTTTACCACTAGGAACCAGTCTAGTGGTAAGCATTCCAAGTCCCATGACGTCACGAGGTCAAGTTTCTTCGGGATATGTCTGATGAATTTATGGAATAATTAATGATATACTTCCCTACGTTTGCACGTTCAACGTCAGATGGGTAATCATAGGCTATCTCAGACACTATTTGGTAACTGAGCATCGATGGATAAAGTCGGTGTTTCAAATTAACTTATGCCTAATAACCCATTTTGAAGCTGGTAGACTAACACAATGTTGTATCTTGCTCATAATATATGGAACCAATACGTAAACCCTTTGCTTCATTGCGTATGTATATGTATGAGTGTAGTGTAAGTATAAGCAAGCCAAAACCAATTTTACTAGCAGAAATGTCAGTGATACGGTCGCGAGATGAGCTTCGAGATATTCGAGACATTTGCGAATAACGTAGGCCCCGATAACGTTTGATTTTCATTCCGTAGTTGACCATTGATGTTCCTTGACATGTTCTTCCTAGAGAATCTATAAATTGAAAGGGAAGACCCTGATTAGAATTGTCGGATGCAGAGGCCGATCTGTGTCTTCGCTTTTCATACATATCTCAAAGACTCTTTTTTTGTGGCAAGACCTATGTATTATATGACAATTTCATCTGTATTAACGTCATTTATTGACAAGATTTAAGCAGAATGTCGTGTGTAATATTTCTCGGTATGTTCAATTATATAAAGCAATTTAGGCAGAAAAGGACATCTAATAAGACTTACACTGTTTCATCGAAAGCGCGTTTTAGGTCGATTTGGTAAATAATAACCAGTGACTCAGCTTTCCAAGGTTTCGTGATCCTGTTTATGTTTTTCTTTTTTTTTTCTCTCGCTTTCGATCGGCATTGTTCCCTTTGCTTTGTTTCATCACAGTGTTTTTAATCATACGTATTTCACTGTTATGTTTCACAGATGAGGTAGAAAACCCCTATGCGGACCGAACTTATATTTGTAATTGGAGCTGCATCAGAATTAAGGATAAGGGTTTGTGCGAATAAAACTGGTTTAAGTCCCCAACAGTATTTCTAGTGAACGTTCCAATATGGTTCATATGTTCTAGTTCCTCTTGTACGTCTGTGATTTCATATGTGGTGTTTGTTTTGTCATTATTTGTTCCTCATCTTCCTTCTTTTGGTGCCTCGGGAAGGCTGTGCTTCGTAACTGCAGCATTTCCTGGCTATCTTCACTTATATTACTTGATTTCACTGCAGCTGGTGCTGTGTCAAGTAGAGTACGTAACACATCTCCCCGTACTTTATCTTAGTGTAGTTTTCATTTTTATTATATAGCTGTAAATATTGAATGAATAGAAATGAACGATAAAATCCGAAAAATGATGCCGGTGTTTGTCAATACCAGCACGCAATATCAAAATTGCATGTGTTCTTTAGATTAGTAATGCCATTAACAAATCTCAAATTTTATTACTATTGTGAAATGTTGACGTTGTATGACGTCAAAATTGCTTACGGCATTTTCATTTGACGTCATGAAATATGACGTAACGTTGGACCAAAACATCACATAAAATACTCTTATTGTTTGAAAGTCGAAAAGGAAGCAACACAACTGATTTTTTTCTCAAATAATTTGTTTTTGTGACTAGATTCACTGCAAAACAGCAACAGTGCAAAAATAATACCATGTTGATATTGCACTGGTGCAAAAATGATATCACTTTCTGATAGCAGATTTGCACTGTTATAGAAAACGCTATTTGCAGCGTCAAATTAAACAAAAAATGCAGAATAAGAAGCCAAACGAGAGAACAATATTTATAGCTATATAATAAAGGTTATTGCACTGATATTGGTGAATAGTGTCCCTCGCTGAGATATCTACGGACGCGAGCTTGCGATATCCGAACTCTGGATAATATTCACCAATATCAGTGCAATAACCCTATATTATTTTCTCTGAGATCAATATATGTATATAGGCTGTATCCTCCTTTCTATCTATCTATCTATCTATCTATCTATCTATCTATCTATCTATCTATCTATCTATCTATCTATGTTGTTGGCCGTATCTAAACAACTTCTTGCAGACTGTAATTTAGAGCGTTTAGTTGTCACTATCATGTCATTATAAGAGGGTCTTGGTGTACCATAGTAGGCGAAGGATGGTACCTAATGTTGCGAAAATACGTGGCAGGACCCAATGTATTGATAACTAGCAATAAAATGTGATAAAAAATACAAAGCACAAATCATACCAGAATAACTATTTTATTTTGATTATTTTCAACAAGTTAAGAGAAAACGAACTTGGACAATGAACGCTAAAAATATTGTATTACTATTCTGTCATTAGCCTATTCCTGGGCTCTGTATGCTAAAATATTTTCTGTACAACCGACATCAGTATCAATTAATAGCGATGCTTTTATCACCCAGACAGACATTTTGATAGTTTTTATTTTCTAACAGCCCTTAAACGCATTAAATGAGATTTATTAGTGTTTTAACCAGCGGATTTTACGCTGATAACAGCTAATGGTGTCTATACATGTTATCTGATGAAAAATAAATAAATACGGAACACAATCCTCCTGAGATATCGGATGATGGTTTAATTACATGAAATGACCACACAAAACAACACCTTGTCAGAAACAGAATGAACAAAAGAAAATAGTTAGACAAACGAAGAAGGTCTGCTACAGGAGAACTGCTTTTGAACAGTCAACAGCACATACTTTTGTTTAATATAACACGCATACGGTAAAATGGAAGGTAGATTACAACGATATAATACGCAGTTATAAAGATTATAATCTGATTGTATGATGTAAAAATATCATTTGCTTCAATGTGTACTGTTGTTTACTAGTTTTGTAATACGCGTTACTTTTTTTACTTAAGGTGTTCACGGATGTTTTATATTCCGTCAAACAGCTCAGAGTCAAGCAGTTAGCACAACCCAATTGAGTTTCATTTTAAACGAACTCAGATTTTCGATTCTTGGGTATCTCCATATTTACACAAAACCAGATTTTCGTTCCCTGGGTATCTCCGAATATACACGAAACAGTTTTTTTTTGTTTCCTGGGTATCTCCATATTTACACGAAACCAGAGCTTCGTTTCCAGGGTATATCCATATTTGTACGAAACCAGTTTCGTTTCCTAGATATCTCCATATTTACACGAAACCGGAGTTTCGTTTCTTGGGTATCTCCATATTTACACGAAACCGGAGTTTCGTTTCTTGGGTATCTCCGTATTTTTACGAAACCAGATTTTCGTTCCCTAGGTATCTCCATATTTACACGATACCAGATTTTGACATTTCCAGGGTATCTCCGTGTTTACACGAAACCAGATTTTCGTTCCCTGTGTATCTCCATATTTACTCGATACCAGATTTTCATTTCCAGGGTATCTCCATATTTACACGAAACCAGATTTTTGGCTCCTTGGTATCTTCGCATTTGCACGAAACCAGATTTTTGTTTCTTGGGTATCTCCGTATTAAACGAAACCAGATTTTCGTTTTCTGGATATCTCCGTATTTACAAGAAACCAGATTTTTGTTTCCTGAGTATCTCTATATTTCATTTTTACCGTATAAATCTTTAACAGATTTTACCAAATGTGTGCACAACAAGAGATGACTATATGGCAAGCACAAAAGAAAGTATCACGAGGAAAGTTACGTTATTTTCATATTATGAAATATAAGAATGCAAACCGCCAGAGTTCGCCTGTTACGAACCACAGTAAGTACAAACCGTGTATTTGGTATCTAACAGAGCATACATCTGACATAGTAGTGCTCTGTTTGTAAGCCACTTGATCATGACATACATTATTTCAAAAGAACACTTCATTCTACCTCTTTTGAATATATCAAGATACTGCTCGTATCAAATTACACAAATGCATTTTAGAATCTCTGTTATAAGTAAAAAGTCTGCGTTTATTTGTAACAAATAAGGGCTTACATATTGATTTCTCGTGCTGGAGGGGTGTTGAAGGATTGCAAAGTGGGTCAAACTCTCAGAATGCTTGTTTTTGAGATTCCTTAACCAAACCTAAGTAGGTAAACAACTGTTTTTTTTTTTTTTATGAAAATTGTATTTTTAAGCATGTCACATTCGATACATTTTCTGGTCGATTAAGCTTCTCGGTTTTCCGGGTATCACTAGAGTTTGAGAGAAGATCTGGATGCAATGAATTTTCAAGGGCCGGTGGATAATTTTTTCACATCCTTTGGCAGGTGACATAAAAATTCTGATTCAGGAAACATACTTACTATCTGCTTTTATCCCCGACTACGCTACAGGAAAACTCCGACAGCCACCATCTCTGACAACACACGCTTAATTTCAAGCTATTAACACCAAAATCTCTCCTACGCTTCGCCTCGAGACCCTGCGCTACTCTGCCATGCACTGTTTTGCCCTGTCCTACTCGGCTGTATTCCATCCACTCCACCCTTCATCACTCCAACCGAATCCAACCAATCCTAAACAAACTAATCTATCCTAATCTACCCTACAGCTGAGACCCGGATTAAATTTAGTCAGAAAACGCCAAAAGATCTGAATCTACCCAGAGCCGAATCGACCAAAAACAAACTCATGGCCGAACATTTCGGTGCAAAAAGACTCATTTCCGAGTAGAATTAGTTTAAACATATTTTATTTGTTTATCATCATTTACATAAATGAATAGTGACACATAGCAGTAAACATCAATATACAAATGGGATTCAAAAAAAACAGAAAAAAAAAAGCCTTACGCTTATATGAATTCGTCTCCTATCAAGCCATAATTATATTAGATCATATTGTAATCATAATCACACATACATAAGTAGAATATGCATTCTCTGTTCCATGAAGAACTGATCATTTATAATAAGAAAAGGTGAAAAAGTACATGGTATAAGATAAAAAAGCGAAGAAGAGAAAGGTTGAGAAGATCAAGGCTTTTGGTACCAATTAAAACAGGGTTGTGCTTGATTGACATTTCTATCCATATGCATTCAACGCCACGGTCGCTTTGTCGTTTAGAATAAAGAGTTTCATTCACATAAACTGCCACTCCACTGTGCGGTCTGTCGTAGCGGTAAGGTGGTTTGAACCATTGTATGCAAATATCGTTATTGGGAATAGACTGGTTCGACCAAGTTTCTGTAAGAGCAGTACAGTCAAATTTGCTAAGTTCACATTCCACCAACTCGATTTTGGGCAATAGACTTTGATACTGGCAGAATAAAGATAAGGCTATGTCAGAATCGCACCCATTGTCCGAGGTCGTGGTCATTATACTGTTGGGTCCCGGGTTACGTTCGACATTTTCTGATCTGAACAAAATCATACTTACAAAGAGTATAGGTTCAAAATCAGAAAACTATTTAAGTCCCTTGTGCCTTAATACAAGACAATAGTGATTTCAGACTCGTGATCTGAAAATAAGAATTCGATATTTAATCTATTTAGTTAATGAAACACTACAGTCTATGAAGTCCGTTGTATCTTTTTCTGTCGCATATCATTTTCAACAAAACATCGTCAAAGTCGGTTGCATCCACGCGATGCTACCCCAAGTGTGTTTGAGACAATATTCTGTGAAAGCCTGTCTGATTTGAATATTGTCCTCTGCTGTTATGAAACGAAGAATGTTTATGGGTAGAGAAATATTCATGATGTAATTTGGCGGAGCAGGATCCGACGAATCAACAATTGCAATCGCTTTTCGTGTTGATTATGCAATATTTTCTCGGAAGAAGTATTTGATACAATGATGATTGCGAAATTAGCAGTTAAATATTCTTTGCTTCTCCAAAAACTGCAGAGTACTGGCACACCATACAATCACATTAATGAGATACGTTGAAAGTTTTCAGACATTGGTACAGACTATCGAACAAAAGCCAAACTTTAAACTTTAATAACTTTTACTGTTTTTTTTTTTTTTTTTTTTTTTTCAAATCGTTATGCGTTTTTAGCTCACCTGAGCACATAGTGCTCAGTGAGCTATTCTGATAGGCCAGTTGTCCGGCGTCCGGAGTCCGTCGTCCGTCGTCTGTCAACAATTGACTTCTCCTCCTAAACCACTGGGCAAATTTGGACCAAACTTCACTAGAATGATCCTTGGGGGGTACTAACTGAAAGTTGTCAAAGATTTGGAATCAAAGCAGCTCTGGTTGCCATGGCAACAAATAGGTGAAAATTAGCAAAAGCATTTAAAAATCTTCTTGTCTGAAACCAGGTCTTTGATATTTGGTATGTAGCGTCAACTAATGGACTATTACCAAAGCTGTTAAATTATAGCCCTGGGGTCAAAATTGGCTCCACCCTAGGGGTCACATGTTTTACGTAGACCCTTATAGGGAAAAACCTTTAAAAATCTTCTTGTCTGAAACCAGAAGGCCCAGGTCTTTGATATTCTGTACACAGCTTTGTCTAGTGGACCCAATACCAAGATTGTTCAATATGCAGATGATACTCAGATATTTTTAAATGGGTCCGAAACTTCACTATTAGCAACTTTAGGTATTTTAAAAAAATTCTACTTAATGTCAGGGCTGAAAATAAATGAGGATAAAACAAAGGCTCTCTGGATAGGTTCAATGTCAGGATCAGATTTGAGGTTATGTCATAACTATAATCTTGATTGGGAGCAGGGTCCAATTAAAATACTAGGTGTTATATTTACCCCTGAAGTTTTTAATATATGGGATTTTAACATCTTAGAAACAGTACGAAAAATGGAGAAAATACTACAATCGTGGTCAAAAAGAAAGCTGACTCTCCCAGGCAAGATTACAATCATAAAATCTTTAGCATTTTCAAAATTTATTCATCTATTTACAGCTCTTCCAAACCCCCCGGAACAGTTTATCAAACAGTTAGAGAAATTATTTTATAAGTTTTTGTGGAACTCAGGGCCCGATAGGATAAGTCGTAATGTTATTATACAAGATGTTAAGGAGGGTGGACTAAGGATGATAAAAATAAACAAATTTATCGAATCACTAAAAGTAACATGGTTGCGTAGAATTTTAATTAGTACAAACGAATGTTCTTGGAACAGACTTTCCCGTGTTGACTTTAGAAAACTTGTTATTTTTGGAGATGGATATGCCAAACTTTGTGCTACAAATCTAAGTAATCCTTTTTGGATTGATGTTTTAAATAGTTGGAAAGCTTTTTTAAAATGCAATCCAGCAAGTCAAACTGAAGATGTTTTAAACTCACCAATATGGTTTAATTCAGAAATACAACATGGTGGAAAATTCTTCATTAAAAATTGGTATGAGAAAGGAATAAGGAATATAGTTGATCTTGTTAATGAGAATGGGGTGTTTTATGATTTTAATCAGTTCAAAACTTTGTTTAATGTTCGAGGCACAATTTTAGATTTTCAAGGAGTAATAAATAGAATACCACAGGTCTGGAAGAATTTATTAAACAATAATATTCAAACCTGTATTGATATGAAATATAATGTAATATGTTCAAAACATGTTAAACTTATTCTTAAAGATAAAAAAGGTTTTAAGAAAATTTATGAAAGTTTTATAAAAAGCGAAAATGATTTACCAAATAGATGGCAACGAGATCTAGGGGATATTTCAAAGGAGGAAAAATGTCAATATAATACAGACCTTAATGATATCAAAGAGGTTAAATTGAAAGGTTTCCAGTACAAAATTAATAATAGAATTTTGGCAACCAATTCATTTTTATACAAATTCAATAAAATAGACAGCAATAGATGTTCCTTCTGTGAACAGGCAATAGAATCAATTAAACATTTATTTGTAGACTGTCCTGAAGTAAAAGCGTTTTGGAACACATTGAAAAACTGGCTACAGCTTAATGGGAACATAAATTTAAGTATCACTGATTAAAATATCATATTTGCTTGGCCACATGAATCATCCTTAATTAGTTATCTCATAATTATAGCTAAGTATTATATTTATAAAACAAAGTTTTTATCCAAACATTTGAGTATACAAGGATTTCAATCATTGTTGAAAAGAAAATTTAAAAATGAACAGTATATTGCAAGAAAAAATAATAAGTATAATAAATTTCTGGGAAAATGGTCTTCCTTGGTCCGTCCGCTTAACACAATGTGAGAAATGAGTTCCGTTTTTTTTTTTTTTTTTTTTTTTTTTTTTTATATAATTAAAACAGTTCTGACACTCTACAGTATACAAAGTCTTAGATACCTTTAATTTATATTCATATGTAAAAGATAAAAAAATTATAACCCACCCAGGACTACACACCTGCGAACTATGAAAGAAAATCTCAGTACTAAATATAGCATGTGACATTAATATCTTCTTGGATAGATCTACTCGTAATATATAATTGCAAAAAAGTTGTCATACAATTATAAGAAACTACTATTTTTTTGTTATATGATAATGTCTAAATGTACTTTGTAAAGACAAAAATTGTCACATATATGTTTGTGTATGTCTATATATGTTTGTGTATATCTTTAAAAGAATAAATATGGAAAAAAAAAAAAAAAAAAAAAAAAAAAAAAAAGATTGTTCAAATTATAGCCCTGGGCCATAAAATTGGCCCCACTCATGGGTCACATGTTACACATAGACCCTTATAGGGAAAACCTTTAAAAATCTTCTGACTTGAAACCAGAAGGCCCATTCCTTTGATATTTGGTACACAGTTTTTCTAGGTGACCTTTGCCAGGATTGTTGAAGTTATAGCCCTGGGGCCAAAAATGGCCCCGCCCTAGGGGCCACATGTTTTACATAGACCTTTATAGGGAAAACCCTTTAAAAATATTCTTGTCTGAAACCAGAAGGCCCAGGTCTTTGATATTTGGTGTGTAGCTTCACCTAAAGGACCATTACCAAAGTTGTTCAAATTATAGCCCTGGGGTCAAAATTGGCCCCGCCCTAGGGGTTAGACCCTTATAGGGAAAAACCTTTAAAATCTTCTTGTCTGAAACCAGAAGGCCCAGGTCTTTGATACTTGGTACACAGCTTTGTCTAGTGGACCTCTACCAATATTGTTCAAATTATAGACCTGGGGTCAAAATTGGCCCCGCCTTGGGGGTCACATATTTTACATAGACCCTTATAGGGAAACCTTTAAGAATCCTCTTGTCTGAAACCTGAGGGCCCAGGTCTTTGATATTTGGTACACAGCTTTGTCTAGTGGACCTCTACCAAGATTGTTTAAATTATAGCCCTGGGGTCAAAATTGGCTCCGTTCTAGGGTCACATGTCATATATAAACCATTATAGGGAAAAACCTTTAAAATCTTCTTGTCTGAAACCAGAAGGCCCATGCCTTTGACACTTTGTACACAACCTTGTCTAGTAGACCTCTGCCAAGATTGTTGAAGTTATAGCCCTGGGGCCAAAAATGGCCCCGCCCTACGGGTTACATGTTTTACATAGACCCTTATAGGGAAAAACCTTTAAAAATCTTCTTGTCTCAAACCAGAAGGCCCAGGTCTTTGATATTTGGTACACAGCTTTGTCTAGTAGACCTCTACCAAGATTGTTCAAATTATAGCCCTGGGGTCAAAATTAGCCCCGCCCTAGGGATCACATGATATCCTTATAGGGAAAACCTTTAAAAATCTTGTCAGAAACCAGAAGGCCCAGGTCTTTGATATTTGGTATGTGGCTTCAGCTAGAGGACCTCTACCAAGATTGTTCAAATTGTAGCCCTTGGGCCAAAAGTGGCCCCGCCCAGGGGCCAACATGTTTTACATAGACTAACATAGGGAAAGCATGTAGCCCTTGGGCCAAAAATGGCCCGCCCAGGGCCCACATGTTTTACATGGACTTGTATAGGGAAAACCTTGAAAAATCTTTTTGTTTGAAATAAGAAGGCCCAGCTCTTAGATATTTGGTACAAAGCTTTGTCTAGTAGACCTCTACCAAGATTGTTCAAATTGTAGCCCTGAGGTCAAAATTGGCCCCGCCCTAGGGATCACATGATATACATAGATACATAAAAACCTTTAAACTCTTGTCTGAAACCAGAAGGCCCAGGTCTTTGATATTTGGCAGTAGCTTTATCTAGAGGACCTCTAGCAAGATTGTTCAAATTATAGCCCTGGGACCAAAAATGGCCCCGCTCATGGGCCAAGATGCTTTACATATAAAAATATAGGGAAAACTTTTAAAAAGCTTCTGGATTGAAACCAGAATGCCCAGGTCTTTGATATTTGATATGTAGCTTCATCTAGTAGATCTCTACCAAGATTGTTCAAATTGTAGCCCTAGGGCCAAAAATGGCCCCGCCAAGGGGCCAACATGTTTTACATAGACTCACATAGGGAAAACATTTAAAAATCTTCTTGACTGAAACCAGAAGGTCCAGGTCTTTGATATTTGATATGTAGCTTCATCTAGTAGACTTCTACCAAGATTGTTCAAATTATAGCTCTGGGGCTAAAAATGGCCCCTTACCGGGGCCCACTTGTTTTACATAGCTTTATATAGGGAAAACCTTTAAAAATCTTTTTTTGTTTTTTAAAACCATTAGGCCTAGGCCTTTGATATTTGGTACACAGCTTTGTATAGTGGACCTCTGCCAAGATTGTTCAAATTATAGCCCTGGGGCCAAAAGATGGTCCCGCACAGGGCCCCACATGTTTTACATAAACTTATATAGGGAAAACCTTTAAAATCTTCTTGTCAAAAACTGGAAGGCCCAGGTCCTTGATATTGGTTTGTAGCCTCGTCGAATGGACCTTTACCAAAGTTGTTCAAATTATAGGCCTGGGGTAAAAACTGGCCCCACCCCGGGGCCCACTTATTTTACATAGACTTATATAGGATGGCCTCATTCTAAGTACTGAAGCAGAAATTAGAAAAATGCCATAGATTATCATTACCCATGCCCATGACTTTAAGGTCTATGAAACACACTTTGAGTTTTTGTGTCATAACTTTTATGTTAAAATATATAAAGAGCTCATATTTTTTCCAACAAAATGATGGATTTAGTTAATATTTGGTATGATGTTAGATATCAATCCAAAGTATCCAAATTCCCCTCCGTTTGTTTGTTTATTTGTCATCCATTTGTCCCTCTGTTCATCAGGCCTTCAAACGCCATAAGAGAGGCTGATTTTCCATAAAAGTTAACATGCATACATTGCAGCTTTTGCTTTAAAAGACTTCTCCTCTGACACTGCTGGACAGATTTTTCAATAATTTCACAAGAATGTTCCTTGGGTGATCCTCTACCAAAATCGCTCAAACCGTCCTGCTCTGCTGAACAAGATGGCCGCCAGAGCTAAAAAAAAAAAAAAAAAAAAAAAAAAAAAAAAAAGAAAAAAAAGAAAACTAAGGCATTATGGGATCTTGCTTCTGTCATTCTGTCAAGCACCCGCCCCCATTCCCATAGGCCTATAATACTGTACAAGCCAACATGCTTTTATCTGTGTCAAGCACCATCACATTCCTCCCACAGGCCTCCATAACACAGTTCTTAAACCTCTATTTTTCATCTGAAAACATTCATTTTCAACAAATTTTAAACATATATATTCCTATGAAGAGAAACCATAGTCTTTTAGAATATACTAGAGACAATGACACTCAGGCGAGCGAATTAGGGCCCTGTGGGCCCTCTTGTTCAATACTTGTGTCAGGAGATATATTTTTAACTGGATCAAAAATGAACATGTTTTTTATCGTATCTTTGAATTAATGTTGGCAACATTAATTCAGAGATACGATAAAAAAATCGTTTCATTCCAAGAACGAGAGACTAACTGAAGTTTTACTGGCTGTCAGGTGCCACACTTTATGATTGTATTAATACTATATATCAATTTATTTAACCTTTCTTGGATAATAAAATGTCTATTTTTGAGGAATATAGCGCATTTAATAACATGAAATCATAGGACATTTTAGAATATAAAACCGTACAGTAAATTATGTGATCAGACTGTGATTTCGGTGACTGATCTGGATTTGTACTGTTCACATAAGTCCCAGATTCACTTTTCCTTATGGTAAAGCAGTTACATTTCTCAAAAAATACCTTGAGAGATTGCAATCAAAGGCACATGTCGCGGAAAATCGAGTTCCGATTAGGCTGAATTTGGATGGGTGGCGTGGGGAAAGTGCTTGTGGTTGTGGGAGGGCAGTGGAAGTGGAGCGGCCAATGAAGCAAAGTTGTCATATGAAGAGTCTAAGAAAACGGGACTCAGAATTTAGTTCTTTTATGCTTTTGTTCTTTCTAACGGCAACTGTATAGGTTTTAATAAAATGCACAGAAATAAATTAAGAAGCATTTCTTTCTGTTACTCTACTCAATGAAAAAATGCTGTAAATAAACAGACAGCATTTGAAATGAATAAAACGCCAAGTCTTATTTTCTTGATAAAAAAAAAAAAAAAAAAAAAAAAAACAGAAAAAAAGATAAAAATATCACTTATCTTCCTATGATGATTTAGACTACACCCAGCTAGCATTCTTTATAAATCTACAGCGGGCCGTTCTCGGCCCGTCAGCTACCCTGACGGGCCGACAACGGCCCGCTGTAGATTTATAAAGAATGCTTCCTGGGCAGTGTGCTAAAGCTTAAAATGTATATGAGGCGGAACAAAGTATGGAATATTTCAACTGATTTATGTTTTGTATCGAGTTATGTACCATTTTAATGTGAAATGTGGTTATTGAGAATGTTGAGTTATGTGTTGTGATGTTTATGGAAGCTTTACTTACAGGCTCCAAAGCATTAGAGAATTTTAACAGGCACACAGAGGTAAATTTTACAGAGTTATGAATCTTTTTGGTGGTGAAAAATGTAGTTAGGTTTCCAGTTGTGCGGTGTAAATTTGCGTTGCAGCTCATTATCTGTGCCTACTTCACGTTACGTCGTCTATTGAAGAGAACAACACATTAATCGTTATAGGAAAACAACCTGTGTGAATTGTAAAGACCCGGCTTTGTTTGTTTGTTTCTGCTCGCGGTATTATATTGTATAAAGCTCTGAACTTTGAAGTTTGTAGAATGGGAAAACTAACAAAACTGAGTCTTTATGCAGTCTAATCAGGTGATTTGCTGTGAAGTGTGTTAGGGACATAACATAGTTCTACCAACCCTCTGAATCGGCTTTATTCATAAAATGAATATTTGCAGCATAAATCATTAGAAATTACAAAGCCACCACTTGTTACAACTATTACGTATCTTCTTGAATGGCAACATTAGATAAACAAAACTCGCCTGTGGTTCATTTGATCGATTAGTTAACTCTCTCCTATATAACCAAGTCATCTAGTTGTTGCTCGCTTCTAAAGAATAATATCATATCTGTGCTACATCGCGATTTCCCTCAGAAAAATAACAAAAAGAGATAAATGTCTAAAAAGGCTAAACTGATGGATGTAAGAGAATAAGATACACGAAACGGTAATTGTTTGCTTTTTGTCTATTAGGGGTCATTTTTGCTTAATGCAATATATCAATTTAGATTAAATTTCTTGCGACCAAAGTAAAACACAAAGGGATGCTATCAAAGACTATTAGACACTTATCGTTTAAACTAATAACTAAATTCTAACTTACTAACGAATTAGTTTGGTAACAGGAAAATAAAGTTAAGTTTCTACTGTGCTTATTTTATTGTTGCAATTATTTTTTGTAGAGAGTAACTAAGTAGAATTTTAAAACATAATAATTTTTATGCTGTCCTTGCGAAGTAACAAAACATATAAAATAGAACGACTCAGTAGAGTTTCCGTATCTGTGTGATATATTCAGGCGGGTTGTACGGTCCATTCAAGAAATATGGTTGTATTACAAGATGCTGTGGCAAGAAGCAAACGACTTAGATAAATTGCGCAGGTGTGTAAGCTTGTCTTTATCCTTGCTGTTTGCATATCTATTACACCATTTGTTTACCTAACGCTAATCGAAGCAAACTGGGGATATCGAGACCGCGTCCGTCAGTCTGTCCATTATGCTGTCTCCTTCTACAGAGTTTCTCGTATTAAATTGTACTGTTTGCCTTTTCCATGTGCGAACGACCCGAAACGTATCCATTTCTTATACACCCCTGGGACCACGAGGTAGAGGTCAACAGATCAATTTTTGCTATTTAATTTTGTCCATTATGGTATCTTCTCCTTCATTGCTTCACAGATTTCAGCGAATTTGCTGTATGCCTTTCCCATGTTCTAAGAACGCACAAAATCTTGTCGATTTATGGAGCTAATTCATGGGACCCGTGCTGTGAGTCAAAAGGTTTAGATTGTCTATTTCACTTTATTCGTTTTCTCCTACAAAAATCATAGATTTCACTTGTGTTGGACTCATGCAATATCATATCGAGTTCTAGCTTCGACATCTGGCGTCCGGATCAAGATTCTGTCTGTTATACAGCTTCCTATTACAACATTATTCGGGTTTGAACCCAATTTGTTGAATGTTTTCCACGCGCTAGGCTCGCGCACCATAATATCAACTGCCCCTTCTCTCTCTCTCCACCCATGAAGTCCGTCGGAATAAAAATCTGACTTGATTTGCCTTCATTTGCTTTAAATCTTTTTCACAACAACACATAAATTTCTAATCGTGATCTCTCTGGGCTTTGGGAGGCGAGGTTTATGTCTGAGGTTAAATCGCGATAACGTGGTGATTTGCGATGACGCGCCATCGGCTGTGCGGTTTCTATCGTAGACGTACCTCTAGCGGTGACCTCTAGCGTGTTCCCATTTCGCTGAAATTAAAAGCCTCATATATTGTCTAAAATGCATCTTACATTTAGGTTAATTTGTCTTCACATTGTTGCAGTTATGTTTCCAAACTGCTGGAGGCAGTCATTATGCGGAACTATATATTTTGCAATGCAGTAAATAGTCTGTGCCTAAATATGTAAACATTAGTTTTTATTCATGATAAAACTACTGATTTTCAACTTAACTTATAGAGTGAGCAACATTAGTGACAAAAAATGATTAAAATGCAATCCTTAGGAATTATTACTGGTTCCTAATTACTGTTTGGGTGGGCAAGATAAATTTATAATAAAGTAATTTAAAAACTAATGGGAGTAAAATCAGAGCATAAATACACTATATCAACATAAAACATAACCAGACAGGTATTAATCTGTGCAGTTTAAATCTTAAATATAGTGATAGGAAGGCAAATATTTCCACATTAGCAAATTTTTCAAAACATCAAAATACAGAGTCAAAAGCTAAGACAGTTACCATTGTTAAGGCATATTATATAAATGATAAATCAAACCGAAGCCATATTGACCATGTGACATTGTGTAGCAAAAGACAAAAATGTAGTCACTGGCAAAAAAAAAAAAAAAAAAAAAAAAAAAAAAAAAATAAATAAAATAAAAAAAATCAAAAAATAAAATAAAGAAAATAAAATAAAATAATACATCATTGCTATTTGAGACACACTAAGTGTGAACGAAAAAAAAAAAACAAACAAAAAAACATTAAGAAAATCAGCGAAAATCAGCTAAATTCTCATAGGACATGAAAACATAACAACGTTTCATTTGTGTTAAGTAAACGTTTTAAAACTCATGACCCAAGTGACAGAATTTTGTTTACACTTGAGAGCACAGAAAGTGATGACATCACTAAAATAAATAAGTTAGCTCAGGAACTAAAACAATCAGATCCACATCAAGCCCCCAACACCAAAGGGAAAGACAGATAAATACAATTAAGCAGCCACAAAATGAACAGATTGGCAAGCAGAGTTTGGTGGGTGGGGGCGCGGGGGAGGGGGGCGAGGAGCGCAAGCGGGCGGCTTAAGCTAGCTTTACGGGTCCGAACCGTCGCCCTCAGTTTTAGTAGTAAAATCATATATTTGTTTGGTCCGAATGGAGGTCTTCTAACTCAACCATGAATCATTACTGGCAACAAATAAAATACAGATAATGCATATTATGAAGCAAAGATGAGGACTCAACATAAAGAACGTGTTGAGACATATGGAGATCTCTTGGTTGTCAAACAACACCACTGGAATATTTGAGGAAAAGAAAACCACCAGTTGAACCTCAGTGAGCCAAGAAACAGACATAAAAAAGTTCCGAACCAGACCATCTAATAAATAATTTTTAAGTCGGGGCCATCATAGAGCCTGACCTATCGGCGTGCAATTAGAGAGGTAAGCCGTGATTGGATTAACCGCTAAGCAAGCAGACTGTTTTATGACATCAATGTTATACCTTTTGTTACGATCGAGCACTCCTACCTTCGATTATCTGCCTTGGCAGATTACGCATAGCTTCTAAGTATATATTTAATCTCTGACAACTGCGTCAGGGAGTCGACTCTTTGGCTCAGTGGTTAGAGCATTGGATTTTTAACCGGGAGAACCGGGTTCGATTCCCACGACAGGCGTGGAAACTTTTTCAGCTATGCTTCATTCCTTTGTTACGGCTTTCATGTCGTAAGATGGGGGCTCGTCCGGGATAGGACTTTATACGCCGAAAATGGCTTCACATCATCATAAATGATGACTTCCTTGAAGAGGGGGAGTATTACGATCGAGCACTCCTACCTTCGATTATCTGCCTTGGCAGATTACGCATAGCTTCTAAGTATATATTCAATCTCTAACAACTGCGTCAGGGAGTCGAGTCTTTGGCTCAGTGGTTAGAGCATTGGAGTTTTAACCGGGAGAACCAGGTTCGATTCCCACGGCAGACGTGAGAATTTTTTTTCAGCTGTGCTTCATTCCTATGTTGCGACTTTCATGTCGTAAGACCTTTCATTTTTAATATATAACAATTTTACTAAAATGATAAGAAAATTCAGGTTTTCCTACAATTTTTCTAAACTTATACACTAAGTCACCATAAAATTCAGGTAGGCATTATAGCAGATGTGTTTTAGGCCGGTGTCGTATTTAGAGACCAGTTCGTTGTGTCGACGATAAAACTGAAAAGAAGCTTTCCTAAGTTTATGATACAGATACCCCAAGTTTGGCAGTCAAAGTTTTGTTACGAGCATTGCAGTCAGCCAAATGACTAGACACTCTTCTATAAGAAGCTAGCATGTGGTGAATAAAAGTCACCAAAACAGGTTGGTCACCGAAAGAGGTTAGTCTACGATAGGTACCTGGTGCGACTCAATTCTGTTAATGCTTTCACGGATATTTAGGGATTTCATACAAACATAATTGCCTACAAAATTTCTTTGAGAGTTGTAGTTGGTAAGTGAAGTTTCTGCCATGGTTTACTATTTCTGTCATTGTAGGTCTTTGCATGTACTTCTGGTGGAATTTTTATTTTGGATAGCCGTTTGGACAATGTGTTGGGGAAAGAGGCTGTCCTTTTGGTTTTCTGCTTGTGATGCCGTTGCTTTAAGTGCGTCCTTCTTTCTCTTTGTTGTCTTGGACGTGGGTGATAGGTAATTGTACCGATTCCTGATCTTTGCCTTCCTTTCTATTTGTTATCACGATATGATCACGCATAATCATTTCTGTAGACTTCAAGGAATTCGAACGGTCCATGGACACTTCCCAGCGGGCATATGACGTTTATACAACGTCGTCTCAGCATTGCGTTGCATCAACGTTGAGGCGCCGTTGTGTAAACGCCATGTGCCCACTGGGTTAAATTGTACGAGGGCTATTTTGATTTTCCCTTCATATTAGAAATATCACAACCGTTTGTCCTATTTTAAAACTTATTTTCTGATAAAACATTAATATGAATAGTTATTCCGAATGTATTTTTCTCTGAAACTCGAATTCGCATTGCATTTGTATTCAGCGCCATCTACAACTATCTATCAAAGAGAAATGTGGGAATTTCTTGTCTGTTCTGGCAATACAAATGCAATCGTCATGACAAAGAAGTTATAATTTTCTATAACAATAGTACAATAGCAAGTTGTCTTAAAATGCTAAAAACAACAAGATAATCAGTGTCATCTGGCGGCATTCCAATATAAACAGCGATATAAAAAGGAGCGAAACATTTCCTTTTCCTCGGTTTATTTATTTTCAGAGCTGTTGAAGAAGTTTATTACAATAAAATGCGTGCATCGAGCAAACGGAATTTGGTACCGTTGTGTCTATATTTACCTTTCTTTGATAAATTATTAACAGTTGTGTTTGATTTGACCTTCTATGGTCTATGATATTTCTGGACCATTTTTATACCATCATCACCATACCATACTGTATATCATTGTCAGTACACTTAGAAGTGTTTACTGCCTTAAGTCTTGACAGTACTTGAAATATTTTCATTCGGGTGCGACTGAACGTGCGGCTAGCTATACGGGTATGTTCATTGTTGAAGCGGCGGGACTACCAATACGCTCTGTTTTGAACACCCACTTCTCGCACTCCCAGTATAAACCTGGCAAAGTGTTTGCACGTTTTCCAGTCATTTTTGCTTATCGCGTTGATCAATAGGGTCCCTCCATACGAAGGTGTTACATTGCTTTACGGCAGTAGGGCCATAAGTGTTCCCTTTTCCATAAAATTGTCGGAGTCTTGATTCAAGGATCACTGGCTTGGACGGTTCTTACCTTACTTAAAGCAAGCTCAATGGTTGGACTTTTTTCTTATCTAGCCAATCTTCGTTTCTTTATTCCGTCTTCTGGAATAGTATACATGTAATTTCTTATGGTTCTACACACATTTGCAAGCGTTTCTAATAAGATTTTGATTTCAGAGAATTAGCTTTATTCGGACACGTTGTGAGAGTCAGTATATTATAATTATCATTTAGACATTTTTTTCCATTATAACTAAAGTTTCTTCACAGGCAGAATAATTAACTATACTATCGTTTTCGCTTTACTTCAAGCATTAAAAGTAAATAAGTGAACTCAGGAACTGATATAATTAGATGCACATCTAGTTCTTAACATTAACGGGAAAGACAGACAAATAGCCACAAAAAGAACAGATGGCAAGTAGAGTTTGCAACCCTTCCCCAAAATACGTGCCAAATGTGTTACAACAACTTAACTGAATATATATTAAACTTAGATAATTGTTAAAAGAAAAACATTTAAAAGTGAAACACAACACAACATTAAACAACAAGTACGAGTACCACATTGAAAGTACCGCCTGGGAACGTTTAGTAATAAATTACTGGGGGACTTGTGTTAGCTTTACGGAATCCCAATCCGCGCCCTCAGCCTCCATAGTTGTAATATATATATTTGTACGGTCCCCTTGGAGGTCTTCTAAAGCCTACTTGACTTCAGTTTACTTATTTGAACACTTCTTATCCATTTCATCTCTAATTTTCTGAAGTGGACTCTGTCATTTTTGAATCTGGTCAGAACAACTGTTCAAATAGGGGTGTCAGTCAAATTTCAAAAACAGAATGGCAGTGTAGATCCTGAAGAGACGGCTCACATTAGGATCTACGCTGTTTGAAAAAAAAAAAAAAAAAAAAAAAAGAAGAAGGTTTTGGTCTGCAGGGCTGAAAGGGTTAATCGAGTGTTAGATTGATTTGGGATTAGATAGAGTAATTATTTACAGCAACTGAATAAAAACAAAAGTAGACCAGAAACTACTATTTCATCTACATGTTATTAATACGTATTGTTACTTTGGTCAGAAATAATGCCACTCTATACTGTAATGGCACATTTCTGTTGTACTAATGACGTCGAAGTTTTCCGAGGTAAATTCTACCCAGCGGGTACACAGCGTTAAAACAACGTCGTTGCAACGTCATGACGTTGCATCGACGTTACTACGACGTTGTTTTAAC
Organism: Anodontia alba; assembly: GCA_964016985.1. Taxonomy (NCBI): domain Eukaryota; kingdom Metazoa; phylum Mollusca; class Bivalvia; order Lucinida; family Lucinidae; genus Anodontia; species Anodontia alba. Next base: position 50,340,705 of record OZ024833.1, read on the forward strand.
TTTGTGAGCCTACTGGGTTAGTATTTCTTCTGAATGTATTGAAATGTCGCTGGAAGTAGCCATTGAATTGTAATGAATACAAATACAGGACTGATAAGCTGTGTACTTTTTATGCTCCCCGCAGGGAGAGCATATAGTCGCCGCTTTGTCCGTCCTGACTGTCCGTCTGTCCGAGCCCACGAATGGGCATATATTTGGTAGACATGAACTGGGTACTTGCCATTTATTTTGTAAGTGTCCAAAGTAAATACGCAATAAATTTGAGGCACTTGTTGGGTATTTAGGCGTCTTGTTTGGTATTTTGAGCCGAAAAATTAACACTGTAGTACCCAACAAATGTCCATACGCACGAACGTCCGTCCGTCACACTTTTGTCCGGAGCATTCAATAAAACAATACACTGATAGAGGGCTATGAGGGGAATTGCAGAATGCAAGAACCATAACCCTGTCACCAGTATTTACGGAGTTACTTCCCGTCTTAATTTTTGCAGTAAAAAGCCTGTCCGGAGCATATCTCTGAAATTATAGAAGGGAATTAAATAAAACTTGATACATTGATAGATGGCCATCAGAGGAAGTGCAGAGTGCAAGAACCGTAACTCTGTCACAAGAGTTACAGAGTTATTTTCCTTTCTAATTTTTGCAATAGTAAGATTGTCCGGAGCATATCTCTAAAAGTATTGAAGATAAATAAATGAAACTTGATACACTGATAGAGGGCCATGAAAGGAATTGCAGAATGCAAAAACCCATAATTATGTCACCAGTATTTGCGGAGTTACTTCCCTTAATTTTTGCAATAAAAAACTTGTCCGGAGCATATCTCTGGAAGTATAGAAGGAAATTAAATGAAACTTGATATAGTGATAGATGGCCATCAGAGGAAGCGCAAAGTGCAGGCAAAGTTGCCTTAGCATCCGTCTGCCCGGCCATCTGTCCGTCTGGAGTTATATCCCTTACTGATACTCTGGATGCACGCCTTATTTTTTCATGATTTTTACATTCTTTGTTGAAAATCACTTACTAGGGAACACAAAACCGAGTTTCTTAGTCTTATGCTTTAAGAGTTACAGGCCTTGCAGGGAAAGGGCCTTACATTTCTCCTTAGTTTTGCGTTCGTTGTTGAAAATCACTTACTAGGGAACACAAAACTGAGTTTCTTAGTATGGTTTAAGAGGTACAGGCCTTGCAGGCAAAGGGCCTTATATTTTTCATTATTTTTGGATTCTTTGTTGAAAATCATTTACTAGAGAACACAAAATTGAGTTTCTTAGTCTCATGGTTTAAGAGTTACTGACCTTGCAGGCAAAGGGCCTTATATTTCTTATTATGTTTGGATTCTTTGTTAACTAGAAATGTGTCCAAAGTACACAGATGCCCCCCCGCATTGGCATAGGCTAATTTGGCAAGGTTTGCACAGTTTTATAGAGGTACCCAAAGCGGAGGCATCCGTATACTGTGGACACATTTCTAGTTTTTTTTCCAGGCTTTCAAATGGATCTCTAGTCATTTGTCATTGGGCCTTCTGATGCCCAGGCCACCAGCGCCTACAGCGCTTTGATTGTAATAATAAGCTTGTCCGTAGCATGTCTCTTAAAGTATTTTACTCTTTCTCTAACATAACCCTCCCACTACTGCGCATCTTTGGGGAGCATTCTTCGGTTTCACCGATTCTCTTGTTATTAAGGGTTGGGGGAAAGGAGGGGGGAGAGAGGGGGATAAAAACTTGCCGAGTAAGGGCTTTATATTTTCTTTTCTAAGAGCTGGTGACAAAAGAAAGATATCGATGCGGTAAGGGAACATTGCAAGGTAAAAACAGACTGTATATCGGTAGGAAAGAACCTAGGTTATAGCACATGCTTGGAACGATTTAGTGAAATGCGGATTTAAAATTTAATAGAATACTAAATGAGATAATGAGGCTATGCGTAAACTGTGCAGATTATTTAATAACTAACATTCAATCTGATCTCGATCTCGCTGCTACTGGCGTAGCTTGAAATTTAATTTTATAGTTATGACCTCTGAAACTATATTAGGCAAAAAAGTCTTATTACTCCACCGCCATCGTAAATAACAAACCGTTTGTTTTCTTCATATTAACACACATGCAGCAGAATGAAAAACCATTCAACAAATAAACAAGAGCTATACGTAAAATAACAAAAGAATACAAGTGGCACATTCCCTTGAAAAGTATATTTAATACTAATATGCTATGATCATCTAACATTACGGCAAAATATGTTTAAATATAAGAGAATTAGTGCCATAGTAAAGCCAGGGTTTATTACTACAACTTGACATTTCTTGGATTGTCATTCTCTAAATTACTTTAATCCTTAAAACGCCAATCCAAACTGCAGCAGATGACAGTTTTATTTTTCTTGTGTTTTTCACAGAAAATAAGACTCAAACTACATGGCAATAGTCTACTAGGCAGTAATAAAATAATAATAACAAATAGAATGTCACCTGCTACAAGTTTTGTTAGTATTCATTATTTAATTGTAAGCATTTTCGGATAAGCTGAATCCCCCCCCCCCACCCCACCCCCCCCCCCAAAAAAAAAAAAAAAAAAAACAAGGTAAGAGAAAAGTCCAGGGAGTGTCACAATCACAAGCCGCAGCCCTTCCCAGTCACCAACAGGAAGAGGAAACAGACAAAACCAAACAAGCGCAAATCGAACAAACGTACGAAAAGCACTAAGATTAGCTCTCTCTTCCCCAAGCGAGGTAATCGCAATGCTAAAAGGACTGAACAACACAAGAACAAAATAACACAAGGCAAGACTAAAAACAAATCGCCTCGCAGAATAAACCACAAAGCGACGAAGAGTAATACTAACACCAAGACCACCGCCATAGGACGGTCATTATAATAAACCACCGGGGGATGGGTGAGGGGTGTTAAAGCACTTTTACAGCCGGCAACTTCACCCTGGGTCCCGATGCTACACTTATTACAGAAATACATAGAAACCGAAAAGACAGTGAATATACGAAATGCATCGCTTTGTAGAGAGAGAGAGAGAGAGAGAGAGAGAGAGAGAGAGAGAGAGAGAGAGAGAAAGAAAAACGATACATGAATAAATAGATGAATGCTTACTACATTACGGTACTTCAGAAATGGTTTCTTGCTGTTTTTTCCTTTTTTCTTTATTATTACGTTTGGGTTTGCAAGTGATGTTTGATCCGGGATCGGGTGGTCTTGTTTAAGTTCTGCGATAGGTGTTGAAAAACGGACCTTTAACACTTTTGATCAGGTCATACACTGTAGTATAAAATGTAGGTATTTCTGATAAAAAGAGAATAAATAAACAATTAGACAGCCTTAAAATCAGAAATGAATCCCTCAAATATACGGGGAAAAGTTTCTATTTGTATTAGTGCGTTCAGTTTTTGGTCTTGTTCGATGATGGTGAATGCTGCAGTCTTATTTCGTTTCATCTGCGAGAACTTCATATACAACCGACTGTGTCTTCCAGGCTTAGTCATTTTTGTCGATATATAACAATAGTGAGAGTGCCGGCGTAATGGAAACGCTGTTTAACCAAATTTATGAAGAGACTGAGCTATTTTGACAGTGACTGGCGATGCCATTTTCTCAGATTTATACCACTTCCGGTCAGGTCGTTGTTATCTACCTACACCTGAATAAAATGCATCTAGCCTTTGTTTGTTAAGTTTTTGCTTCAGATTAACTAACTGGTCTGTTGTATTAATCCTGTAACATTTAAGAAGTACAGTACGGTCAGCAATATTGTGGATAAGGTTCAGGAATGTTTCCATTTTCCTACAGAGTCAAGAGTGTCTGAAGTAACGGCAGAAATATGTAATTTTGAAGACATGCCGTTCTGTCAGAGAGAGAGAGAGAGAGAGAGAGAGAGAGAGAGAGAGAGAGAGAGAATGAGAGAGGCATTTTATATTTTAGTAATATTGATCTGGGTCTGAGTACTGATACTGGTATCTGAGATACAAATCAAATAAAAATTTAAATTAATAAAAGTAAAACAGTACAATTCTTACACAAGACATATTTTCAAACTCATTTTTGTTCGGAGAAGCATAGAAACCTTTCACACAAGTATTAACTTTGAAAGCGCACGCTAGCAATTATCACACAAATCAGGGCACTTTCAAAGATAGGTTTCACAGCCATATTTGTTGATTGTGTATATTGTATAATTTGTATAGCTAGTCAATATAGCAATCCGTTCTCTCATGGTCTTACTTTGAATTAGGTACAAATGATTTTACACTACACTTTATGGGAAGCTAACAGTGTAGCACAGTAACAATATACTTTTGCCTAATTATCTCGAATGTGATTTCACACAGTTGTACTTAAGCTCAATCATATATGGGGCGCCGGCTGACAAAAAGGCCCTTAGGACATGTACGATTTGCGAAGCCCCAGACCAGTTTTCGCTGCCACGCGTCGGGTCAAGATGTTGGCTATTAGTCCAATATTTTCAACAAGATCTATATATTGTGTAGGCGAACAGTGAAGATCCTGACCAGACTGCGCGGATGCGCATGCTTGTCTGGATCATTGCTGTTCGAGTAAGTTCTAAGGTCCCTATTTTGAGCCGCCGCCTCAATTATAAAACATCTACGTATTGCATAATTGTTTGTAGAGAAATTGGCACTTACATTATCAGCCGTATATGTTCAATAAGCTGTTGAGTTCTCCATTTGTTATTATTTTAATTACTATGACACATTTATAGGATAATTTATTAGAATAAACATGCTGGACGAAATTTTAATTAAAGAGTTTTCATTTGGAGATACGCTTGCAAATTATTTTATTAGCTCACATGTACGCAAGTACACGAGGCTATCGTTGTCGAGTGTCGGCGTCCACGTCGGTGCTACATTTAAGTTTTATATATTCAAGATTTTTCCTGAATGCCTGGGTGTATTTAAGTTATATTTGGGCTGTTGTTAGATATTAGTCCCAAGTCTTGTTCAAACCTCAATGACCATGAGGTCAAGAGCACAGACTTGGAAAGTTTCATATTGTTTTATAATAATAACGGTTTTGTATGTGACGTTTAATTAGTCATTGTTTGTTCCTCTTTCTCCTTCTTGTGGTGCCTTAGGAAGGATGTGATTCGTGATTGTGACATTTCTCGTGTATCTTCACTTATATTTTTATAATGTTAAATATTTTTACAATTAAGAACTTTATCTTCTGAATGCCTGTTTGAAAATAATTGCTTAATTTGACCCGTTACGTTCAAAATGTAAGTAATCACAACTTATTTTATTTCATGTCCTCAATGTAGTCCTCATGACTAGAAATGCATAATTTCAGTCGATGATTCCGCGTTTGGAATGCGCCAAGGTATTCTGATTTAAGTACACTGGTGAGGTACTGGTATACGGCAGATCCAAGCGTCTGGACCGATAGCTTCGTCCAGTTAGGAAGGTTTCAATGTCGGAAAAAGGAAGAAGTCATAAGGGACAAGGTGTGGTGAATAAGGAGGGTGTGGTTAAACTGTTACCTTCTTTTTTTGTTAAACAACTGTAACAATGACAGACGTATGGGCTGGGGCATTATCATGTAGAGGTCGAACATTTTTTTAAATCCGTGACTGGGCGCCATCTCTGATAACATGTTTTTCAGTTTCTTCAATACCACATCTTTGTAGTATTTTCCAGTAACGCTTTTGCCCTTTTCACTAACGCCTTCACTACCAGGGAAGAAAATTGCATACAAAATCTTTTTGCACTTATCGTGCGTTTAATAATAACTGGTCTATTGCTGTTTTTGGTGGCCCGTATTTTATTGCTAACTTTCCAAAAAGATTCAAAATAATGAACCTACGTTTCTTCGCAAGTGACTACATTTGCAAATTTCTTTTCATCATGTTTTTTTGGATATATTTTGAGTTATTGTTTGGCTATTTTAACTCTCTGCTTCTTTTGACCATCAGTCAACAAATGAGGCACCCACCTGGCAAATATCTTCCTAACAGTCAAGATATTCCTTAGAATGTAATGAACTCTTGACAGTGAGATGCCAAGCATTCGTGCTATATCACATAATGTATACCTAGCATCCCTTTCAACAATTTATTTTATTTTCTATACAATGTCGCCACAAGATGCAGACTTTGGCCTTCCCGATTTGGGTACATTTTCGATCGACTTTAACCCAGAATCAAATTTCTTTTACCATTTACGAATCGTGTCATAAGATACATTAGTGGATTCGTAGATAACAGAAATTTCAGCAAATATTTGTTTCAAAGAACAACCTATGTTAGAGCGAGCTTTTATGTAGGCTTGTATTTACTCCTTCTTGGCAACACTTTTACCAACATTTTTTCTACAGTAGTCAAGACTGCATGTATTCAAATGACAAATCATCTATCTTTCAATTAGATTTATGGGCACATGTACACATCGTTGTGTAAGAATGGGATGGCGCTACACAGGATTTTTTTTTATTTGTTTCAGGTTCCACGTGGATTTCGAGCAACTACATAATAAGCAATTATTTTGGAATACCCCTCGTATATATTAGTTGTTTTCCGTCGGCTTTTTTTCGAGATTATTTAACCTATAGATGCTAATGGAAAGAGAACTCGCGTTTTTGGGTGCATCTTGCTGGGACAGCAAACAGTTCACATTTTAGGCGGGCTATTTAAATATGCAGCACTCAAAAGCGCTGTTCGGCGCAAATGAATAGATGAAGCCTACATTGTGTGCTAAGCGTAGACCTAGTTTTTATTGAAAGCTAATACTTGGTTACGATAATGGAAAACAGCATTGGAGCATGAACATGTATACAGTGATTACGGAGCAATGACAAACTATAAGATTGTCTACGCATGTAGGCGTAGACAAGGCGTGTCGCATGTAGGCGTAGACAAGGCGTGTCGCATGTAGGCGTAGTGTCGCATGTAGGCGTAGACAAGGAGTGTCGCATGTAGGCGTAGACAAGGAGTGTCGCATGTAGACGTAGACAAGGAGTGTCGCATGTAGGCGTAGACAAGGCGTGTCGCATGTAGGTGTAGACAAGGAGTGTCGCATGTAGGCGTAGACAAGGAGTGTCGCATGTAGGCGTAGACAAGGCGTGTTGCATGTAGGCGTAGACAAGACATGTCGCATGTAGACGTAGACAAGGAGTGTCGCATGTAGGCGTAGATAAGGCGTGTCGCATGTAGGCGTAGATAAGGCATGTCGCATGTAGGGGTAGACAAGGAGTGTCGCATGTAGGGTAGACAAGGAGTGTCGCATGTAGGCGTAGACAAGGAGTGTCGCATGTAGGCGTAGACAAGGCATGTCGCATGTAGGCGTAGATAAGGCGTGTCGCATGTAGGCATAGACAAGACATGTCGCATGTAGGTGTAGACAAGGAGTGTCGCATGTAGGCGTAGACAAGGAGTGTCGCATGTAGGCGTAGACAAGGAGTGTCGCATGTAGGCGTAGACAAGGAGTGTCGCATGTAGACGTAGACAAGGAGTGTCGCATGTAGGCGTAGATAAGGCGTGTCGCATGTAGGCGTAGACAAGACATGTCGCATGTAGGCATAGACAAGGAGTGTCGCATGTAGGCGTAGATAAGGCGTGTCGCATGTAGACGTAGATAAGGCATGTCACATGTAGGCGTAGACAAGGAGTGTCGCATGTAGGCGTAGACAAGGAGTGTCGCATGTAGGCGTAGACAAGGAGTGTCGCATGTAGGCGTAGACAAGGCGTGTTGCATGTAGGCGTAGACAAGACATGTCGCATGTAGACGTAGACAAGGAGTATCGCATGTAGGCGTAGACAAGGAGTGTCGCATGTATACGTAGACAAGGAGTGTCACATGTAGGCATACAAAAAAGTGTCGCATGTAGGCGTAGACAAGGAGTGTCGCATGTAGGCGTAGATAAGGAGTGTCGCATGTAGACGTAGACAAGGAGTGTCGCATGTAGGCGTAGACAAGGCGTGTCGCATGTAGGCGTAGACAAGGAGTGTCGCATGTAGACGTAGACAAGGAGTGTCGCATGTAGGCATAGACAAGGAATGTCTCATGTAGACGTAGACAAGGAGTGTCGCATGTAGGCGTAGACAAGGAGTGTCGCATGTAGGCGTAGACAAGGCATGTCGCATGTAGGCGTAGACAAGGAGTGTCGCATGTAGGCGTAGACAAGGAGTGTCGCATGTAGGCGTAGACAAGGATAGTCGCATGTAGGCATAGACAAGGAGTGTCGCATGTAGGCGTAGACAAGGAGTGTCGCATGTAGGCATAGACATGGAGTGTCGCATGTAGGCGTAGACAAGGAGTGTCGCATGTAGGCGTAGACAAGGCTTGTCGCATGTAGGCGTAGACAAGGAGTGTCGCATGTATGCGTAGACAAGGCGTGTCGCATGTAGGCATAGACAAGGAGTGTCGCATGTAGACGTAGACAAGGAGTGTCGCATGTAGACGTAGACAAGGAGTGTCGCATGTAGACGTAGACAAGGAGTATGTAGGCATAGACAAGGCGTGTTGCATGTAGGCGTAGACAAGGTGTGTCGCATGTAGACGTAGACAAGGAGTGTCGCATGTAGGCGTAGACAGGGAGTGTCGCATGTCACGGCATTGATATTGCTTACTATTGTATTTTCCCCATGCAAGTTTTGCTAGATGCGGAGCAATATTGCAGTAAGGGGATCCTTAAGTCTTTTGGCAGGCCCAAGAGATAAGAATGTCTCCAATTGTCAATATGAGCTTAACTATACCTAATTTTGTGCCAAAGAGGCCTTTCTGTTATTTAAACTTCATAAGTGTGGCTGAACCCCAAAAGTTTGAAAAAGAAACGTGTGATGCGCATGTCTTGGCAAGCAGCAAGACATACAGAAAGCAAAATAAGCCTAAAAAGTGGATCCCGAACCCGCTAAGATACATGTCATTTTGACAAGTCAGTCTTAGTTTTAGAATGTTTTTTTTTTTTTTTTTTTTTTTTAATTTGTACTATAACAAAGATTGAGGTATAAAAATAGTTGTTTAATTCAGTACCTAAGTACCGACGTTAAGACCGCAATATCAACTTCGGCACTAGGAACTGATACTGAGCTGATGATATCCTCGGGGACGAACGAATCATCCACCAGATACCGACCCAGTGGTCAACAGAGAATTTAATCGGTCCCATCTCTTTGAAGGATATACCATAGTTGAGGTGGTTCATTGATGCGGATGTATATGGCAACATCAGAGCTAAAGCCAAAAGGATTCGCTGGAGCATTCCTAGAAAAAAAAATGAGTTCTAAAATGCTAGATCTAGACTTTATTAGAATTTTAGTTGTTTTATATTTTAAATAAAGAAATTGATCCAGCGACCGTCATGTTAGTTTCTGAATGTTTAAGCCTATGAACGTTTAATAGAATAGTTTTGCATATATGAGTATGTTTTGTTTTAATTAATTCTTACATTTTTCTTTGATACATGTATGTTACTGTCTGGATGTGTGCTTTTTCTTCCTTCTTTTCTGCGTGTTTTCTTTGTTGATATGGATTTGTTCAATTAGTAGCTGTGTGATGTTGTTTTCTGGTTCCCAAGATGGTTTAGCAGTCTGATCAGACCATTTTACCAAATAAAACCTTTGTCTGTTTGTTATCGTGGACTTAAGAAGTTTTTCCGCTTTGTACCCTTCGTCCCCATTGTCATGAGACGCAGGTGGTTGTGTGTTTGTAAAGGTGCCTTGTTGTGTGTCATACGGGCCCTGCTAGTCTGTGTCGGATTCTGTTTCCGCTCGTTGATCGTCGTTTTGCGGATGTGCATCAGGTAAGTTTTCATGTGAAATGATTGTGTCTGGTTCTGTTTGTGGCTGAGTACATGTTAAGTACCTGCGGCGTCTGTAATCTCTAGGGTCCTTATACAATTTCAGGCGATTGGCATGTATTGGAAATTTCAGTATACGGTTTGTTTTACAGTTTCGGAATTTGTAAGAATGATTGGGACTCTTATGTATGATATAATATGGCCCGTTATATCTTGGGTAGAGTTTCCTAGATACCCCCACAGGTATTTTCTCGACTTTGACATATACGTGATCCCTACCTGAAATTGAGGTACTTTTGCTCTCTTATCATGTCGTTTTTTTGGGGGTTTTTTTTGTTGTTTTTTTTTTTATAAATTTGAAATTTGTTGGTGTCTTTGTATGTTTTATTTTGCTGTTTCCCTTACAATCTTTAATTTGGTTACCATATCGTCAATATATTGCTGTAAACAACCTGTGACTTTTGGTACGTTGTCAAAAATGTTGTCAATGTGTAAATTCATTTGTAATCCAGTCGTTAAAAAGAACGGACTGTATCCTGTAGAATGTAATGATGGTGACATTCGGAATGCCATCATTACCGATTGCAATGCATCATCCCATTTTTCGGGTGAGTTTGCACAGATTGTATGAGTACAGCATTTTGGCGCTCTACCACTCCCTGAGAGGCAGGGTGATAGCTGGAAATGGCTAGTTTGTTTGAAAAAGGTCGCATACTGCAGTACAGCTTTAGAACACAGGTTTGCAGCGTTGTCTGTGACAATAGTGGATGGGACCCCGTATCTGCATATGAGTTGCTCATATAAGGCTCTACAGACGGCTTCTGTGGTTTGTGATCTCAACGCTACAGCTTCTGTAGTGTAACTGAAAGAGTCAATAGCTAATAAAATATGTTTATTGCCGTTTTTTGTTTCTGGTAACCCGCAAAGGAAATCTAAATGCCATCGAGCGAAAATAGGGTCTACGACGTGTGGTTTTAAGGGCGCTGACCTTTTGATTGTGTCATGTTTTAGCTCGTGACATTTTTCACATGAAGTGTCATAATCATAGCACTCTTGGTACATGTGTTTCCAGAAGTAATTTGCCCGCATTGCTTCATAAGTCTTTTTGAACCCTAGGTGGCATGCTCCTACTGTGGAGTCATGGAATGCATATAATACATAATAATAATACATAATATAATACATGTCTTAGGCATTTTGGGACTACAAGCTGATGTTGAAATTCCGTGACGGGAATTTTACTTTTGCCTCGTGATAGGTATAGGTGGTAAAGTTTGCCATTTAATATTTGATTTTGTTGTGATTCAGTGACTAATTTTCTTGCTGCTTGTGTTTTGAGGCAATTCATGTTTTGTAAATATGCATAAAGTGCACTGACTCGTCACATTCACTTTGTAATTTGGTTATAGTGATCTTGGGTTGTTTTGAGTCTACGCCGGATTTTATCGTTTGTATGAATATACTTCTGTCCTGTTCTGACAAAATACTCTATATTTGGTGTTTCGTTGTTGTGCTGTTGTTATTAATTTCATTACTGTTTTGTGGTTCTACTGATTGTTCTTTAGTTTTGGTTTCTTGTGTTAGTGTTGTACAGGTGTCAGCCTCATTTCGGTCCATATTTTCGTGTTTGTATTAGGCGAAATATTCGAATGTGTTCTGGATTTGTTTTCCATTGAGACATTGTTCTGTGCTGTTTTTACCGTGTTTGATTCGTCCTTTCCTTTGGATAATGACGTCTGCTGAGGCAATCGGCCGCGTTGTTCCGCTTTCCACGATGTGTGTGACGTCAAATTTATATTGCATTAGTTCAATATTCCATCTAATAAGTCTGCCATTTGTGTGTTTTGTGTTGTTCAGCCAAATAAGACATTTGCAGTCTGTCACTATTTTGAATCTTCGTGACGTAAGATAGTGACGGTATTTTTTTATACCTAGAATTATGGCATACAATTCTGTGCAGTATTGGCCAGTCCGCCTGTGAAGTACTCCGTCATCATCTTCTTGTGATAAAATGTATGATACCCTGCCCCCCTCCCTTTTAGAACCGTCTATTGTTAGTGTATAGCTCTTATCGGGTTTGGGGTATTTCAAAATGACAGGCTCTGTAGTTAGTGTTTGTTTAAATCGTGAAAAGCTTGTTCACATTCTGTGTTTTACTCTATCTTATCTTTTTTGTCAGTATTTTGTTTTGTGAGAAGTTTGCTATCCGTAAGAAATTGTAGATGAATTTGCGATAAAAACCGGCCGTTCCCAAAAATCTTCCCACTTCTTTTTGTGTTTTTGGTTTTCGAAATGTGTCTATTGCATGCGTGTTTGATTTACATGGCTAGACTCCTTTCTTCGATAAATTTAAACCCAAAAATTTAATTGTTTAATTGCAAATTTTCATTTCCCCGGTGTAAGCGTTAAGTTTACTTCTCTTAACTTTTCGAAAAAGAGTCGTAAGTGGGATAAGTGTTCGTCAAAAGTCTGACTGTGTACTAGAACGTCATTTAGGTAGCATTATAGTATGTGCCAATTTAGACCTCTGAATACGTTATTCATTAGTTTTTGAAATGTCGCAGTACTCGTCGACAGACCTTGGGCCATGCGTTTGTATTGAAAAAGTCCATGGTGACAAATGAATGCTGTTTTGTGGCGGGAATCTTTTACTAATGGGACTTGCCAGTAGCCACTTTTCAAGTCCATTGAGCTGAAGTATTTGCTCTTGCTTGTAACTATTTGATCAATGACGTCACTGAGTAGGGGAAGGGGAAATACTACGTCTCTTATTTTTTTTATTTAAATTTTTAAAATCGGCCACCAGTCTGAACATATCATTTTGTTTTCGTATTAAACTTGTGGGACTGGCATAATCGATTGATGAGTGTTCTATTATGTCATTTTCAAGTAATTTTTGGACTTCATTTTCTAGTGTTTTTTTTTTTCTTTTTTCTTTTTTTTTTTTTCATTTCTGGGCTTGTTTTATAAGGTCTTGCCCTTACCGGGATTTCGTCTGTCGTGTCTATCGAGTGTGAAATCAAATGAGTTTTTCCTATTTCTGATGTATCGTTTGCGAAACAATCGCGATATTCATTTAAAAGTAATAAAAGTTTTTTTCTTTTTCATTGTCTGTCAAGTCTGACTCAGTTAAATCAAACGTAATTGGTTGTTTTGAATGTTTTCGTATCGTTTAGTTGCCCCTTGTTGTTGCAATGTTAAATTCGTCAAATGTTTGACTTTTATGCATTGTGCTGTTTACACTGACCTGGTTGGTAGAAGAAATATGGCATGCATCTGTTTTATCAATGGGCTGTAATTCCGCAATTGCAGTTCGCCTAATGCCGTTCTGTGTGAAGTTTGCTAACTGAAAAAAAGGTAAGAGAAAAGTCCAGGGAGTGACACAATCACAAACCGCAGCCCATTCCTAGACACCAAGAGGAAGAGGAAACCGACAAAACCAAACAAGCACACATCGAACAAACGTACGAAAAGCATTCAGGTTAGCTCTCTCTTCCCCAAGCGAGGTAATCGCAATGCTAAAAGGACTGAAAAACACATGAACAAAATAACACAAGGTAAGACATAAAACAAATCGCCTCGTAGAATAAACCACAAAGCAACAAAGAGTAGGACTAACACCGGGACCACCGCCTTAGAACGGTCAGTAGAGTAAATCACCGGGGGAGGGGTTTAAAGCACTTTTACAGCTCGCCAACTTCACCCTGGGTCCCGATGCCACTCTTAATCACAACAAGTAAAACAGAAAGCAAATGGGCAGCTGTTGAAGGTGACCAAAAAGCTAGCATCACAAAACAACTAGTAAGAAAGCAAAGTGGGCAGCTGTTGAAGACGGTGACCAAAATGCTAGCATCACAACACATACAGAAAAAAAAAACAACAGAGCAACAAAGAGTAAGAACAACACCAGGACCACCGCCTTAAAACGGTCAGTAGAAAAAAAAATACTGGGGGGGGGGGGGGGGGGGGCGGATGTGGAGGGGGGGGGGATATTTCTGTATTTCTACTACTGTGCTTTTGTGGCAGTTGTATTTGTACGGCCTTAACAGTGCCCGGTGGAATGTATACGGCTTGTGTTAACCTTGCTTTGTAAAGAGGTTTATTAACACCTGTGATTGTTGGTCATTAGTAATAACCGTATTGTCTTCGTATGAAATTTTGTCTTTATAATTGGTTAAAAAGTCATGTCCTAAAATACACGTGTGATGTAAATCGGGTATTATGAAAAAATTGTTCTTTATCTTTAGATTGCCAATTTGTATTTCAAATATGGCTTCTGCCGTTACTTTGTGCATAGCTCCTCCTGCTCCTTTTATGAAAAGGATTGATGGTTGTTTTAAATTTTGTGCCTGCGTTCGTATTCTTTGAAATAATTTTTCGCTGACTGCACAAATATCTGAGCCACTGTCAAGCAGACCGTTTGTTTGTGTATGTTTAAAATGTTTGTTTGTTCCCTATCCACCTCATCAAATGGCATTTCACTGATGCTGTTTTGTGCCTCTGGTGGTTGTCTGCTGTTTTGCATTGATGTTTGCATAGAATGTATTTGTTGTCTAAGTGTTTGCATTTCAGCTGCCATCTTATCTTGTAGTGATTGTATGGTATTTACTGACACAGAAATTGATGTTTCTGCTATTGAGGCAGCATGCCTGAGCTTAGCGAACGTTTTGGGTTCTTTATTTATGGCAATTTTTTTCTGATTTCCGGTTTAAGACCATTAATAGCGATAGCTACCAACACATTTTCATCAATTTTCTCATTTAAAGTTGCGGTCTTCTGTAGTTTGCTCAAATGGTCTAAAACCGTTTCGTTTGCATTTTGTGTCATTTGAAGAATAGACAAATCGATGACGCTTTTGTCTTCGGTAAAGCGTTTGATAAAGTTAGATTTTAATTTGTCCCAATCCTGACGAATGCCATCAGAAAGAGAATTGTACCAAATTTTGGCGTGATCTTGTAAATAGAATGAAAATATATTTGTTTTAGTTTTGTTAGCTAAATCGTAACATGTACAATATTGAGCAAACTGCAAAAGCCATGACTTTGCATCCGCATCGCATGCACCAGAAAATTTATCAAGTTGAAGAGAAAAATTCATTTTCTTACTTTGCTGTCTTTATTCGGTTCAGATGTTGTCGTCTGAATTGTACTGTTCGTCTGGGTATTGCAGCTTACAGTTTGTGATTCGTTGTTACACAGTCCCTATTAATTATTGCACTAGCGAACTCACTTTGCCATGGTCTGTGTTGATATGAATATCCTGTGAAGACACTACCCGTTGTTGTCGTCATCGTTGTCCATTGTTAAACATGGGGCGCAGTGTTACTACTAGATGGTTGTTTCGTCGTATTGTGTCCGGTGTCCAACTGGTTATGTCGATTGGTTGCTCAATGGAGTTGGTCGACTCAGTAGTTGATGTTGGCGTCGTTTGATGTGACGTCGTGAAGGCCGGCGGTAACGTTGATATGTAGTGTCCGGCTATGTCGTTCGGTCTAGTTGTTGGAGTAGATTGGGTTGTGGGATTGGATGGCGATAGCTGCACAACTATGTGCCTCAAATCTCATCTTTGAGGCGGGCTCTGAATTGGTGTTGGGGTCGTTCTTCGCCGTTACTGGTCGGTAGGACTTTGACTGCGTTATCAGCGTTGACCTTCCCCTATTTCTAAAATTATAACTATGCAGAAATTTTTGCGGTGTAGCCATCAGCGTCGCTCCCTGAAGAGGTAGCGAAGTTTTTATGCTCTCCACCACTATGTCCTGACGAATATTTTGGTCCCAATTTGTCTTGGACTTCTGTTAGGGTACACTTATAGGCAACCCCGATTCTCTGGCTGTTTATTTTAGGTACCAAGATCTAACTTGCTGATGATTGTTATTGTGGGGAATTGTTGATTGAAAAATATAACAATCCAGTCACTTTCGTTCGGCTGATCAAACGCCTATTGAATTGTCGAACGAGAATGCGGGCTGTTATAAGTTGACTGATCAGTGATTGGAATGTTCTTTATTTGGGTATGGCTATTGGATCTCGGGTTGAATTTCGTAACATCTTGGCAGCTTTTCTCAGCAGTTCCTATTTACCATACTTCCTTGCAATGTTTCTGTATCGTGTTTGCTATTTTATGTCAGTGGCGAAAATCTGTTATAACTGTTTCAAACCGTCTGTATATATATTGTTATATTTAAAATGTTTTGTCAGTTGTTTTAATTATAAACTTTATTTCTGTTTAGTTTAATTCCTATTATATATTGTAAACTTGGGTTTGTTAACCAAAGAGAACGATATTTTAAATAGTAGAGTATAACAGGTAGAGAAAAGCCGGGAGAGAGGTAGAGAGAGGCCGGAAATCAGGACTAATTATTTGGTTAATTTGTGTCTGACCTATTGTGTAAAAGACGATTCTGATTAATAATTCCATCTGTTATTTCGTATAGCTTTGTTGAGCCAGGGCATTATAAAGTATCCTTAGTGCTCTTTATTTTCGCCCTAACACTACCCTTGCACAAATAGAAATAAACCTTTAAAAGATCTTCAAAAAATTTGTGTCGAAGACGGAACAACTGTAAATTATTCAAACGTTTAAAGTTTAAATTTGATGTTTTGTATATTCGTTTTATAAACGCCGGTTAAACATGAATTAATTGACTGAGTAGAACGAAACAATCAAATACATTCATAACAGTTTTGTCATCATTTCAACCGATCACTCACCAAAGGATACAATCGGCCGAGAAAATTATTTTGAAAAAAAAAAAAAAAAAAAAAAAAAAAAATGCTGCCTCGAGATTCAGACGCATTCAACGATATAAGCAGGAATTAAAATCGATTAAAAACCATGTAAATGCATTTTATTTTGTGAACACGTTTATATAGTCTGGGCCCCATTGTTTCCCTATAACATATATTGAAATCGGGTTATACTGGAGTATACATAATTAGGCTAATGTTCACGGTATTTCTTTTCTTAGTATTTAATTAAATTTGTTTTTCATTTTTATCAGCTTGTTATTTTTATTAGCTATCTGGTTCAGCACTTTCGTCTATTTTGTACAGGTGTATCAAAACTGAAACTACTATGCCATTGAATAACACATTTTGTACTGGCACAGTGACGGAAAGTTCAATGGAATTTCATCATGATATTTATTACCAAGGCAATATGTGTAAAATGCAAGATTTGAAGCGATTTCCCGACAACATTCTATGCTTCCGGTTATAGCTTCTCATTCTAGTTTTTCTTTACATATAACAATCAAGGATGTCTCATTCGTTTATTTAGTTTTTAAATACCAACATGCAGATTCCATAAACTTATCAACCTTAAATAAATGTCGGTAAGAAATTGTTCTAGGTTTACAGCTATTCTGTAAACGCTGCTGGAAACGAGAGCATATTGAGAGAAATGCTTTGAATGACTGGAAATTAAGCATCTTTAAAATTGTACATTAACGTATTGCATTGTTGCATGAGGATATTTTGGTCGCAGTCACAAAGCTGCAAAATCTTGTTGGGAGTCACAAGAATCTAGGAGAAGAACATATGCCGGGTCGGCAACATTCTTTCGTGGAGATGGTCATTCTCTCCCTTCCGCTGATTTAAGAAGGACAGTTGTCAGTTTCTGGCGAACAAATGTGCACAAAACTGTCAACCGCTTAGAGGATGAAGCCTGTCCAGTTAAAAGTGTGGTTAGGTAAACTGACCACGCTCGACATGACCCGTTTTGGGTTGATTGGACCGTAAAACCTCAACACAAGCAAAATCTTGCAGATCTAGTACCTCCCTTGGTTAACAATGTTTCACTTTATAATTTAAGAAATGCAAATGACATACGAATAATCGATACGAACACAAACTAGCCAGTGCTTTTATTCTTTTTTTTTATCGACCGCAGTAAGAAATTGGAATAGCTAATCTGATAGTTGGTTTAAACAATATTTTATTTTGTTCCTTTACATGTAAACACATATATACAACCTCAAATGTTCCAGTTCCAGACGACGGTAAGCTAGAAGCTTATACGGGCCATTTCCTGGAATCTGATAGTTATAAATATGTATCTGATAATTATAAACACGTAAACACAACTAATGATTTTAAACGGCGCTTAAAACAGAAAATAACTACTCTTCCAATATTTCACTATTCAGGCGGTAGGAAACTTTAAATATTGCATACATCTTTACATACAGGCTGGAGCATTTACATAATGATCTGTTTCTCAAATTATCACTGAGTCGGGTAAATTACATATTGTTCAGTGGATATGGATATTGGAATGTCTGAAATCATGTGTAAGTGGTATATGTCAAGGCTGTACTGCTCAGTCGTGTTGTTCTCCCTCCTGCTGCTCTCCTTTCCTTCCAGCTCCAAAACATATGCTTACATTCTGTCTAATGTCTAATTCTATAGTCTGAGGCTAAAACCTATATTAATGCATTTTCCCATGCACTAGCTTTATCATTTGTCTTTGCAATTATTTCTATATACCTA
This sequence comes from Anodontia alba, assembly GCA_964016985.1. NCBI lineage: Eukaryota > Metazoa > Mollusca > Bivalvia > Lucinida > Lucinidae > Anodontia > Anodontia alba. Next base: position 50,358,961 of record OZ024833.1, read on the forward strand.
CAAACTGCACTGTCATAATTAAGTTTGCCTCCCTTTTTGAAAGGGACCTTCTCTAAAAGAGGAAACAGAGGAACATATTCCTTTCAGAGTAGACCCCATTTCAAACTTGGAGATACAATAATTGTCTCCGTTGATAAAAATGGCGGAAAATCTACCCGTCATATCCATGCCAGCCCTCTTTAATGTTATTCCCAAATGTATTTGTTCATTTATGAAATATCATAACTACATTATCACTTTGAAAGGAAACCACATATTATGCTCGGTCATTTATGTGTATAGCTCCAGATAAGGTGCGGTATCCACGTAATTTACACTTTGTTTTATTTCTCCACGAAAACATATGTTGTAATACTCAGCAGAAGCGTTTCAACGAGGCACTTTAAATGAGTACCACAACATATGTTTTCGTGGACATAGAGAAATTAGAAAAATATTAGCACTTTGAGGTTGAAAAAAGTACCGTATCTAAAGCTATGATATATTATTATTTACAAATATATAACAGTTTTTATTTTACTTTTGCAGGTCAGAACAGTCTGCTGTCGGACCGTAAGAAATCTACGAAGATTCAGGTCACGCACTTAAGCTTAAAAATAACCTACTGTAGACATAAAAAAATCAACCGACGTGTGTATTCATAATCACAGTCTACATTCTGCAGGAGGATTCTTCATTTGCAGTGCTACATCAGTAGTATGATAGGCCATGACGTATATTGGGAATAGTATTCCAGCAGGCATACAACGTTGTGCACAACATCTTCGTTTCAACGGTGATTCAACGTCTCGGATGTTGCATCAACGTTAAAACGACGTTGTTTCAAGTTTGTGTTCCCATTGGGATATGGCATGTCTTTTCACGCTATAACTGCTCTAAATAAATTGCATAAAGCTATCAGGACACTTTGCTGTCGATTGTGACCATAACATTACTTGAATGTAATTTAATACACTGTTTGTTTTGTATTGCAATAGTTATTTGTGTAATGTCGGTAAGACAGTGACATTTTCACGCAGCTCCGTATCTTCTTAGACAATACGACGTCATTACCCAGTTCTCATACTGTGATTCAATTCCTTTCACACTCTAACTTGGAAAGTATCAATTACTTCAACATGCAGGAGTTTTGTCGCTCAAGATACGGAGAACTGTCGGTTGTCCTGTTTAAGCTGTTTTCTTGTTCAATGTGCTACAAATACTTATTTCACACCGGCAACCAGCTGGTACCGGAGGCCAAACAGCCGTGGAAACTAACTTCCGTTACTGGAAATAATCTCTCAATCAACGCCGACGTAACTAACCAAACAGTGAAAGATATCGTTTGTAATACACTGACAGAAGAAAATTGTTCACGATGGACAGATTGTTGCTATGCTGCAATTTCCTGTTGTCAAGCGCAGCTAGCTACACCAAATACGAACGCATCAGAGGGCCCCTTTTGTCCAAGGACTTGGGATGGATATGCATGCTTTGGGGACACATTTCCAGGAAACAGAGTCCATATTGCTTGTCCGTCATACGTCGAACACGCATCTGTGTCCGGTAAGTGTTTTCTACTAGAGAATAATTTCAGAATATGTTTACAGTATGAGTGCTTACCGATATAAATGGGCAGAGTCAAGCAAAAGGTGTAAAGGTGTCTTCGAGCATAAGCAAAATGCACAAATTCAAATTCATCCTACGCACGCGCAAAGTCTCATCCGGGCATTCTCTCGATCGATACATTCTATAGTGTCCAATAATTTCTGTTAGCGGACAGCGGAGGCTCTGATTAGACTCACGGATGCGCAGGCTGATCTGGGCTTTCGCTGTCTGTATATATCAGAGTACACGTTTTTGCTTGGTGTGGCCCATATGATTTTTTGCATACCTCTAAGAGCTGTTTATATAAATGGCATCCCTTTATTGTATTGTCTTTATCACTGGCACACTTAAATTGATAAGGTTACGTTTATTTGACGACCACTGACTGGCAACTGCTTCTGGACTTGGGCCTCCATCATAAGCTTCTGTCCTGGCGACGGTACTCCCGTACTGCTACCAGTGAAACAGTACTCATATTAAATTACCCCTTAAACCGCTGAGTTTCTGAAGTGGACATCCATCTTAGAATTGGGATATGTGCATTGTTACATATAGGAGTGTTAGTCTTAAATCCAGACCAGAATGGCAATCAGTGCGGATCCAGATGAGGCGGCTCATAATGAGCCGTTGTATTATCTGGATCGACGCTGTTTGCAAAAGAGTCTATCTCAGTCTGTAGGATCGAAAGGATTAATTTTATACTATTTCCGATGAGAAAAAGGTGTTCTAAACTAAGATGATCTTCTCAGGGAAGAGTTTATTGTTAACAGATATATATTTTCCTTCTCTTGGTGTAGTACGTTACGATATTAGGGGTTTTTACTGCGGTCAACATCTCATACCTGATGTGTCGAGGTAGTTGATGTAGCTCGGCGGAGCTGTCTGTCTTTCCTGGTTTCATCAGGAATCATCTGCTTGGTGTCTGTGAGCGCTGCGGGACCATGGTTTTGGTGTGAGCTCGATTTAGGGAATGTGCGCCTAAACAGTGTACGCTTATCTTTTGGGATTTTGTGCCACTGACAAAGATATATTCAGAATTGTGCACATCGGGCACACTAAAATTGGCATGATTACGTTTATTATAAAACAAAGAAATAAATGTGTTTATTACGAATGTACAATAGCCGATGATTCTGCCTCTATGAAATATCTGCACTTCGTCCAGTTTCCAATGAACACAAGAAAAAATATGACAAATTATGGCATATCTGGGGAGTTACTAGTGGACATTAGGAATGTTATGCAGAAATGAATTAAGCAAAAGACAATGTTTGTGGGAACATAAAGAAGATGTGAACAGAAGAGTAACTATAATGGAAGGAAGGTTTGTAAAACAGTATGCAGAAGATATGTTAATACTGTGTAACGGGGCGAGCTCCAAATTATGTAACGGGACAAAATATTGAAGCCCTTTAACTTTTATGGCACAGATAACCTTGCTCTAACGGTGTTTCCTTCTGACTTACAAGCCTGTATAACTTTCTTTCAAAAATGGGCCAGGTCCCGTGTAACACACTAATTGCTCTCTGTCCGTCAATGCCGCTATTCCTGTTGCTTACTCCTTCTCAGTCTGTACTCAAGGGCCAATATGGAAACTACATCGTCCTAGCCCACATACGGATGTAGAAATCCTACTTGAAAATATAAAGTTGGACGGACGGGAGCAAGTATATATTTCCCACGAGTTCTACTTTAAAGCTTTTCTTAATTCTGGAGAACTTAAAAGAAAATGCTCATGAAAACATTTTATTAAAACAGAGATGAAAAAGGTGACACATTGACCATATCCTCTAGTACAAACCAAAACTTAGTGAAAGTGAGAACAAAAGATAATTATTGCTTAGGTAATAACTCCTTGTGGTACACTGTAATACGTGGTACCATTTTAGAAGTTATTGAATTATCTCACTTTATAGTACAAACCAAAACTTAGTGAAAGTGAGAACAAAAGATAATTATTGCTTAGGTAATAACTCTTTGTGGTACACTGTAATACGTGGTACCATTTTAGAAGTTATTGAATTCTCTCACTTTATAGAAAGCAGTCTCATGGTCGCCAAAAGAACACAGCTCTTGTACAGAACTAATTTTTAAAAACGTATTGGCAATATAAAATCCTTTGACTTTTTCTCAAAATTAAAACTCGGTGTCACCAGAAAGTCATTACGAACACACGCCTATCCAAATATACTGAAAATTTTACCACCAAAAAATGAAAATTTTCAGATAAAAAAAATCAAACATGTTTCATGTTTTTGCTCAAAAACATAGATTGTGGGTACTCGTTAGAACCGCCTCGACAATCTATGTTTTGAGCAGAAATAAGAAATATAATGTGTACCCCTGTAAACCCCAGGTTTACTATATAAAAGTGGGGTTTAAGGGGATCATAATTATATAGGCATGTTTTCGTGATGGTTATTACTTTCAATTATAGAAAATTAAATAAACCATAAGTCAACTTTACTTATTACTATAACTACTTCGAAGAAACAGTGTTCCCAATTCAAATGATTTTTCCGAAAACTCTGCGCTCTAAGGGAAATAGTTACGATACATATACTTGATAAAATCCAGACCTATTGATAATAACCAATCTTACTTGTAGAATTTTTACAATTGCAATTTTAATACTGTAATAGTGTGGCAAATTGAAAATAGCAGCGTGTTGCTTCGTAAGTATTTCAAATGTTGATCAGCGATAATTTGTCATTCCGAACATGATTTTTATGTCAATTCAGGTAAACAGTACTTTGTAAGCGCATTAACAGTTACATTTATAAAGTCATTTCTTGTTTCACGTAAGTTCTCTGTTTAGTTTAACAACCAGTGTATAATTTTTAATTTGAAAACATTAATGACGCCATGAATTACGCAGGTCTGTTCTGCTTCTACGCTATATTCATACGCAGTGATATGCCTCCCTAGACAAGCCACAAATTTCTTCTAGAACTGTTTTTTTTTTTTCACATACGAATACTTACTCACCCCCCCCCCGCGCCCCCCTCCAAAAAAAGAAAAAAAAAAAAAAAAAAAAAAAAAAAAAAAAGGTTATTCCCCTTGAATAAAAACAATTCAAAACTACATGTTATGACTAGTGAAGAAATGCGTTATGCAGCTGCTTATTTCACATACCGCCTACAACAAATCTTATGCAAATGCTATGATATAAATCTACGCTAGTAGATGGGTACTCCCAAATAAAATTGTCTACTTTCTTTCCCCAATAACAACTTATATAGACACTTCTTTCAAGAACTATTTCTTGTCTCGCAATTTTTCATCAATACAATATGGGACTCTAATGTTAATATACGAGACTCTAGTTAGTGTTATATATTTCATGAATTGTAACTCCCCCAAAAGGTCATGGTTCCAGTCAGATCTGTTTTGGCTGGCAGTTCAGACGAGCACCACAAAGAAATACGTGAAAATCTGGAAATTCCTTTAGCCAGACCTATGATATCAGTATATATAAAGCGTACCGTATTGGCCCTAAGAATTGAAATAGACAGGCCTATATAATAAACCCTGATCAGACGCCCCAGAACACAAGATCTACACTGTTTGTCATTTATCCAGCAGTGTCTAGGCGCATCAACTGGTGGTAAAATGGAAGTGTTCAAAATTTAGAGCAAGTATGTATAAAATTAAGGTGTCGGAATATTAAGGATAAATATTGTATTGTGTGTGTCGTAAACTATGTTAAGTGTTGGATTTCACTTGTTCATATTTATTTGTACCTTTCAATAGTACTTTTCCACTACTGTCAACTATGCCATGGTATGTGTTGCAAAATTTGATGTTTTTTTTTATTTATTTATTTATTTTTTTATTTGATGCTGTCTTATTATTTTTGTATACTTACATGTTTGCATTCAATGTCCGTTTGTTTCTGTTTACTAATAATACGTTTCCATTCCATACATGATCGTTTGTTTTCAATAGATTTCATTCATGTTGAATAATTTGAATTTGAATTCTACATTGGATTATTCAAGTTCAATGATTGATCAGTTCTATACTATATTCCGTTATTTATATTCAATAATTAAGTTCATGTTTCGTCCGACAGGTTTTACTTTGAATTCTTACTGATATTTATATGTATGTCCAATGCACTGTCGTGTCAATTATATATTGTTTCATTAATATTCGACAGGATACATTTCAATGATTGAGTTCAATAATCATTGTATACTTACGGGAAATATGTAGATTTGCTCTGTTACAAGGAATTTCATTGAATATGAATGTTTATTCTATACTTTTTCCGCATTTTTGTTTTTTATTGAAAGGAAATAAATAATAAATAAAGGTGTACTGGGGTGTCATCCGGTGTCCTCCGATGTCCTGGGGTAATTAGACTGACCGTCTCAGAATGCTAATTTTATCAATTAACACATACATATCCCAGAATCCAAATATTGAATACGAATGTGGAAATTATCAAATAAAAAGATCAGTTTTCAAATATGAATGAATGCCTGTTCAGAAGTAACATAAACTTAATACAAGAATGGAACGTAGGATACAAACGTGAAATACTGAATAAAAATGGCGGAATATAATGTAGAAACGATATAGATTAAATGGTATAGAATTCAAAGTCAAATTGTAGGAAAAAATTAAAATTTATACAATATGAATAAAAGACATTGAAAACAAATGATCAAATATAGAACAGAAACGATAAGTAGGCAATAGAAATATATAAATGTTCAATAATATATATAGCTATACATTTTGCAACGTATATTATGCCATAGTCAACTAAGTGCTCAGCAAATGAAATAATTGTTTTATCATAGCTCCAGATGAAAGGGGGTATCCAGATAATTTTACAACATACGTTATGGTGAGGCGCTTCTGATGAATACCAGAACATATCCTTTCATGGAGAAATAAGAAAAGAATTACTATTTTTCGTTTGAAAAAATGCTGAATCCGGAGATATGCTTTAGTCCTTTCCGGTTTTAAGGTTCTTTTACCCATCCGTGCTAACCGCTAACTATAAAAAAATGTTAAACCCAAACCATTGCAGACTAGTTTTGTTACCTCGACCTCCATATCACGGTCCGATGATTGTGTCATGCTTTACATGAATTTTACTGTTTAACCCAGTTATACCACTGACAGGCACCTACAGGTGCGACAGCGTCTTTGGCGAAAAATCTTGAATGGAATTATTTTGTATATATTGGGACCGAAAATATACAACTGATTTACCGTAATATAGGGTTTCATTAACATGTCAAATCTTATAAAGAAATAATTTTGTGTTAGAAAACGAAGAAATAAAGAAATTTAGAATTGTTTTCACATAGGTCCTTTTAAAATCCCGTTTGTTTTCAAACTTGGTGCATGAAAGAATAAAAATTTAATAGATACTACGAATGTCTAAGATAATGCCAAAACAGACTCACTAAAGAAAATTATCGTAAAAATGCCAAAACATTATCTGCAAAAACTGGCTCGGTTCCATATCGCGAAAAAGTGAGCAGAAAGTTATCGTGCGTTAGTTAGTTTAAATCATTTAGTATTACGCAGGCGCAACTAGGAGAAACATTTAGTGTTACGTTTCATATTATTGTTCAGACCCTACATCCAGCAATACGTAAGGTAATATCGGTCTTTCACAGAGGATTTCATCATTCAAGTTAAACCTGTGACGTTTATGTATTAACTGTTAAAGACACATGCATTAGCTGCTAAAGAAAAAAAGACTGTGTACAGATAAATACATTCCTCCTATTGACTAAAGAAACTCTGTTCATTCTTCTCGTCATCAACTTCATTATTCTAATGCTGCAGAATATTCATTGTGGCTGTAATTACTTTCCTTGTCATTTCCATAATCAGTTACAGCCCAGCTTCATGTCTGGCGCTCTCGTCCATAAACGACTGTGATTTTCTTGCGTACATTTCAGCTAGGTAATAAAATTTCCCAGAAATCCAGAAATTTTGGGTTTGTTGTTCAAAAGCACCATTAACTTCAAGAAGGGTATACCGGAAGCTCCGGCTGAAATAAACGATCGTATAATCAAAAGGTTCAGTATTTATAACTGGATCAAAACGGTTCTTATAACAAGTCTGTTTTTTTTTCATGGCCGCCACGTGATATTATATTCCCACTGGTTTGTCTTCCCCTTTTCAGTTCTGACATATTCGAAAATAAAGGACAGTTGCATCGTATTAGTATGCTACGAGGTGTAGGGGTGCTGGGAGCCTCGAACGGGGTTAGGGTGCTGACAAGCTAAATATCTCCAGTTTGGCAAGGTACTGGCTTTATCTAATGTGACATAACAAATGTCGATGTTCAGATTTGTTCCCTATCGTACACATAATGGTATTATTACCAAGGTTCTTCAATTTGACTTTGCATTGATTCTAGATACTACATTAGACTTAATGTCTTCAGTCTTCTCTGCTTCCCTTCTTGTTTCTTCTACTCTCTTACGCTATATCTAATATTTAGGAAAATCTATAAGTCATGTTGTTAAGTAACGTAATCTCGTGTAATTGTATTTAATGGCGAGGAGATGAAATTTATAAGCAAGCTTTGCTTTTGTTCAACTCCTCACTTTGTCATCAATGTCTGTATGTTACATTGTATCAAAAATATTTGAATTAATATTGTTTAAAGCAATTTCACGAAGTTGTTGTCATATGATTTTAAAGAATTTCATGCTAATTTTTAATGAAAACATTATTCTGTTGCGGTAAATTATTATATGTAGCTTAACAAAAATGACTGAGTTTTCTAAAACAATATCGAAAGGGCCTCTGACGTAACATAGGCAATCTGCCTATTTTTTAGCGGGTTGTTCCACCTTCTCGATTTCTTTATATTTGGTATTTTTAAAAAGATACATGTTCGATAAAGAAGCAGAAGTAGCCATATTGTAAATACTTGTCTTACAGAAACTGTGTTTTATTTCCTCGTATATAGGAGGGAGGGTAACATTTTTAGAAAAATAAAAACGATCCAGATTTGGATTTTTTTCATGCAAGTGAATGTTTATGTATATCCTTACAAAGTACCCACTTATATTTGGGTAAATAACCAAATATTTGACTACAATTGATGGTATGAATTTACATTTTCTACAGAAAAATAAAAAACAAAACAAAACAAAAAACATCAAACATTTAGCATACTCTGTAGCAGGGCTAAGCTCTGCTTAGTCTCAAAGATGAACCTAACCAAACTATAGAGAAAGAGCTAACGCCAAAAAGTTCGTATTGATACTTTCTGATGGCTACCGAAGCATCTCTCAGCGAATTCATTCGAAAAATGCTAGGCCCGGAATTTTACGCGTCAGCACGGTACTAAACTCAATTAGGTCACTCGGACCTGTCATGGGCCTTTGCTGTCCACATATTGCCCACATAGTGCGACTCATTTACTTCTAATGCATTTGAGCTACTGTCTCACTTTACGCGCAAAATGTAATTTTGATTTTCAAAATGAAATTTTGATATGACCAAAAATGTAAATGAACCAGTGAAAGACCGGGAAATAGAGGTAAGTAGGTATCCTTTCCCATCCATCCCACTCCACCACATTCCATTGCACCTCATCCCTGCCCACTCATCCCCCCTACCCACCCCTGCCCACCCAACCTTCCTAAATGCCGGTAACCGGTCAGGAGATCACTTCCACTGATGATGAAAAGAAAGTGCCTGCCTTTTTCTCGAAGTTGTATATTGAAAATATCTCATCCTGGTAGAACAAACAGGGCAAGACTTTGCCGTCTTGGAGATTTTAGAGAAGTCGGTGAAGATTACCTCTATAGCTTTGTCCCTGGACATATTTCACAAAGTTAAAAAGTCCTAAACTTTATCCCAGAAACATCGAGCAGAACAATATTTAAAATTCTTGTTTCTGTCCTCTTGGTTTTTAACAACCCTCTAATAATACGGTAACATGAATCTGTTGATACACATGTCATTCACGCATTTCACCAGCTTTCTTTACATGCCAGTGATATGATTGACAGATGCGGACTTAAAAAAACGACGGGGTCTTGTAAAATTAAGATTTCTTCATCTAATTAGTGGAAAATCTATAATTAATTTGAAGCTAGAACCGTTTGGAGAAGTTTGCGGAGGTGGCCCAATACACCTTTGTCGCTGAACATCTTTCGCTACAATCAGAAATAAAAAGTTATTGCGAAAAATAAAGCGAAAAAGAAAAATGACAAAAAGTTTTTATTTTTTTGTTCTCTCCTAGAACTTTCTGCATTCTTTACAGTGATTCAAACTGACACAACATGTACAACATAAATAACAATACTCAGATGACATTCAACCAACTCTCTCTTAGCGAACATAAGTTTCAGAATATTATTTACTGTCACTGTATAGTTCAAAGGGTTGTGTTATTAACAGAATTGTTTGACGAATTAAGTTAAGGTCATAGATATGGTATGTGCAAACTATATATATATATATATATATATATATATATATATATATATATATATATATATATATATATATATATATATATATATATATATATATATATATATATATATATATATATTGTGTAGTTCAAAGGTTGTGTTATTAACAGAATTGTTTGACGAATAAAATTAACGTCATAATTATGGTGTGTAAACTATATATATATATATATATATATATATATATATATATATATATATATATATATATATATATATATATATATATATATATATACCATATAGTTCAAAGGGTTGTGTTATTAACAGAATTGTTTGACGAATTAAGTTAATATATATATGCTCATGAGATCTTCCTATATAAAGTTTAAAGTTTACATCCCAGTTTTGTCTTTAAAGTCTTTAAAAATGTATAAATAATTCAAATGTCGATTTCTTTGAGTTGTAAAATAGGGAACACCAAAGGCTAACCGCTTAAAAAGTTGTTTTCAGTAGTCGTACCTCGAGCAGAGATATTTCGTTGGTACTTATCTAGAACAATAAACCATGTATGTGACTCTTTTAATATACCTTCCTAAAATAACAAAGTTCTGTCTGGGAAAGCAGAGTCCAGGTGTTTGATGTTTATGGTCGGGCTTGTTTTGCTGTGACAATGTGTAGTCTGTTAAGCTTATGGTGATGACATGAGGACAGTAACACATGTGAAACTTAGGAAATTATTTGAAATGAAATATAAAAATAATAAAGTATATTGAGAAACTTGGAATGCGAATGCTTTGTATGAACAATTTAAAACCATATACAGCGGGGAACATGATAATGCAAATGCAAATGCACGAACAACAGCGACGACATGCGCAGCCTGAATCCTTAAGTATATGTAAGCAAGAAAAGGATTCGGAAATAACAGAAAAACTGAACTAAGCCAATCCTTAGGTTTAGAAACCATTGAGCTTTAGTTAAATAAATACTTACGTGAAATTCTCAGACGGTTTTCCAAAACAGCACTAAAACTTATTCTTGAAACACACCGGTTACCGCGATACAACGAACGCGACTGGGTACAACGAACGCAGTTGCAAATGATGACGAAACAAGAATATTTTCGGTAAGAAAATTATTTATTTTAGGCATATTCCTAATCTTCTTGGATGGTTAGTTTGCAAAGCTGCAGGAGAGCGGTATTACCTTTTAAAGATACGGTTGCAGAGACATTTGGTTATGACAAACGAAAATAAAAAACATTTTTCCTTTAATCAAGCGTGTTTTTCACCAACCCCAGCATACTTCGATCAATATTTTCTGACCGGTACACATCTTTTGTGCAAATGCTTTTGTGATTTATATGTTTTTGTTTCTCTATAGCCTCCATCGATGCATTTCTTTGAGCCCCAGGTAGTGTTAATGTCAACTGAATCCGGGAGCGGTTCAAAGTACAACTTACCACCGGTTACGATACATCATAACGCGGTTAATCAGCACAGTTTAGGAACAGCAAGCACAGATTATAATCTTCATGCAATGAGACAAAACTCTTTAATACGCCTGTGAAGTTCAAATAAATGATGCTGTTTTTAAATTCCAAACGATGTGTTTGACTGTTATATACTCTTTGATGCCTTAAGGTTCGGATTCTCATTATTTTGATTCCTGTACGTATGCATGGCATTGTTTCTGAATTTAATAGGGTAATTTTTGAATTATGAAGTGCTCACTTGTACCCAGAATCAGAATTAGTACTGGTGACATGGTCAGCAATAGTCACGTGGACAATAGCAGGCGGAAAACTTCTGTAGCTAGTAACTTTGGGTAGATTAATAAACAATCGACCAAACCCCCCCCCCCCCCCCCCAAAAAAAAAAAAAAAAAACAAAAAAAACAAAAAAAAAAAAAAAAAAAAAAAAAAAAACGGCTATTAGTGGGATTCGACCCTGAGCCGCTCGGGTGAAAATCCAGCGCTCTACCACTCACGCAGTTGTCACAGATTGGTAATAAACCTATAAGCTATTTATAAGCTTCTCAGGTAGATAACTGAGGTTAGGACTCATGGGTCGTAAAAGGATGAGGGACACATTTTCCTGTCTATCCTTCACACCCATTACTTTTGTTTGTTTGACTGATTGATTGTGTTAGGGTTTAATGACGTGTCAACCTTTGTGGGTCATTTTGTGTCGTCTCCCAGAGAAAGGGAGAAAAGAGAAAGAAAAGATAGAGGAGACGAAAGAAAGGGACAGGGAAGAAAGAGGAAAAGGAATGAAAGTGAAGAAACGGAAGAAAAAAAACATTCCCCTCTACCATTACCTGCTACAAGGATAGCAGGTCCTGCCCAACTGTAAGCAAATATCAGCTTGACACCCCAGTGACGTAAGATACATGACATCTTCGCCACACCCAACCACCTCCACCCAACCCCCGTTTGTTTGTTTGTTTTGAAGTTTATCAGCCTAGTCAACACTATTTTGGTCATATCGAGCTGGTCAGTTTACCTAGCAACACTTCCTGGGCAGGCTTATACATAAGCGGTCAACAAGTACAGTGCATAATCTTACGCCAGAAACTGATAACTGCCTTTCTAGAATCAGCTGAAGGGAGAGAATGACCGTAGAAAAGATTTCATGACACACCCATTACAGATTGTTTTTCTTGTATACCTTTAATTCTAGAACATAGATTTAAATGCAGTCACTTCGATTGCTGATGTCCGCCATATTGTGATGAAATTATTGTGGGGTTTAGTGACGTCGTGTTACATGCAATATCTTAACGACAGCGCACATCAAACATCTCAGAGTTAAACAAGTGAGATTTTTTTTTTTACTTTTATACAATCCCTTTGCAGGATAACCTGGGTAGGATAGAAGTTTCTATCCCAGGGTTAAAACAAGGATTTCCTCATCTGGTGTGCAAGAACTAGTAAAAGGGGCGAAAGAATAATTCCTTCAATAAAATATGCGTGTCCAGGAAACACTCGAATCCGCGCACTCAGGCCAAAGTCATTGGTTCCCGTATTGATATACTGAATAAGTCCTTAGTTGCTTGCAGAATGTAGACAGACTATGTGGATGCACAAAGTATCTTCAGTCACTACTGTACTGACAAATTATTTTGTAGATTCGTTTTGATTGCACTGTGAGACCAAATAGTGTCTCAATGAAGTTGTGTTTGCTCAGTTAGTAGAGCTCATTGCCTGAAGTTACCACATGTGCTTTTGAAACGTCGCTCTGACCTTTGCTCGTGACAGTTGAAATAATAAAACTATTTGTTAAAAGGGGGATATTAAACCAAAATGTACATTTCTATAGTTTACATGTAGATCTACATATACATGGGCAGGTTATTTTGTATGCTACATACAAACTTTATGGGTCAGAGCGGCTGTTCATTGTGCGTCTGATGTATAAAGAAGTTGTCTACATGTCATAAACTATATGCTCTGGCATTCAGCTTCACGAAACGTCAGCGAACACATCTTACAACCCAAAACACTTTCTAATTTCGGAATGGCAAACGCATCAGTTGATGTTGCAATTTTACAACTGAAAGGGCAGATATGTGCCGGTCTTCTCGGCTACTTCGTGAAAACTGGCGCGTGTAATGGGGAAAAAAGTCCAAATTTGGGGTTTCCATATCCGTGTTGGTTGTACCATCTCTTCCGTGTTTAGTGTACCCAGACACAACACATGATCCGTGGTAAGTTGTACCCATGTTTCAAGATAGTGCGCTAGGAAAATTCGATACAATTCTAATTTTAAATGTTTTTATGAATTATCAAAAATAGTATATTTACTTCGATACCTAGAGACATGAAAACCCCTAGAATGGCCGTGTACATGCCATTTATGTTTTACTGATAGATCTTCAAAACGAGCTTTTTTTTTCTTTTTTTTTGCCTGTTGTGGGCCTAATTTATAGCTTTGCTTTTCATTCTCTGACCGTGTCATAACTTAATATTTGGACAAAACAAGAAAAACACAACCTCTTGTAATCCCATAACCAGCAGAAAACGAAACTCGTGATATTTCCGTCAAATAAAGGAAACATTGAACTTACACGGTTTTCTCCCCTCAACAAAATTTCAGCTGCGTTCGTTGTACCCAGTCATGTTTGTTGTACCGCGGTTACCGGTGTGGAAATAACATTTGAGGTTAAATTCAATTGAAAATGTTACCAGGAAACTAAAGGGACGGATGTGGGTGCAGAATCCGCACCAACGTTCACAACATTAGTTTTACACTATTTATATAAATGGTTTACATAAAACTGAATTAAGCCGCAACATCAGTAACAGTACATTCGGACATGTGCGTCCATTGAAAAATCAAATCAGCCTGCACATTCGCACTGTCTGACCAAAATCTTCACTGGGCGCATTTCGAATAGTCGGTTGCAAAATTTCTTCATGCTGAGAATGAAGACTGATCAGACTGCGTCGATGCGCAGGCAGGCTGATTTGAGTCCTCCTAGGGCGCATATATCAGAGGATTCAGTTATAATTGTTCAGCAATGTGCTGAACAGCATACACCCGGATAGCAAATTCATTATTGATTACAGTTTAGACCAGTCAGCATTTTGGACAGTTTGACACGAAAGACTAATGAATCTGACATATTTTTTTTTCAAACCAACAGACTCCAAGCAATATTTATGTTTCAATTCATGCCACCCAAGTCACACAAAAAGAAGCATCCCGTATAATTTGGCACGATGCATATGTTAGACATATCGACAAGGGATCTCAGACTGAACGAAATGAAATACTATCTGGATAAAAGACATTATGTTGTCAAATTAATGGAAGATGACAGTCAAGGACGGTATAGACATTTAATTAAAACATTACGACTTCCATACCTGAAATAAGAATACTTACGTGTGTGTCAAAATTTTCATATATGTCAAACACAATACTCAGAATCCGGAAGCTTTCCCGATTTCTAGAAATAATTATTTGCCAATGCTTTTAGATGAAGAAAAATATCAGAAGTTTTAAGATACAAAGCAATTAAAAGTAAAAGACATCCCAAATCTCTGAAAAAGAGACTGACCAAAGCAAAGTTTGATGCTGAAGTTATGGACACCAAGACGGTTAAATAATGTAAAAGACGGATCTGAGGGTTGTGTGTATAATTACTGAAAGTAATCACGATAATTTTCTCTGTATTTTGTTTTGTTTTATCAATGTCCTGTGTTGTAAAACAAAACGTTTTGTAAACCAATACATGCAATGGCAATAGTAAGTATAACACGAGGGATACATGTCCAGCAAACTCAGGGATCCTTCTGATAGAAAATTCTATTTAGTGGTTACATAAATACGTATGACACCACAAACCATAATATTCCTCTTTCATAGAATGAATTCTGATAGGAAAACGTCAAGAAGACAGTCTGCATGAAATTGTATGAGCCAGAGCTCAGCATTTTCTACAATACTGCGTATACGCTCAGTGAAGACTCAGATCACCTGCACACGAATTTCACCGTGTAGTAGACATCATTGTAAGCCACTGATTCGTAAGAATGAATTGGTTGTCTGTTTTCTCTGTCGGTCCCTTCTGAGAAGGGGTCTACTTTAAATTGAAATAATTTGCTTCTAGGGAGATTTAAGAGATTAAGTTTACTGATTGTTCTTCAATGCAGGCAAATCTAGATTTGTTTGAAAGCACGTTCCTTCCACTGTCGAAGGACTTTAGAATTAAAGGATATGCCTCGGTTGTGAAGATCGTGGTGCGTGCTAAAATGGACCCACCCTGGAAAAACGAGAATTTTCTTTAACACCGTTTAAGCCGTTTAAGGGTTAATGACGAAAACTTTTTTTTTTTTTTTTTTTTTTTTTTTTTTTTTTTTTGTGATTTTTCTTGGCAATGACTTTCTTCTTAAAATGTTAAATAAAACGTTAAACTATAATACCCCGCCATTATCGTGTCGTGGGCAGATACCTCTGTCAAACATTGACGAAATTTGCCCATAAGCAATCCAAAACCAGATTTCCTTCATATCAATGCATGTACCAAGTTTACTTAAAATCTCTTGACATTTACTCAAGTTATCGTCCAGCAAATATGGGCGTATCTCGGGCAGATTACTCCGTCAAAATATGACGAAATTTGACCATTAGCAATCCAAAACCAGATCTCTACAATATTAATGCATATACAAATTTGGTGAAAATCCATTGATGTTTACCCAAATTATCATACGGAAACGAAAATATAGGCGTGTCTCGGGCAGATAACTCCGTAAAAATTTGACGAAATTTACCCAATAGCAATCCCAAACCAGAACTCTACAATATCAATGCACAAACCTAATTTGGTGAAAATCCATTAATGTTTACTCAAGTTATCATCCGGAAACGAAAGACGGACGGACGTACGACTGACTGACGGACGGACAGACACACGGACGTCCAACGTGAAACCATAATACCCCGCCACTATCGTGTGGCGGAGTATAAAAAGGTGGAAAAGAGAATTTTGACACCCGACACCAACTCTCTTTTAATCCTTACAACTCCGATTTTTTGGGGCGGTTTATAGCCACCGGATTTAACATACCGCATTTCAAAAATTCGTTTTCCTGTAAAACCTGACCAATAGCTACCAAAATCCGCCCTCTAAAGTAATTCTCTTCTAACGCCGATAACGCTTAAGTCTGCATTCAAACATATTAACGTCACACACTCTGATGCTTATAAATAGCGAATAAGTAAAACAAAATAAAACTTCAAACATTTGATTAAAGAAGATTTTAATCATGCTGAGTACAATATCTGCTGACAAATATGAATACTTCAGTAAAACACCAAATCTGCAGCGTTTGGTAATGGCTGAAATCAGTGTTCACGCTCCTGATAACAGGTAGAGATGATAGAAATGTGCAACAGAGGGGAAGTTTCCTTAATATAGCATGGGGGTTGGGGATGATCAAACCCACAAGGTGTGAGGCTATAACACCTAGCAATTAAATATTCTGCGTGTCTTCTTTTCTTGCCATTTATCTGGTGTATATTTACTTCGATACCTAGAGACATGAAAACCCCTAGAATGGCCGTGTACATGCCATTTATGTTTTACTGATAGATCTTCAAAACGAGCTTTTTTTTTCTTTTTTTTTTGCCTGTTGTGGGCCTAATTTATAGCTTTGCTTTTCATTCTCTGACCGTGTCATAACTTAATATTTGGACAAAACAAGAAAAACACAACCTCTTGTAATCCCATAACCAGCAGAAAACGAAACTCGTGATATTTCCGTCAAATAAAGGAAACATTGAACTTACACGGTTTTCTCCCCTCAACAAAATTTCAGCTGCGTTCGTTGTACCCAGTCATGTTCGTTGTACCGCGGTTACCGGTGTGGAAATAACATTTGAGGTTAAATTCAATTGAAAATGTTACCAGGAAACTAAAGGGACGGATGTGGGTGCAGAATCCGCACCAACGTTCACAACATTAGTTTTACACTATTTATATAAATGGTTTACATAAAACTGAATTAAGCCGCAACATCAGTAACAGTACATTCGGACATGTGCGTCCATTGAAAAATCAAATCAGCCTGCACATTCGCACTGTCTGACCAAAATCTTCACTGGGCGCATTTCGAATAGTCGGTTGCAAAATTTCTTCATGCTGAGAATGAAGACTGATCAGACTGCGTCGATGCGCAGGCAGGCTGATTTGAGTCCTCCTAGGGCGCATATATCAGAGGATTCAGTTATAATTGTTCAGCAATGTGCTGAACAGCATACACCCGGATAGCAAATTCATTATTGATTACAGTTTAGACCAGTCAGCATTTTGGACAGTTTGACACGAAAGACTAATGAATCTGACATATTTTTTTTTCAAACCAACAGACTCCAAGCAATATTTATGTTTCAATTCATGCCACCCAAGTCACACAAAAAGAAGCATCCCGTATAATTTGGCACGATGCATATGTTAGACATATGTTAGACAAGGGATCTCAGACTGAACGAAATGAAATACTATCTGGATAAAAGACATTATGTTGTCAAATTAATGGAAGATGACAGTCAAGGACGGTATAGACATTTAATTAAAACATTACGACTTCCATACCTGAAATAAGAATACTTACGTGTGTGTCAAAATTTTCATATGTGTCAAACACAATACTCAGAATCCGGAAGCTTTCCCGATTTCTAGAAATAATTATTTGCCAATGCTTTTAGATGAAGAAAAATATCAGAAGTTTTAAGATACAAAGCAATTAAAAGTAAAAGACATCCCAAATCTCTGAAAAAGAGACTGACCAAAGCAAAGTTTGATGCTGAAGTTATGGACACCAAGACGGTTAAATAATGTAAAAGACGGATCTGAGGGTTGTGTGTATAATTACTGAAAGTAATCACGATAATTTTCTCTGTATTTTGTTTTGTTTTATCAATGTCCTGTGTTGTAAAACAAAACGTTTTGTAAACCAATACATGCAATGGCAATAGTAAGTATAACACGAGGGATACATGTCCAGCAAACTCAGGGATCCTTCTGATAGAAAATTCTATTTAGTGGTTACATAAATACGTATGACACCACAAACCATAATATTCCTCTTTCATAGAATGAATTCTGATAGGAAAACGTCAAGAAGACAGTCTGCATGAAATTGTATGAGCCAGAGCACAGCATTTTCTACAATACTGCGTATACGCTCAGTGAAGACTCAGATCACCTGCACACGAATTTCACCGTGTAGTAGACATCATTGAAAGCCACTGATTCGTAAGAATGAATTGGTTGTCTGTTTTCTCTGTCGGTCCCTTCTGAGAAGGGGTCTACTTTAAATTGAAATAATTTGCTTCTAGGGAGATTTAAGAGATTAAGTTTACTGATTGTTCTTCAATGCAGGCAAATCTAGATTTGTTTGAAAGCACGTTCCTTCCACTGTCGAAGGACTTTAGAATTAAAGGATATGCCTCGGTTGTGAAGATCGTGGTGCGTGCTAAAATGGACCCACCCTGGAAAAACGAGAATTTTCTTTAACACCGTTTAAGCCGTTTAAGGGTTAATGACGAAAACTGTTTTTTTTTTTTTTTTTTTTTTTTTTTTTTTTTTGTGTGATTTTTCTTGGCAATGACTTTCTTCTTAAAATGTTAAATAAAACGTTAAACTATAATACCCCGCCATTATCGTGTCGTGGGCAGATACCTCTGTCAAACATTGACGAAATTTGCCCATAAGCAATCCAAAACCAGATTTCCTTCATATCAATGCATGTACCAAGTTTACTTAAAATCTCTTGACATTTACTCAAGTTATCGTCCAGCAAATATGGGCGTATCTCGGGCAGATTACTCCGTCAAAATATGACGAAATTTGACCATTAGCAATCCAAAACCAGATCTCTACAATATTAATGCATATACAAATTTGGTGAAAATCCATTGATGTTTACTCAAATTATCGTACGGAAACGAAAATATAGGCGTGTCTCGGGCAGATAACTCCGTAAAAATTTGACGAAATTTGCCCAATAGCAATCCCAAACCAGAACTCTACAATATCAATGCACAAACCTAATTTGGTGAAAATCCATTAATGTTTACTCAAGTTATCATCCGGAAACGAAAGACGGACGGACGTACGATTGACTGACGGACGGACAGACACACGGACGTCCAACGTGAAACCATAATACCCCGCCACTATCGTGTGGCGGAGTATAAAAAGGTGGAAAAGAGAATTTTGACACCCGACACCAACTCTCTTTTAATCCTTACAACTCCGATTTTTTGGGGCGGTTTATAGCCACCGGATTTAACATACCGCATTTCAAAAATTCGTTTTCCTGTAAAACCTGACCAATAGCTACCAAAATCCGCCCTCTAAAGTAATTCTCTTCTAACGCCGATAACGCTTAAGTCTGCATTCAAACATATTAACGTCACACACTCTGATGCTTATAAATAGCGAATAAGTAAAACAAAATAAAACTTCAAACATTTGATTAAAGAAGATTTTAATCATGCTGAGTACAATATCTGCTGACAAATATGAATACTTCAGTAAAACACCAAATCTGCAGCGTTTGGTAATGGCTGAAATCAGTGTTCACGCTCCTGATAACAGGTAGAGATGATAGAAATGTGCAACAGAGGAGAAGTTTCCTTAATATAGCATGGGGGTTGGGGATGATCAAACCCACAAGGTGTGAGGCTATAACACCTAGCAATTAAATATTCTGCGTGTCTTCTTTTCTTGCCATTTATCTGGTGTCCTAGAGGTACTGCTTGGATTGACCAGTTTCACCTATATCTCTCGTTTTATTTGTTCTTGGTCATTTGAGGGCTTACCATTACTTTATCAGCCGTATTGTTGAGGCAATTTAACATAACCAATAGCTAAGCACAACGGTTAGGCAATGCAGGCAAGATTTGATAAGTGTTATGAATTCATCTCTCATAATAATTCCTCCCTTTTTGGTTGTTAAGAGCTCTTTTCTGGGTATAGATTGGCTACCAAACTTTGTTTTAATATAAAAACCAGGCTTAACGCAGCAAAATAAACAAGGGAAACAACACTGACACCAGCACTTTCTGGAACTTTCTAAAGGCTGAATGTAGCAACCCCTCAAGTGGCAGATATCAAAAACTGAAATTTTGAAATTTCACCACCATTTTGGCTCCAGCATACATAAGCATAAATATTAATTTATTTGAAGCAACAATGCCAGTATACAAACATTTTTGTCCAAATTAGAGTAATAAGTTTCAATTCATCTTTGTGGATAACTAAACAGTGGCGTCCTTTCACAAAATAATTACCCCGGGTTTCCCTGGTCTTTTTTGCACCAGTCAGCAGTCCTGACAAAATTGGTTCCCTGTGCCCTGTACAGATTTATCACCAAAACCTGTTAGGGTCGAGTTCAGATGGTCGTCAGAAGAGCCTATCGGATCTGAGGGGAGGCTGAAAACACACACACACACATAAACAACAACAACAACAACAACAAAAACGGCCTAATACAAAATAATAAAACGGTGTTTTAGAGGTTAATTTCACTGATTGACCTTGAATGCAGGCAGGTCTAGGTTTGTTGAAAGTACTTTCCGTCCACTGTCAGGGATTTGCCTTGTTAATGGAGATCCTGTTTTTGTTTAGACCCACCCCACGAAAAACTTCGTTCATCACACTTTCAGGGTTGGTGGGTTAAAAACCAAACGCTGAAAGCGATAACAAAAGCACGAGGAAAACGTTACATATAAGTATCTAAATAAAGCGAATAGTATCGGGTACTCGATCCCATACAAAAATCCCATAAGCGGTACCCATAATGCCACCCAGTACTACTAAAGCGGATTGGCATTGACATAATACCTCTAAATCAAGACCGGAAATACACTGTGTTGTCACCACAGGCCCACTTGGTATATAGGCTGTTTGCTTTTTGTTTAACAGAATAAATAGGAGCTAAATCTCGAGGGCGGTGTTTCTATTAATACTACCAATAATAGACTATTTCTTGTGATTAAATACCTCTGACTATATATTGTTCTCTGCAATATCGTACATATTTATTAGGCCGTAAGTATAATAATTCACTTCATTGGGAAAAAAATCTTATTAAGAAGGAAACGACCTGAGGCTGTTTCTTCTTGGCTTCCTTAATGCTATTATTCTTCAAACACCGTCTATGTTTTAATTTGACTTGTAATAAAAGCTTTTAAGAAATGAATTGGCCAACTTTTCCTGCTATACATTAGTCTATGTACTGAGTGGTCGCACTATTATATGAATTACTTAAAACTGAATCCTACACAGGCTATAAGAACTATGTCATTTCTTACCATTTGCATGGTTCCTGTAAAAGAACAATATTTAAAAAAATCAGATTGTAATGAAATATATAATCCCCGAAATGAAATTGAAATGTTCTTGTACGTACTCTGTTCTTTCTTCACAGCCCACTATCCACATTTTTAGTTTCATTTGGTTATCTTTAGTATTTTTCGAATTATACCCGGACATAAAACTCTGACGAGGAGCTAGTTCTGTACCAGTTCTTGTACGGAAAGATGGAAGGACAGACGGACGGATGGAAAAATAATGTTGCCCTCGCACACCTTACCACGCGGGAAAGTCATGTAGAAAGTTTGGTTAAATTCCGCTCAGTGGCTTAGGAGGAGATAGCGTGACGGACAGATAGACGGACGGACGGAAAAATAATGTTGCTGTCACACATCCGTACCACGTGGGGAAGTCATGTATAAAGTTGGTTAAAGTCCGCCCTGTGGTTTAGAAGGAGAAGGCATAACGTCCAATTGGATGGGAGGACGGCCGAACGTGCGGACGGAAAAATAATATTGCTCTCGCACACCCTCACATGTGTCTAGGTCATGTATTAAGTTAAATTACGCCCAGAAGTTTAGGAGGAGATAGCGTGACGGACATATGGACGAACAGACGGATTTTCTCACGAAATGGGTATTATGTGACATGCCATATACAATGAAAATTTTCTAAAGCAAAGGGTATAATGTGAAACAATTTTCTAACGAAATGGGTGTCGTGTGACACCTTTTTACGGAATAAATCACATAAGTGTATGGGCAACAATCAAATAACCCCCTTTTCGTTTGTCGGATGGACAAAGGCTCGGAAAAATAATGCTGTTTTCTCACATTCTTAGCATGTGGGGAAGTCATGTAGCAAGTTTGGTTAAATTCCGCCCAGTGGTTGAGGAGGAGATAGCCTGAAGGACAGATGAAGGGACGGACGGACCTACGGAGGCGTTTGCAATAGCCCCATCGCTTTTTCAAAAAAGCGTGGGAATGATAATATTAGATACCCAGAAAATGTCATAATCACGAAGCACAGCCTTCGCGAGTCACTGAAAAAGGAAGAGACGGAGAGCAAACATTGACAAAACAAACGCCTCACATAAAACCACCGACGCGCAAATAAAGAAGAACTGCAACAGAGGAACCGCCTTGAAACGTTCTTAGGACTTGAACCAGTTTTACTCTTGCGAAATCCTGTCCGTAATTCTGATGCAGTCCAGATTACAAACATATGTTCAGTCCTGTACCTCATCAGTTGCTTTCCCACAAAGTGGCCAAATAGCTATACAAAACAAAATTATGTAAGCGACACACACATTCAAAGACGAACTATAACAAAAATTAACCATGACAGAAGAACCGCCTTGGAACGGTCAGTGAAAAGTATTTCACTGGGGGGCTTAAATCGATTTTACGTGTCCACAATCCTCGCCCTTACTTCTGCCGCGGTTTAGACACATAATTTGTTCAGTCCGCATGAAGGCTTCTTAACTCATCAGTGCTACATCTCCGAGAACACAAAAAAAATCAACTAATTACAGAGATGCAACAACGACAAGGACTCGGCAGCACGAATAACTAAAATGCTGGAGCAAAAGAAAACCAACAGTTAGACTCCGGTGTGCCCGACCAAAGATAGAGCATCAAGTACCAACCAACATTACCCAAAATTAAATTTCAAGTAAGCCTTTACGCTGGAACCATCATAGAATCTGAGGCCTAACCCGCCGGCGTGCAATTAAAGAGGGAAGCAAAGTTATAACCGTGGTTGGGTTAACAACCATGCATGCAGTCTGTCGTATAACATTTATGTTGTATCCAATCTTTTTATATCGAAGAATGATTTTACGAAATTGGGTACTGAAGTTCTGGAGGGAGAGGGGGTGGGGGGGGGGGGTGGGGGTGTAAATTTGACTGATTAAACCATCGAAGTAGGTATTGTCAATATTCAATAAATCGTCCAAATATCTTGAAGTCGAGCTAAAAGCTTCAATGATTTCAGATTGGTTTTCAACGGAAAGGGACATCATGAAGTCTCTTTCATAGCAAAACAAGAACAAATCAGCCACAAGGGGTGCGCAATTCGTACCCATCGGAATACCCACATTCGTCATTAAGTCTGAAGACCGACTTGCCGTCGTGCAATTAAAAGCAAACCATAATTCGGTAAACAAGCATGCATACGACCTGCCACAGAATATCCATGTTATAATCTTTTTGTAGAAAGTCTTTTTTTAACTGTTATGCCAACAGAATTTGTGAATTAACAGACAAAACCACCGGTTTCCGCTTCCGACAGACCTTTTTACAGAAGAACTTGCAGCTTCTTCGCATTGCAGTATTATAACCAGCATCCCACCGCTAACTTTCAGCTTCCTAGCATTGCAGTATATAACCAGCACTCCGCCACTAAATATCTGCTTCCTAGCATTGCAATATTAAACCAGTATCCTGCCACTATATTTCAGCTTCCTAGCATGTAGTATTACAACCAGCATCCTGCCCCTAATTTTCAGCTTCCTGGCATTGAAGTATTACAATGAGCACCCTGCCGCTTACTTTCAGCTTCCTAGCATTGTAGTGTTACAACCAGCACTCTGCCACTAACTTTCAACTTCCTAGCATTGCAGTATTACAATAAGCACCCTGCCGCTAACTTTCAGCATCCTAGCATTGTAGTGTTACAACCAACACCCTGCCACTAACTACCAGCTTCCTAGCATTGCAGTATTACAATGAGCACCCTGCCGCTAACTTTCAGGTTTCTAGCATTGCAGTATGACAACCAGCACCCTGCCGCTAACTGTCAGCTTCCGAGCATTGCGGTATACAAACAGTACCCTGCCACAAACTTCCAGCTTCCTAGCATTGCAGTATTACAACCAGTACCCTGCCACTACCTTTCAGCGTCCTAGCATTGTATAAATACAATCAATACAATAAAGGGGTAAGAGAAAAGTCCAGGGAGTGCCACAATTACAAACCGGAGCCCTTCCCAAAAGAGGAAACAGACAAATCCAAACAAGCACAAATCGAACAAACGTACGAAAAGCACCAAGACTAGCTCTCTCTTCCCTAAGCGAGGTAATCGCAATGCTAAAAGGACTGAAAACACAAGAAGAACAAAATAACACAAGGCAAGACATAAAACAAATTGCCTCGTAGAATAAACCACAAAGCAACAAAGAGTAAGACTAACCCCGGGACCGCCGCCTTAGAACGGTCAGTAGAATAAACCACCGGGGGGTTTAAAGCTCTTTTACGGCCAGCTAACTTCACCCTGGGTCCCGATGTAATTCTTAATACAGAAAAAAAAAACATAAAAATTTGGTTCGCATAAAGGCTACCAACTCAGTCAATGCATCAAAGCGAAAACATAAAAATCAAATTCATCACTATGATAAACAAACTCATGGCTAATTCTATTGTGTGACAGAGTAAATGAATACCAATAGTTGAACCACGGCGGGCCACTAACATTAAGCTTCCTAGCATTTAAGTATTACAAAGAGCAATATGTCGCTAACTTTCAGTTTTCTGGCATTGCTGTATTACAACAAATATCCTGCTGCTACTTTTCAGTTTCCTAGCATTCCAATATTACTACAGCACTATGATTAGCATCCCCCCTGTCGCTACTTTTCAGCTTCTTAGAACTCCAATATAAAACAGCACTATGATTAGCATCCTCCTGTTTTCAGCTTCCAACCAGTACTATGCCACCAACTTTCAGCTTCTTAACATTGCAGTATACAACCAGTATCCTGCCGCTACCTTTCTGCTTCCTAGCATTGTAGTATACAATCAATACAAGCCACTAACATTCAGCTTCCTAGCATTGATATATACAGCCAGTATATTGCTGCTATCTTTCAGCTTCCTAGCATTGTAGTATACATTCAATACAAGCCACTAACATTCAGCTTTCTAGCATTTTGTATTACAACGAGCAACCTGTCGCTAACTTTCAGCTTCCTAGCATTGCTTTATTATAACCAGTATCCTGCTGCTATTTTTCAGCTTCCTTGCATTCCAATATTACAACAGCACTATGATTAGCAGCCATCCCCCACCAACCCCCCTGTTGGTTATTTTTCAGCTTCCTAGCATTCCAATATTACAACAGCACTATGATTAGCATTCCCCTGTTTTAAACTTCCAACCAGTATCCTGCCACTATCTTTCGTCTTTCTAGCATTGTAGTATACGATCAATACAAGCCACTAACATTTAGATTCCTAGCATTTAAGTATTACAATGAGCAACCTGTCGCTAACTTTCAGCTTCCTGGCAATGCTGTATTATAACCAGCATCCTGCTGCTACGTTTCAGCTTCCTAGCATTCCAATATTATAACAGCACTATGATAAGCATCCATCCCCCCCCGTCGCTACTTTTCAGCTTCCTAGCATTCCAATATTATATTAGTACTATAATTAGCAACCCCCCCCCCCTCTGTCGCTACTTTTCAGCTTCTTAGCATTCCAATATTACAACAACACTATGATTAGCATCCCCTGTCGCTATTTTCAGCTTCGTAGCCAGCACTTTGTCACTCTTTGCTTTCTAGAGGAGTTCCAATATTACAACCAGCACCCTGTTCCTATTGTATTTATTCATCTTGAAACATTATAACCAGCAGCAACCCGCTATTTTTAGCTTTCTTGCATTGTCGTATTTTAACCCTAGCACCCTGTCGCTAACTTCCAGCTTTCTAACATTGTACTATTATTAGCAGCACACTGCCGCTTACTTTCGGCTTCCTGACATTACCGTAGAACAACCAGCATCCTCTCGCAAATTTCAGCTTCCTAGCATTGTAGAAATACAGCCAGCAACTTGGCGACCGTTCAGCTTCCTAGAATAGTAGTTATTTAAATAACACCTGCCGCTAAATTTCAGCTTCAAAGCATTACAGTATATAACCAGCACCCACACTAATTTTCAGCTTCCTAGCATTGCAGTGTTATAAACCAGCGCCCTTCGGCTAACTTTCAACATCCTAGTATCGTAGTAATTCAACCTAGATAGCTGAAAATTAGAGGCAGGGTGCTAACAGTGCAGTTTATATTTTGACCCCCGACGTTAGCCGAGGGGGACTATTAAAATGGGTTCGTCCGTCCGTCCGTCCCTCCGTCCGTCCGTAGACACAATGAGATGGGTAGTTTGTGGATGCAACTCCTCTTACAGTTTTCCACCGATCTTTTTGAAACTTTGCAGGTGATTTTGTCATGGTCTGAAGATATGCATCTGTTTTTAGGGTTATCCTTCCATTATTTTTTATCAACTTTTTTCCACTTTTCCGACTTAGTTGTTTTTTCAGGTTCGATTACTATTAGAATAGATACCTTGTGGGCGCAACTCCTCCTAGAGTTTTCCACCGATCATTTTGAAACTATGCATACTTGTTTAACATGGTCTGTAGATGTGCATGTTGTTTTAGGATTATCCTCCCATAGTTTTTATCAACTTGTTCTACTTTTTCGACTTAGTTTTTTCCAGATTCGATTACAATTAGAACAGATACCTTGTGGGCGCAACTCCTCCTAGAGTTTTCCTCCGATCATTTTGAAACTATGCATACTTGTTCTACATGATCTGTAGATGTGCATATTGTTTTAGGTTTATCCTCCCTTTTTTATCAACTTTTTTTCGACTTAGTTATTTTCCAGGTTCGATTAGTATTATAATAGATACCTTGTGGGCGCAACTCCTCCTAGAGTTTTCCACCGATCATTTTGAAACTATACGTACTTGTTCTACATAGTCTGAAAATGTGCATGTGGGTTTTGGGGTTATCCTACCATAATCTTTTTTCAACAGTTTGCTTTTTTTCAACTTAGTTTTTTTTTTAGTTTTGACACGATAACAAGGGTAACTTGTGGGCGTAACTCATCTTACAGTTTTATACCAAACTTTTTTAAACTTTGCAGGTGTTTTTGTCATGGTCTAAAATGTGCATGTGCTTTTAGGGTTATCCTACCATCATTTTTATCAACCTTTTTTTTTCCACTTTTTTCGACGCTTGTCGGGTCCCGATTAGTATCAGAATAGATACTTTGTGGGTGCAACTAACCTAAAGTTTTCCACCCATCATTTTTAAACTATGCAATACTTGTTCTACATGGTCTGAAGATGTGCGTGTGGTTTTGGGGTTATCCTCCCATTATTTTTATCATTTTTTCCACTTTTTATGTCCCCCCTACAAAAGGGCGGGGGACATATTGTTTTTGGGACGGATCCCGTTGGCGTCGGCGTCGGCGTAAAACTTCTCGTCCGCTCTGTAACTTGAATACCCTTTGGCATATTTTGATGATACTTAGTAGAAATGTAGAACAGGACCAGACGACGTGTCGCGTACAAGAATGATTCTCTGCCTTTCTTACTTTTGGAGTTATCACCCTTTGTTTTATTTGAAAAAAAATTTCGTGTCCGCTCTGTAACTCGACTACCCTTTGGAATATTTCGATGGTACTTGGCAGAAATGTAGAACAGGACCAGACGACGTGTCGCGTACAAGAATGACAACCCTGCCTTTCTTACTTTTGGTGTTATCTCCCTTTGTTATATTTGACAGTGATAATCCATTGATTTCGTGTCCGTTCTGTAAGTCAAAGACCCTTTGAAATATTTTAATGATACTTGGTAGAAATATAGAACAGGATCAGACAACGTGTCGCGTACAAAAATGACAACTCTGCCTTTCTTACTTTTGGCGTTATCTCCCTTTGTTACGTCTGACAGTGATTATCCATTAATTTCGAGTTCCGCTCTGTAAGTCAAAGACCCTTTGGAATATTTTTATGATACTTAGTACAAATATAGAACAGGACCAGACGACGTGAAGCGTTCAAGAATGACAATTTTGCCTTTCTTACTTTGGCGTTATCTCCCTTTGTTATATTTGACAGTGATAATCCATTGATTTCGTGTCCGCTTTGTAAGTCAAAGACCCTATGGAATATTTTTTGATACTTGGTAGACATGTAGAACAGAACCAGACGACGTGTTGCGTACAAGAATGACAACTGTGCCTTTCTTACTTTTGGCGTTATCTCCCTTTGTTATGTCTGACAGTGATTATCCATTGATTTCATGTCCGCTCTGTAAGTCAAAGACCCTTTGGAATATTTTTATGATACTTGGTAGAAATGTAGAACAGGACCAGTCGACGTGTCGCGTACAAGAATGACAACTACCTTTCTTACTTTTGGTGTTATCTCCCTTTGTTATATTTGGCAGAGATTATCCATTGATATTGTGTCCGCTCTATAAGTCAAAGACCCTTTTGAATATTTTTATGATACTTTATAGAAATGTAGAACGGGACCAGATGACGTATCGCGTGTAAGAATGACAACTCTGTCTTTCTTACTTTTGTAGTTATCTCCCTTTGTTTTATTTGAAATAGATTTCTAGTCTGCTCTGTAACTGGAATACCCTTTGAAATATTTCGATGGTACTTGGCAGAAATGTAGAATAGGACCAGATGACGTGTCGCATTCAAGAATGACAACTTTGCCTTTCTTACTTTTGGGGTTATCTCCCTTTGTTATATTTGACAGTGATAATCCATTGATTTCGTGTCCGCTCTGTAAGTCAAAGACCCTGTCGAATATTTTTATACTTTGTAGAAATGTAGAACAGGAGCAGACGGCGTGTCGTGTACAAGAATGACAACTCGGCCTTTCTTACTTTCTGCGTCATCCCCCTTTGTTATGTCTGACAGTGATTAGCTATTGATTTCGTGTCCGCTCTGTAAGTCAAAGACCTCCAGATGCTATCAAAGACTTTTTCGAAGTCGGAAAAAATACCATTCCAGGTATTTTGTTTTCTTCAACATAATCAAGTAATTCAAATAAAATTCGTATATTTTACTCTATATATCTGCCTTTCAGAAATCTAGTTTGTGAGTTGTTTATAATTTTTGGAAATACACGTTTTAATCTGTTTGCTATTGCTTTTCTTGCAATTTTATAGTCGACAAATAATAAACTTATCGGATATGTCTTTTTCTGATTTAGGTATAAGAAAAATAATACCTTGATTTTGCAGCTTTGTAAGTTTGCCGCACTGATAAGAGTAATTTATTGAATTAACGTAGAATTGTTTTATATCATTCCAAAATATTTTATTCCATCCGAGCAAGGACTGTTTTGATTTTTCATTTCTTTTAATGCTAGTCTGCATTCTTCTTCTGTTAACTGACCATCACATTTATTTTGGTCTGTTTCATTTAACTTATTTATATTATATTATTGTCCAAAAAAATTGTATGATGAATTCTTGTATTCTTGTTTTCTGTACAAATTTTCATAATATGATTCCTCTTCTTTTAATATTTCCGTTTGGTTTTCATTTACTCTGGCATACAGTAGAATTAGCCATGAGTACTCGTCTTTGTTTATTATAGTGATTAATTTGATTTTTATGTTTTCGCTTTGATACACTGACTGAGTTGGGAGCCTTTATTTGAACCGAATTTTTATGTATTTCTGTATTAAGTGTAGCATCGGGACCCAGTGTGAAGTTGGCTAGCTGTAAAAGTTTCTTACTCTTTGTTGCTCTGTGATTTATTCTACGAGGCGATTTGTTTTATGTCTTACCTTGTGTCATTTTGGTTTTGTCTTATTCAGTCCTTTTAGCGTTGCGATTACCTCGCTTGGGGAAAAGGAAAGCTAATGTTAGTGCTTTTCGTACGTTTGTTCGATTTGTGCTTGTTTGGAATTGTCAGTTTCCTCTTCCTCTTGGTGTCTGGGAAGGGCTGCGGTTTGTGATTGTGGCACTCCCTGGACTTTTCTCTTACCTTTTTTGTTATGATTTTCCCATTTATGTTTAATCCGCTGATAACTTTACTTTCTGTCATTTTCTTTTCTAAATTTGCAAACTATTTACTATTCTTTTCTCCTTCTTGTACCACTTGCGCTTTTGATCTCTTTTTTCTTAACATCCAGTTCTTGTTTCAGGACTTCTATTCTTTCGTTACTATTTGTATTGCCTATTAATTTATCTAAATAGTCTATCTGGCAAGTAAGTTTTACTTCGTTTTTGTTATTTTCTTTTTTCCTTAATGTTCCATAATTAATTGTTTCATTTCCGATTGTGCCTTTAATGAGTTCCCATAAAGAATTTGGGTTTGCGTTAACATTATAAGTAGATATTTCTGTTAAGCTTTTCCGAATGTTTTCCTGATATTTAGTTTCAAGAAAAAAACTATAATTAAGTTTGAAATATCCCGGACCTCTTTTTATATTTGATAAGTCTATGTTTACTATTACAACACGGTGGTCTGATTTATAACTAAATTTATGTTTGCATGATAAAACCGAGTTTATAAGATTATCCGACACCAAAAATAGTCTAATCTGCTGAAAATCGGTGGTTTATTTGAATAATGCCATGTATATTGTTTCAATGTTTCAAATATATACAAGATTAAATTCATCAATCATTTCGATTAATTTTTGTCTACAAAGTCTATGGGTATCTGATCGTCTATTTTTCTTATCTAATTTAATATTTAAAACTGTATTGAAATCTCCACCTACGATTATTGTTTTCTCTTCATTTTCTTTTAAAAAGTTTGCTAACATTTCGAAACAAAAAGTGTCGTCTGTGTTAGGACCATTAATATTTAAAATAACTAATTCTTTTTCATTTATTATTATATTGAGGTCTTGTATTCTTCCAGCCAATATTTCTTTATACTGTTGTATAGTATACGCGAAGTTTGAATTTATTAAAATAGCTGTGCCCTCACTATTATTTCATTCCACTAAAATACGAATCATTTCCCCATTCCGTTTCCCATACGTTGTGTGTCCCGTCCCCAGAATGAGTTTCTTGCAATAAGCAGATTGAATATTGTTTTTCTTTAAACCATGCAAAAATAGGATCCCGTTTACTTTTATTACCTAATCCCCTGACATTATAAGAGCATATTTTTACAGTCATTTAAACAACATGGAGAGAAAAGTATGTAGGCGGCAGCAGCAAAGAAAGAAAAGCGATGTAAGATTCCCAAAGGTCGCTGACCAAAGAACATTGACATTTTGGTACATCGAAAGGAGGAGCGAGCGCAAAATACATATTCATATTACAGCGATTCTTATTTGCACTTGAACAGTTTCACTATATATTGTTTTGTAACCAGCAATAACAACAAAGTAGTAAAGGCGTGTGTACAGGAGACAGTATATGTGTCGATTATCTAAAGACTCAGGTGCATACACCCTTGATTATAAAACATTTTCCATTATCATAGTGGATAACCTCGTTATTTGTATGTTAGTACTCATACAATAACACTATAGTGTCTCGTTGAGCCGACTATATTACATTTAGCATAAAGCCGAGCAGACTGGAATGCAGCGGGGCACAGAAAAACTCGGCACAGTTGAAGGGCTGTCATATTATTATATTCTTTCTATGCCTTACCAAGTAGGTAATTAATCTGTATGAGCCCCAGCACGGCACCCATATATGTGCAAGCCCCACAAAAGCAATATCAAACAGTTCATGAGCTAACCATCAGCTTCGTCAAAGCACTGGATAGCAATACATCCCCCACTCCCTCGACCTCATGCCGGGCATGCTGCGTCCAAATCTGCTCCAATATCATCGCTATAATACCAATTTATGCCAACTCGCTTCGACTCGCCATAGACAGGACGTCGCCTCATAGTCTAAATCACGTGGTCATCCATACTGATTACAGAATCCATAGAGATTTATATAAAAACGTATTATTTACATTTACCAACAAGTATTGCACCTAAAATTTCGGACAAAAAGGGCTTTGGAAAATAGTATCGACCCAGATCAAAAAGCAATGACAGATCAGGGTTAACGCATGTTTCCAAACCTCCAGCAGATATTAGACACCTCATTAGGTGGAAAAGGTAAATAAGACCCACTCAAAAATGTTGGCCAAAAATTGTGAGGATCAATGTGTCCGAATATATTCAGGACAGATACAGCACTAATTAGAAAACCCAGAAAGTTTGACCAATGAAGACAGCCTGCATGAAATAGTGCATGAAATAGTGTATTCAACGTTCTAAAGAAAAGAAAAATAAAACAGGAAGCATTAAAAGAAGATCGCCTTCTGCTGAAATAACCCAGCGAAAGGTAGATATTTACGTCGTCTGCTTCCAGTCACAAGTACATTATTATTATAAATATGAATTTAGGCACTGCCTAGAAACGGGCATGGCAACTGCTTAATTTTCAAAGTTAGCCGAAAAGTGTCCTTGTATTTGTTGATGCAGGACAGGGTCACAATTTGCAACGATGCAGACGGAAAAAATACACTAGACTGGCTCTATTGTTTATTACGATTCCCTCCGAATGTCAACTTGATTACCCGTTCGTTTCCAACGAGCGTCTCTTTAATGTTGACTACCATTACTGAAGTTGTCAAGAATAAATAGTTATATATTTTTTAAACGCTTTATGTAGCTTTGAAATTTCTGCAGCTGCTTCAGTTAATGAAATGGAAGTTAAACGAGGGTAGAATAAAATGTGTATGAAAATGATTTCCGTAATACAGTGTTTAAATCCGACTGGTTCTATAGCGTTACGATTATCAGTAGACGCTTTGAGTTATAGTATCTGATATGCTAATGACGAACTGAGATGAAAGCGCCAGGCGAATCATTCAAAATTAGTCATCATTTTTTTTTTTTTTCATTTTTGCATTATTTATTGAAAATAATAATGTGTATTTCTTGCCATTCAAAAGCATCTTTAAAGATTCACGAAAAGAAACAAATCATTTTAAGAACATAAATGTTTCTCGCCAGTTTTCAATTCGCGAGACTGGTAACTTTGGCACGGATCAGCTGACGGACATGGGCAGGATACAATGGTGAGCCAACGTTGCCTTCGGCAACGTTGTCAATGCCTGTATTATTATTATTATTATTATTATTATTATTGACTTCCAAACCGACAAGCAAAAACTCCAGCAGATCACATATCAATTCCCTCGAAGAAAAGACATGACCCGGCACATCATGTGAATAATCTGCGGATAACTGACTCCCAACCTTCGAAAAATGTCCAGTTCCCCAGGGCAATCCCGCCCATCCTTCGTCTGGGCGAAAACATTGAACCCATAATTTTTACATGCATCGTATACACGTATTGTGACCGGTCTTAGTACCTGAAATAATGCAAATTTTGATTCAATTCTCAATTCATATCCCCGTTACCATTACAAACAATATTAATTTCCAAACAATTACCAGTATGCCCTTTGAGAAAAAAAATGGTTCATTTTTCTTTCGTTCGTGACTCCATTGTTTCCTCGCACAAAAAATGATCGATTCCAAATACACTGTTAAGTAACGAGGGCCCTGATCAGACTGCGCAGGGTGTTCAAGCTGATCCGAGGTCTCACTATGCTTATGCCATAAGGTACATTTTCTCACATTGCGCCTCAAATACGAAAAAAGAATTAATCTGCGCAAATGACCTAATAATATGATCAAAATTCAGTCTACATTTGGCTGTCACTGCTATGTCGGTCAGTCTCGCATTTATAGTGCGTATTAAACATGTAAATCGTTATTTTACCTTGTAGGACAAACATAAATTCACCAGCAGACACAGGGCTGAAAGCGTATAGTTTAGCATTTTGTATTAGCTGTAAAACGTAAACTGTAGACCCATTATATTTAGGAGACTGTGGACAATAAAGATCAAAGTATAAATGAACAGAATAAAAAAATAATGGAAGTATCATGACTATGCAATAATAGGAGCAGAGCCACCAGTACAGCTGAAACTGTTGCAAAAGGGATCTCTGTCGAAAAAGAAACAACAGAATGGCAAACAGTGTAGGTTCTGATGCGACCGCTCATAATGTGGTCCTTTGTTGTAATATGGTATGCAAGGCAAGTGGCACGAATCTGGATATACATAAACAGGTATTAGCTATATGCTACTGTTCTCACTGGCTTATATCACGTTTATATAATATGGCACATACATCTGATGTTTTATTGCATGGTTTTGTGTTGTTGTACTGTACTTTTGTACTTCATTGGTTCTAGAACGTTACCTTACTGAAATAACGTTATTAATATTACCTAACATGCTGCAACTAAGCAACGTTATTAATTTATTCCTGATGACTTTTTTTAATCAGTGAAACAGGTAGTAAATAGGAAATTAATTCCAAATTGCAGTATAATCGGACATAAATGTGTTTTTAAGTTTTAAATGTCTATTAACTGTAGTGATTTGTGTCCAACACCTGTTTTTCTTTCGCTCTGGCTGCAGACTGCCATTGGATCCTCTATTTTGTTTCATTGCAGTTTTACGATTTTTGTGTTTTACTATGATGTTACACTGATGAGTTTCTAAAAGCACAATGCAGACCGAACACGTATTAGTAATTTTGAGCTGCTCCAGAATTAAGGGTGAGGTTACGATCGAATAAAACTAATTTCAGAGCCCCCTCCCCCACCACATACACACACTAGTTGTTTCTGCTGAACATTCGATTGTACCAAGACGATTCTTCTTTCACAATTATTAAAAGCAACTGTGCCGTTGCGTCTTGTCATTGTTTGTGCCTCGGTAAGGCTGTGCCTCGTAATTGTGGTCTTTTCTGGCCGCTTCACTTACATTTTTATATAGAATTTCCTTGTGTGTGTATTGTATTCTGGACCTACACAAAAGCAGACAATTTGGTGTTATTGCCATCTTTCGTAAAAGAAGGCACTATATAACTGATAGCTTTTGACATCTGTACTTCAGCACCGCCAGGGCTGCAAAATACTTAGCACCGTCTGCACGTTGGGTAAAAGCTGTTACCAACGGGTTGTTTGTCGTTTCATCCCTAGGTCAAAACGGCCAAGATCGGTTTTGGTATGTTTTAGTTTATCGTTTCGGCCAAATATTATAAACAACCGACCTGTTAAGTGTAGAGACACATAGAACAGGGCCTTATTGGTGGAGCTTTTCGGCCAAAGTTTTAAACTGTCGATATGATTCGTTTATGGATGCATAGGACGGAAGGGGTAAGGTGGCGTCTGCGCATGGCTTGCCGCAGGACAATATAAACTCTCGGCAAAAGATAACCTTGCTGTAATTTATGATTAGCACATAACAACGTATGACTTGCAGCAGGGAACTATAATGGCACTGCATCTTATGATTAGCACACAACAACGTTTGCAGTTGGCTTGCAGTAGGAAAATATCGTCGCACGATAAATGATTACCTTACTATAGATTATGATTAGCATACAACAACGTATAGGTTGTAGCAGGGATATATAAGCACACGATAAAAGATTAATTTCCTGCAGTACATGATTACCAATTAACAACGACTGCCTGTCAGCAGGGAAATTTAAACAATAAAAGATTACTTTGATGCAGTATATGATAAGCATACAACAACGTTGGTTAGGACACGGAAGTAATTCAATTGTTTACCCACAATGCACCATTGACCTTAGGCATGTTGTTTACAAGTAAACCCCGGAACTAGAAATAGCACTGAATATATAACACTTCAAATATTTGAACACCAAGGTGTTCTCTATGCACGTGCACTTTTGTCGGCACACTGCACTCTGATATTCTGAAAGGTTACCATATTGCAGCACTTTATCAAAGTTTATGGAACATTAATCTTGACAATGTCACTTTGTTAACCGGGTGGTTGCATTTTTACTGCGAAGCGCAAATGATATTTTATGCAATTCTTGGGACAGGGTAACAAAATTGTTATTTATATAACAGCTTACTTAAGTTTTGATGAGGTAAGCCTAAAACCGATGCGAAATTCTGTAATTTTAGATTTATTTGTGAACCAGGGTCATTCTTATTTTGACGCAATATCAGTTAGACCTCTCTAATTCACCCTTAGCATTTTAGAATTTAGACGATTTAGCCAAGATTTGCATGTAAAGAACCAATACTATTAGAACCAGCTTTAATATTTATTATGTGCGAAGACAGACCAAACTTTTTGTGAAAGCTTATACTTGTAGCTACTATAAGTTTAGTTGAAGTATTAACAACTATATGCGGTTTTACACACAATACCTTTAGAACCCCTCGACGTGTACAACCTTAACGTATTTCACAAAGCACACTTGAGCCGTAACCTGTAAGTACGAACTGACATGTGCACCCAACGAAGACCCAAATCAGCCTGCGCTTCCGCGCAGTCTGATCAGAGTCTTCGCTGTTCCCATGAAGAAACTTTGCATCCTTAGCTTTCTAAACAGCGCCCAGTGAAGATTCTGAACAGACTGCGCGAATGCGCAGGCTGATATGAATCTTCACTGGGAGGTAGTTCAAAAGTACGTTTTCAACGTTCCGGTTCATACCTATATATACATGTACCCCCGGACGTCTGAACTCAGCGACTCCAAATATCATATTCGCATTTGGTACTAAACTGTTAAAGAGGATATTGAACGTTGTGATAGATATGTTTTCAGCCTTTAATGACCATCTCCCTTAAAGATGCATACAGACTTCGTGTGTAAGTATGAGTTCTCGTGAATTAGTATCATATAAACAAGATAGCCGAATATGACAACAGTGCCATCATTCTATCATCTAGATATCGTTTTAGTTAATTAAAAATAGTGTCTAAATAAAATACAACTAAAAAGATAATGTTTCCTCCAGGTAGCCAGTAGTTAGAGTAGCGTAAACTGGTGCGAGTGTACTACGCATGGCTGTACCTTTTCTTGTTTGAAATAAATATCATTGAAATAAAAGTAACTGTTTTCAAGTATGAATTTAACTCGTCTAAACCAAAGTCTATGGAAAATCTTGAATTTAGTGTGTTTAGGTGCTTTTATATCCGGTATCGCATTTCCTCTCTTCACTGTTCAGATGTGTAAAGCGTCTTTTGACTTGACAGGAACCGGCTTTAATGTTCATTAACTAGAGCTAAGAATGATTTGCAGGCTATTTGTATTACAT
Organism: Anodontia alba; assembly: GCA_964016985.1. Taxonomy (NCBI): domain Eukaryota; kingdom Metazoa; phylum Mollusca; class Bivalvia; order Lucinida; family Lucinidae; genus Anodontia; species Anodontia alba. The sequence goes on from OZ024833.1 coordinate 50,396,746, forward strand.
ATAGCCAGTCCTATTTAGAAAGACAATTTGTTTTCTATCAAGACAACACTTATTACAGAGGATATGGCCAATATCGGATTAAATGAAATCAAGGGATTGGGATATTTATGGTGAAATCAATGTAAATGATTGATGTTTCGCTTTAATGCATGAAATGAACACCAAATCTCAATAAAGTGTTTTTGACATGTCTGTTTTCTGTCTACAGGAATCATGTTTTAGATATCGTTTAAGAGAGCAAATTTCAGTTTACTTTTTTGTTCACGATTACGGCTTGAAAATAATATATAAAATGTCAAAGTATTAAACGTACACATCTTTGAGGTACTCGTCTGTGGAAAAATCGGTACGGATTTCCAATTTAATTATGTTTGAGCATCCATCTGATGGGCTTAACTTGTATCTTGTACCTCAATCATTAAACTGAACCGTCACGTGAATACATGTACCTAAGGACGTGTGCCCCTGCGAGGAAACGGATTAGCATTTGCATTCGCATTGTATTAGCCTGTGCATTTGCACTGTCTTATAAGAATCTTCGTGTCTGCCTCTTGACTCAAAAATGTTGATATGAGTATTCACTGGGTGCACATGGGCGTGATATTATATACCAGTTAGCATTCTAGTTTCATTAGCCATACTTAGTTCTACTTGGTCAATCTGGTATACGAGGGGCATACGTATGTTCGTGATTATGTATTTGTTATTATAGTTTCATTGGCATTGTTGATTACACAAGTTATACTGAGTCCAATGGGTATACGAGAGGCATGGGCCCGTAATTATGTATCAATTATCATTATAGTTTCACAGGCAATGTTGGCTATACTTAGTACAACGGGTATATGAGAGCATGGTCCCGTAATTATGTATCAGTTATCATTATAGTTTCACTGGTCTTGTTGTGTCGACTATACTTTTCTATATACTTAGTACAACGAGGAAATGAGGGGCATGTGCCCGTAATTATGTATTAATTATAATTATTGTTTTACTGGCATTGTTGGCTATTCTAAGCTATACTTAGCTTTACTTAGTACAACGGGAATATGAGGGATATTGGCTACTAATTATATCAATTATGATTATAGTTTCACTGGCCTTGTTGGTTATACTTAGCTATACTTAGTATAAAAGATATATGAGGGATGTGTGTTCTTAATTATGTATTGATAAGCGTTATAGTTTCTCTGGCATTTTGGTTATACTTAGCTATACTTAGTACAACAGGAACATGAAAATCGTGTGTCCATTACCAGTATAGTTTCATCGACCATTTTCGTTATACTAATCTATACTTAGTACTGCACATCTATGAGAGCTTGTAATTTATGTATTAATTATCACTCTTGTTTCATTGACAGTGTTCACCAAACTGATTGTGGCTATTTCTAGAAACCTTCTTTAATATTTGTTTCGATGTAAGGTTTTACTGATGAAGTAGAGGATCCTGCTGTATCCCATTTTATCCACAGTTGACGTGGAAATGTTTCTAAAGCTGCAGTTGGTGTTGAGTGCCGTGTGGCGGCCGTAGAACGTCTTCCCATATTTCACCATAGTGCAGATTATATTTTCATTTTTCTATGGGATTCTTAGGCCCATTAACAACTATAATAAAGGGAACCAGACAAAGAGGATGTTTCTCTGCTGCTCACGAGTATAAATTCTTAATTATTCCAAAACGTTTATGAATGAACAACTGAAAGTAAAGCGGACCGGACGAAGAGAATGTATCTTCGGTGTTCACTAGCATACATTTTACATTCTTACCAACCCTCTTTGAACGAACAACTGAGACTAAAAGGAACCCGACTAAGAAGATGTTTCTCCGCTGTTTACAGTTATATTCTTCCAAAACGTCTTTAAGCGAACAACTAAGACTAAAAATATCCGACTGAGAGCATGTGTCTCCGCTGTTTACAGTAATATTCTTCCCAAACGTATTCAAGCGAACAACTGATGCTAAAGGGGACATGACTGAGAGCATGTGTCTCCACTGTTTACAGTTATATTCTTCCAAAACGTCTTTAAGCGAACAACTGATGCTAAAGGGGACATGACTGAGTGCATGTGTCTCCGCTGTTTACAGTTATATTCTTCCAAAACGTCTTTAAGCGAACAACTGATGCTAAAGGGGACATGACTGAGTGCATGTGTCTCCACTGTTTACAGTTATATTCTTCCAAAACGTCTTTAAGCGAACAACTGATGCTAAAGGGGACATGACTGAGAGCATGTGTCTCCGCTGTTTACAGTTATATTCTTCCAAAACGTCTTTAAGCGAACAACTGATGCTAAAGGGGACATGACTGAGTGCATGTGTCTCCGCTGTTTACAGTTATATTCTTCCAAAACGTCCTTAAGCGAACAACTGATGCTAAAGGGGACATGACTGAGAGCATGTGTCTCCGCTGTTTACAGTTATATTCTTCCAAAACGTCTTTAAGCGAACAACTGATGCTAAAGGGACATGACTGAGTGCATGTGTCTCCACTGTTTACAGTTATATTCTTCCAAAACGTCTTTAAGCGAACAACTGATGCTAAAGGGGACATGACTGAGTGCATGTGTCTCCACTGTTTACAGTTATATTCTTCCAAAACGTCTTTAAGCGAACAACTGATGCTAAAGGGGACACGACTGAGTGCATGTGTCTCCGCTGTTTACAGTTATATTCTTCCAAAACGTCTTTAAGCGAACAACTGATGCTAAAGGGGACATGACTGAGTGCATGTGTCTCCACTGTTTACAGTTATATTCTTCCAAAACGTCTTTAAGCGAACAACTGATGCTAAAGGGGACATGACTGAGAGCATGTGTCTCCGCTGTTTACAGTTATATTCTTCCAAAACGTCTTTAAGCGAACAACTGATGCTAAAGGGGACATGACTGAGTGCATGTGTCTCCGCTGTTTACAGTTATATTCTTCCAAAACGTCTTTAAGCGAACAACTGATGCTAAAGGGGACATGACTGAGAGCATGTGTCTCCGCTGTTTACAGTTATATTCTTCCAAAACGTCTTTAAGCGAACAACTGATGCTAAAGGGGACATGACTGAGTGCATGTGTCTCCACTGTTTACAGTTATATTCTTCCAAAACGTCTTTAAGCGAACAACTGATGCTAAAGGGGACATGACTGAGTGCATGTGTCTCCGCTGTTTACAGTTATATTCTTCCAAAACGTCTTCAAGCGAACAACTGAGGCAAAAGGGGACCCGACTGAGAGCATGGCCTCCGCTGTTTACAGTTATATTCTTCCCAAACGTCTTCAAGCGAACAACTAAGACTAAAAAAAAAACCCGACTGAGAGCATGTGTCTCCGCTGTTTACAGTTATATTCATCCCAAACATTTTTAAGCGAACAACTGAGACTAAAAGAAACCCGACTAAGAGCACGTGTCTCCGCTGTTTACAGTTATATTCTTCCCAAACGTCTTTAAAGGAACAACTGGGACCAGAGGGGGCCCGACTGAAAGCATATGTCTCCGCTGTTGTTATATTCTTCTAAAACGTCTTCAAGCGAATGAGACTAAAAGGAACCCGACGAAGAGGATGTGTCTCCGCTGTTTACAGTGATATTCTTCCCAAACGTCTTTATGCGAACAGCTGAGACTAACGGGGAACCGACTGAGAGCAGGTGCCTCCGTTGTTTACGAGTATAAATTCTAAATTATTTCAAAACGTTTTTAAACTAACAACTAAAAGTAATTGGGATCTGACTAAGACTATGTATCTTCGCTGTTTGCAAGTATGAATTATACATTATTCCCAATTGTCAAAAGTCAAACAATAGAGATTACAGCAGACCCTAAGTACGGGTATACCATTGTTGCTCACGCATTAAGCCCCGTTTTGCGTGACACAAATTATTTTGTGTTGTTCTCCTTTGAGGCTTGAAATATTCATCTTTAATCTTTAGTACATTTTGACGAATTCGACATTGAGGCTAAGACCAGAGTGGATTGTTCAATCGATGTTGACGTATAATTTGCTATAATTATTGATATGGAGCAGTGGAAGCTAAAAAGTCGGTTACTCTTTACATCCATCATAACATCAGTTTACAAACATCTGAACACGTTAAAAAGTGCCACACATTACGAAAACACGCCTATTCAGATATATTGAAAATTTTAAATAAAAAAAGGAAAATTTTCAGATAAAAAATTGTGATATTTTTCATTTTCCTGCTCAGAACATAGATTGTGGGTACTCGTTAGAACCGCCTTGCCGAGGCAGTTCTAACGAGTACCCACAATCTATGTTTTGAACAGAAATAAGAAAAATAATGTATACCCCTGTAATCCTCAGCTTTACTATATAAAAGTGGGGTTTAAGGGGGTCAAAATTATATAGGCGTGTTTTCGTGATGTTAATACAGATACGAAGGACCGTAATAATTTTTTAAATAAAAAGGGAATTGAAACATTTTCAGTGAGACAACTGGTTCAAAATTATTTGTCCCCTTCTAAGAAGATGTCTATACGAAGTAAATTGTTTTCCATACAGAATAGACACCTCTTTATAAGGGAAGCGTACAGGATTTCACAAACGTAGTCGCCATAGTAAAAAATGCGGCTCAATCTCTAAATCTCTAATCCATTCATTTTAAGGGGATTTCATACACTTTCAGAGGGGTAACACATGGGGGGTGCACATGGGCGTGATATTATATATCAGTTAGCATTCTAGTTTCATTAGCCATACTTATCTCTGCTTGGTGAATCTGGTATACGAGGAGCATACGTATGTTCGTGATTATGCATTTGATATTATAGTTTCATTGGCATTGTTGATTACATAAGCTATAATAAGTCCAATGGGTATACGAGAGGCATGGGCCGGTAATTATGTATCAATTGTCATTATAGTTTCACAGACAATGTTGGCTATACTTAGCTACACTGAGTACAATGGGTATATGAGAGCATGGTCCCGTAATTATGTATCAGTTATCATTATAGTTTCACTGGTCTACCCACAATCTATGTTTTGAACAGAAATAAGAAAAATAATGTATACCCCTGTAAACCTCAGCTTTACTATATAAAAGTGGGGTTTAAGGGGGTCAAAATTATATAGGCGTGTTTTCGTGATGTTAATACAGATACGAAGGACTGTAGTAATTTTTCAAATAGAAAGGGAATTGAAACATTTTCAGTGAGACAACTGGTTCAAAATTATTTGTCCCCTTCTAAGAAGATGTCTATACGAAGTAAATTGTTTTCCATACAGAATAGACCCCTCTTTATAAGGGAAGCGTACAGGATTTCACAAACGTAGTCGCCATTGTAAAAAATGCGGCTCAATCTCTAAATCTCTAATCCATTCATTTTAAGGGGATTTCATACACTTTCAGAGGGGTAACACTGTCAAAAGCGTTTGCTTCCTTTCAAAATATGGGTCTACTCTTAAAACATAATTAGGGAGAAAAGTCATTCCTTTTGGAGTAGACCCCTTTTTCAGAAGATGTACGGTGTGCTGGAAAGCAAACTGGAAGTCATAAAGTTGTCTCCCTTGTACAAAACAGCAGAAAATGTAGATTTAAATGTATCCAGTCTCCTGAAAACAATATGAAGCGCCATAGTGACAACTTCAATTTAAAATTCAGTTTAAAGGGCACCGTAAATTTTATTCGGAAATTTGTGTTAGGAGCCTGAAGACCTAGTATTAGCAAGGAAAGATAGTAGTATGGACAATACAGAACCAGCAAATCATATAATTACTTTGCACTTGATTATATCATGGCGCTTGACATTCACGTTTTTACGGTTGTTGCTGTTACATGTCAGTTGTTGCCCTGTCTGATATTAGACACCCGATCAAATATAAAGAGAGAATGAGAAACGTCAGTTGTAAAGATTACTTCTTCCTTATTCCGTCTATGTACTTTTTTTTTTTTAAATCAGTTTTGCTTGTTCAGCAACAATCATGTACGATATATGCTCGTAGAAAGCGCACACCTAAACACTCTAGTAATCGTATTTACCCTAAATTATTTGGGACAAACAAGCCTGAGCAAACAGTGTAGATCCAGATCAGATGCCTCACTTAATAACCACTCATCCATCAGTTCACATCGATATGTAGTACAATGTGCTTCTTTAAATTTTAGGACAATTATGGTGAGGAGTTAAGGTGTCCCAATATTTAACGTACATTCACTATATGTGGAGACGCTGATGTTTTACCTTGACACATATACTACAAGGAATCAAATGAGTGATCATATGACGTAATAGAACAATTCCAGTGTACGGTCATTAACATTCAATAAAGCTAGTTGACTGAGATTTCAAAACAAAATTTCCGCTATGCAGCACTTTACGATTAGATATCCGATTTCAAACGGTTGTTTTTCCCCAAACCTGTTGTGATAAACTACAAACTGAAATGTGAAGTTATTACATATTCGGGAATGTGAAATCATTTTTGACCTTTTCTGACAATACATTATTTGACCCTTTTGAAGATGCTTTCTTACTGATTGTCGTCACAAGCAGCAATAATATATTAACAAAGATCTTCAACATAGTCACTTCTGTTTGACCTATGTGTTTGACCTAAGTGTCACCTGTGCCAAAGCAATTCAAATATGTATCCATTAGGACAAGTTTTGCATTATTTTATAGACTTTTGCTATGTATTACAATGTGCTTGATCGGTATTTTACATTAGCATAGCGCTCATTGCACACCTTACGCATGTGCATAAGGAAAATATTTGCAATAAAGAGAGATCGCCTAACAAAAAATATTTTCCTCCTTTATCATAGGGGCTGCTCTTAAAGGAAAGAATTTGCTGCGCAAATTCTTTCCTTTAAGAGCAGCCCCCGGTTTGGGAGCGATTTGGGAGGGATTTCTTTTTCTAGATCACTATATTTCCCGAGAATGCATCTGGCTACGCCAGTGTCTTGCATTTATATGGGCGGAGAAAACAATTTACTTTGTAGTTTGATGAGTTCTCTTTATGCTCATGTAGTATTTTACAAGTCATAACCCAAATGGTGTTACAATACACTACACACCATGAAAAGCGTCCTTACAAAAGGATGACATTTGAATAGGCAATGTCATTTTTGGTTCCCTTTTCAACATGTTCACCTATTCATGTTACATTAACAGACTGCTGTCGGTTTTCATCTTATATCTCAGATATCTCAGTATACTTGATAACAACTTTTTAAGACAATAATTGAGAGAAAGCAGAAGCACTTGAAATAAACTTGTCACAAATAATTTTTAGGTAATTCTCTCTGAAGTTTGTGGTTTTATGCCAATCAGCTGGTTTGACTGGGTGTTATGGCAATAGTTAGTTTTATAATAGAGTTTTTTTAAGTGACATATCCACAAAAACGCTAAACGGATTGCATAGAGCTAATGCAGGCATGTTCTATCCGAGCTTATGTCTTTTATTCCAATGGCTCCAGAGGTTTAGTTGCCATAGCAACAAATGTTTCCCGTAGACTTGTAATAGAAAATCATTGAATTTCTTGTTCTCTGTAAAAACAGTGAATCAGTTTGCACTAAACTTGTCACAGCTCTTTGGATAATCATCTGCTAAGTATTATGGATATAGTATGCGCATTAGCTGTTTTGATTGTTTGCTATGGCAATGGTTAGTTTTAAAATAGGACATCTTTAAGCGACATCTCTTCCAATAAAGCACTGGATTGATTGCATTGACTAATGCAGGCGTGTTCCTTGAGTGACACTCTACTGTTTGTTTTTCTCTTGGGTCAGATGACTCCAGTAGTTTGATTGCCATGGCAATAAATATTTCCCACAGATTTATTTAGAAAATAGTGAAATAACAGTTAAATAGTTTAATAGTTAAAAAAAGATTTTAAGACATCCTAGTGCATTTATATAGAATGTAGATTTAATCCATTTGTTTTTGCTAACCCGTAGTCTGCAGACCCCTAAAAGGGTAATTGGCAAACAGTGCAGACCCAGATCAGATGCCACAGAATGTGGCATCTGATCAGGGTCTCCACTGTTTGCAAATAGTTTAATCTTTTTTCTTTTGGAATATCTAAATCTCATAGCCAGACATACCTAAAATTGAAATTGGACTCTTCCAATATATAGTGCGGGAGATTCTATTCATTATAAAATGGGTTAAAACCAAATTGATTTTCAAACAATTTATCGTGCTTTAGTTGTCGTGCATATCAAGCTTCTCATTTAATCGTTTTCATCATCCATGTTCTGCAGAGGTGTCTATCCGATTTTGTCACTTTTGTAGAGGTTTTACATATATATTTCCGATTTCAGGGAAATATATATATTTGATTTTAAAACAAATTAATAAACACCATTAAGTGACGTCATTTCGTTTCGAATATATATATATATATATATATATATATATATATATATATATATATATATATATATATATATATATATATATAAGTTGGGAAAAGGAGCATAACATCTAACAAAAAATCTTTTTGGTAGCACTGGATCCAGAAAGGATGCTGAAATGATAGGCGTTAAACTATATGTTGAGAGTTAATCATTAACGAATAAAAGATTGTACCCTTTTCGGGCCCATGTTATCTAGCCCGCTGCGACTTAATAACTGAGCGTGTTTAGATATATGTGAAATGTAAACAATACGCGTAAACACAACGTGCAAAAAGTAGAAAGTTTATCTTCGAAACGTATAAAGCTTATCTTTACTATCAACACCACTGTGTCCATATACGCAATGTAAACGATGCACATAAACCCTACACCAAAAGGGATATACACCAAACTGAGTGTTTTACACCAATACATAAGGCAAGGAATTGCGGGCTAGATAACATGGGCCCGAAAAGGGTACAATCTTTTATTCGTAAATTTTACATTTTTATGTCTTTTGTTTAAAACAGAAAACCTCTGAAGAAGGCGAAAGCCGAAAGGCCTCAGGTAAACAAATTATTTGCACTGTTAATGATTAACTCTCAACATATATATATATATATATATATATATATATATATATATATATATATATATATATATATATATATATATATATATATATATATATATATTTACAGCTAACAAACATATTTTAGGCAGCACTGGAACCAGACAATGCGTTGGAATATTGTATAATCTGATATATCATCATGCACAGTGCTGGGATTCAATATACTTTCGACCACTATCGGGCTCCTTCAAAGTTTTAACAAAACACCTACAAGTTTGGGGATACAATGAAAAAGAAAAAAAGGTAAACAAAAACGTACCTAGGAAAGCGAAGCAATGCTACAAATATACTGATAAAGGTCAAAAGTTTAAAGGAAGAAAATTTAGAACTTCCAAATTACTTCAGAATTTCTAAATACATTTAGTAGTGCATGCTCTTTGCGGGCCATAAATTCAGTAGAACAGGGTTTCTGTATGACTAGTTTTACTGCTACGAATCAAACGAGCCTTTCGGATTTTCTTTATTGTTTGTTGAATGGTCAGAGACAAAATCTAGAAAAGAACAAAACATTTTGTGTTTGATAGGAATGTGATATTTGCAATAACAACAGCATATTCCAAATATATTGGAAATACATTAACTTGTTAGTTTTATGAGGCTTCATTTTTCAGCACGGGCTCACAGTAGCAATATTTGTATACGGGTTTCCGTCTATTCATTTGTCAACATCTACATTAGGCACGAACATTACCTTTCTGCCCCTGTACAAAGCTGAATAACAGGTGAAAATAAGCATGCTTTAAAAAGGAAATTTCGTTTCGGACTAGGTTTGGAGTTATGCCAAGGTAGTTGTCGAAATGAAATGTTATGCTAATTTAGGGTTAGAAGTATGATCATAAATTTGTTCCTTCTGGCTTAATACGAGTACGTATCGTTACTTTTCACCCAGTCCCGACACATATTGACATTATGAGGCTGTTGAAAAATTTAATCAGCACCAAAATGGCGTTCACTTTAAACCTACAAATATACATTACATTTATTAGCTCACCTGAGCACGAAATTCTCATAGTGAGCTATTGTGATCAGTCAATGCCAGGCGTCCGTCGTGCGTCGTCAACGATTTGCTTTAAATGACCACTCCTTGTAAACCCCTCAGCCAATTTCAACAAACTTCACAGAAATGTTGCCTTGGTGACACTCTACCAAAATATTAAATGGTTTCGCTGCGATGAACAAGATAGCCGTCAGAGCAAAAAAAAAAAAAAAAAAAAAAAAAAAAAAAAAAAAAATAAAAAAATAAAAAAAAAATAAATTAACTGTTCATCTGAACCGAAAGACCAATCGACTCGAAACTTGTTAGGAAGTATGGGGGTAACTTGTAGATAAAGAAAAAGCTAAAATCGTTCCGATCGGAAATTCAAGATGGCCGCCATGGCGGTCATCTTTAAAATATATTTTGAGCTTCTACTCCTGAACCGAAAGGCCCATTGACCCGAAACTTGGTCGGAAGTATCAGGGTGACTTGCAGATAAAAGAAAGCTAAAATCATTCTGATCGGATATCGAAGATGGCCGCCATTTTGAACTTCTTCTTCAGAACCGAAAGACGAACCGACTCGAAACTCAGTAGGAAGTATCAAGTAGGAAGTACCAAGGTGACGTGCAGATCAAAAAAAAAAAAAAAAAAGCTAAAATGTTCCGATCGGAAATCCAAGATGGCCACCAGGGCGGCCATCTCAAAAATCTATTTAGATAGAATGAAAGGCCAATTGACTTGAAAATTGACCCGAAACTTAGTAGGAAGTATCAGGGTGACTTGCAGATAAAAAAAAGGGAAAATTGTTTCGATCGGAAATTCGAGGTGTCCGCCACTTTTGGTATCACTTTTGGTCTCATTTTGCCTATGTCTTTAACGATGTATACACAGAATGAAACCTATGACAGATTCATATGTGATGGTCGCTTGGAGTTTCAAATTGTATTCATACCTTCAGTTAACCGTTCCTCAGGTGAGGGCTACTTGTTATTTGACATTACATCTATACCGACAAAATGAGAATATTGACAAGTCTATACAGACCACCGGGACCCCGTTCAACCTACAAACTTTACATTCCGCTTATACTGACATACTGAGAATATTGAAACGATTATTCAGAACTAAAGGGCTTTCAGTTCAAATCTTCAAATTTTACATAATGTTTACCAAACATTACGCGCTACTTACGATTAACACGTAAAATATGTTTATTAATATGATCCACAACGTCAGAAAACGTACCTTCAGACATATGCGTCTAGCGAAGATTGAGATCAGTCAAACGTACCTTCAGACATGTGCGTCTAGCGATGATTGAGATCAGCCAAACCTTCAGACATATGCGTCTAGCGAAGATTGAGATCAGTCAAACGTACCTTCAGACATATGCGTCTAGCGAAGATTGAGATCAGCCAAACCTTCAGACATATGCGTCTAGCGAAGATTGAGATCAGTCAAACGTACCTTCAGACATGTGCGTCTAGCGAAGATTGAGATCAGTCAAACGTACCTTCAGACATATGCGTCTAGCGAAGATTGAGATCAGTCAAACGTACCTTCAGACATATGCGTCTAGCGAAGATTAAGATCAGTCAAACGTACCTTCAGACATATGCGTCTAGCGAAGATTGAGATCAGTCAAACGTACCTTCAGACATATGCGTCTAGCGAAGATTGAGATCAGTCAAACGCATTCGCACAGTCTGATCAGCATCTTTAATGTGCACATTTTGAATAGCTAAGGATGCAAAATTATTTCATGTGGACTATGAAGACTGTGATCAGACTGCGTCGATTTTGAGTCTACGTTGGGCGCTCATTTCAGAAGGTGCGTTTTCTCACGTTACGGCTCATATGATCAGTTTTGCATCCAATAATGAAATATTTCAACCCTAACTCAGGGCAGTGAACGTCAAAGAAAGGTTGACAAGAACTGTTGCAAAAGCATTAGTAGTGCCCTAACGACTATCAAGGTTAAGGTACTGAACTGAACCCTTAAGCCACAAAATATTTATTCCTTATATATTTAAGTTGATCTCATGTTATCGACCACATAAATAAAGTGAATTCTTATCACGAAACTTGAACAGTAACAAGTTCACCATTATGAAGCATTGATTGTTTGAAAGGTTTTGAAATCACAAGACATTTTAGTAGCGTCTTACTTTTACAAATGTGTTTCATAGCTGAAGAGGATGTTTTAAATCACAAATTAGTTTTCGTCTGTGATATATGATGTTTTGCGAGAGAAAAGGACCCTATGGCATGACCCCAGATCCGTCTGCGATTCTGTGCACTATCAATGCCTTGTTTGTTTATCATTTTATTCTACAGTATTCATTGATCATGTGAATAGATAATGATCAAGATCTGATTGGTCTAGTATGCAGGGCTGCGAAAAGCATTTGGTGCCCGCTTACGCGGAGAGTTTTTTTCTCTTTGCTCATCATATGTTCTATATCATTTTAAATCAGCGAATATCTGCAGTAGGCTTCTACGTCTTTGAACTCGGTCATGTTCAATGCTGCAAATACATGTACTAATCAAGATCAAAATCTGAATTACAAACAATGTCGATTCCGATGAGCACTTGGGTGCAAAGTTGTACCAGTCAAAAATCAATAAATAACCCCCCGCCCCCCAACACACACACACACACACACACACACACACACACACACACACACACACACACACACACACAAAACAAAAAGCAAAAAAAAAAAAAAAAAAAAAAATAACAACAAATAACAAAAAAAAAAAAAAAAAAAAAAAAAAAAAACAGCAAAAAACTGAATGACAAAAGTGTACGTCCCGATGAGACACTATTTGCAAAGTTGTACCAGTCAAAAATCAAAACTTGAATGATAAACAGTGTAGACCTTGATGAGCCATTATTTTGCATAGTTGTTTTCGTCTGCAGCACTGAAAATTTTTAGGCCTATCAAAGTAGCAACGTTTAGGCACTTGTGCAATCTGTCTAGTAATTTTGCATTTTCGCTTGGATTGAACTGTAAGTTCTAATCCTGTCTCTTCTGCGTTTCTGATGCAGAGACACATCCGTGTTTGAGTCGGAAAACGTCCACTGTTGTAAACAGACAACAAAAATAAAAAGAATAGATACACCTTCAGGTAAGCAGCTCTGTCAGAACTGTTTGCCATCCTTCTGGAAAGGGATCTACGCTAAAAGGAACAAAATAATGTTTCCCTTGCGACCGCTTATAATTCTGTGGTAACAAGATAATATGCTGAAGCAGCAATGTGATACGTCATTGTTTCAACTTAAAAAAACTTGAGGCAAAAAGATAATATGCTGAAGCAGCAAGAGATGTGTCAATGTCTCAACTTAAAAACTTGTGGCAACAAGATAATTTACGAGATATGTCACTGTCTCAACCTTATAACTTATGGTAACAACAAAATGTGCTGAAGCAGCGACTAGATATGACTCAACTTAATCAATTTGATGCAGCGGCGAGATATATCACTGTATCAACTTAATAACTTGTTGCAATAAGATAATATGGTGAAGCAGCGACGAGATATGTCACTATCTTAGCTTAATAACTTGTGGCAACAAGATAATATGATCAGGCATTAACGAGATATGTCATTGTCTCAACTAAATAACTTCTGGTATCAAAATAATATGCTAAAGCAGCATAAGGTTACTGTCTCAACTGAAAACCTTTGTGCAACAAGATAGTATGTTGAAGCAGCAACGAGATAGGTCACTGTCTAAACATATAAAATTGTGGCAACAAGATTATATGCTGAAGCAGCAAGGAGCTATATCACTGTTTCTGCTTAAAAAAAAAACACAAAAAAAACTTGTGGTAAAAAGATCATATGCTGATGTAGCAACGAGATAAGTCACTGCTTCAACTGTCATTTTTACAGCTCAATAATTTGTGGCAACAAGATAATATACTTAATTAGCAATTACATATGTCATTGCCTCAACTTTATAACTTGTAGCAAAAAGTTACATAACTGTCTAAAATTAAAAACTTGGTGCAACAAGATATGTGTCACTGTTACAACTTAATTACTCTTGGTAAGAAGCTAATGTGCTGAAATAGTGACGAGATGTGTCCCTGTCTCAACTTAAAACAAATTTTAGGCAACAAGATAATATGCTGAAGCAGCAATGAGATACATAACTGCCTCAAATTAAAATTGGGGCAACAAAATGATATGCTAAAGCATCAACTTAATAACTTGTGGTAACAAGATAATATGATGAAGTCGCGACGAGATATGTCACTGTTTCAAGTAACAAACTTTGTTAACAAGATAATATCCTGAAGTAGCAATGAGAAACGTTTTTGTATCAACTTAATGTTTTGCAGCGAAAAGATATTGTGCCGAAGTAGCAACGAGTTCTATCACTATTCCAACCTTATAACTTGTGGCAACAAATTCAAATTCTTTATTACATACAGTTTAGCTATGCTAACAACATGTAGATCTGGACCATTTATCAAACATACAAGAAGCGTTACGGCGGATACACCAACAAATCTGATTATATAGAAAAGAAAGAGAGGGCAACAGTGGGAGATTGATACACAAAATAAATTAAAACAAGATGCAATGTCCATAATAATGACAAATGTTTCCCTCAAAATCTTTTTTTTTTTTTTTTTTTTTTTTTTTTTTGATGTCTGGATGTATGAGAGAGAAGTCCGGTCCCCGACCCAGTATCGTATTGCCGTAGTGGGGACATGACTTCGCTGTCATTACCAGAAAAAGGGAGGGAAAGAGGAAAAAGAAAAGAAAAATATTGATAATACTAAACATGACTGTTTCTTTCCTCAATAATTTACAACAGTTACACACTTCACAGCTCATTTCATTCATAGTTCCCAAACCGGTTTTATCTTGTTATTGTTTAGCTTACCTCTCCGTGCGAATCGTGCAGTCGTGTGTCACTGGCGTGGAACGATGAATGAAATGTTTGGCAGTGCAGTGTGTAACAATTTTACGAAGCTGGAATATTAAATTTGGAATTCATTTTAGAGGTAGATCTTTTGTTTCAGAAAATTAATTTTAAAACATTAACTTTTTATAAGAATCGCTTTAGATATGGGCTTGTCCTGCGTCATACTGGCAATATCAAAATAGATTACTACGCAGCTTGGGTTTATCTAAATGATCCCGCTGGACTCTCTTAGATGTCTCAGGTCGAATGTCTGCCGTAACCCGCTACGCAGGCCCTCTCCTTAGGCGATTAATATATCCTTGTATTTTAGTCCGCTTTTAGGCCACACACACACACACACACACACACACATTTACATATTCAAAAAAGCATATTTTTCTTTCTATCCCATATGTACGAAAATTACAACAACCACTAAAGCACAAATATCAGTAGGCCTATAGCAAAATAACAAAAATAAAATAAATAAAATAAAAATAACCATAACATCTGTGTCATTGATTTGATTACGATCAGTGTTAGGAATATTTCAAATATAAGTCTTAACCATCCACTATTCTAGTAATCTGTTAACGCAATGAGACTTCGGTCGGTTTCGTATCTAAAAGAACAATGTTTTAGTACAATTGAATTTGTTTTGTATATAGTTGTATGTAACACTTGCTTTTGTACTATATGCTCACACATACACATGTGCACACATGTACACACACACACACATAAACATACATACATACATACATACATACATACAGGTGTCAGGACTTCTTTATTGCTTGAATGTTTTTATGTCAAAATTGTCTCATTATGTTTAATACTAATTAAGTTGTAGTGGAAGCAAATTAACATTAATCAAATCTTGCACTCACGTGTTTTAATAAATGGTCAATAAAAGTGCAAAGTTTCTTTAATTCTATTTTATTTGTTATATTCATCAGCTGGTTAAATTTTATTATGTTTGGGAACCGTAAAAAATATGGTTTCAAGTATAACTTACGTTCATTTTTAAAATTTTTACATTGAAGTAGGTAATGAAATTCGTCTCCAAGATCTTTGTTACACAACTGACATGTTCTCTCAGATATCGCTTTCCCTTTCCAACGCCCAATTTCAATAGGAAATTTATGGTTTCTTGTTCTAAATTTTGTCAACAAGACAATATGCTGAAGCAGCATTCAGATACGTTACTGTCTCAACTAAGTAACTTGTGGCAACAGGATAATATGCTGAAGTAGCCACCTAATACGTCACTGTCAATAAAAAGCGCTGCAATAAGATGTTATAATGAAGCAACAACGAGATACGTCACCGTCTCAACTTATACAGGGACGATAGCGTTTTTCTTGTCCGTTTACGCGTTTGGGGTGCGATTTGAAATCGTTGTATAACGTTTGCGTTTCGACAACGTTTCTAGCGTTTCATATCGTTTCGGCCAATCAAATTACAGAGCAAAGCGTTTCATGCAAACGCTAAATTTGCACATGCGCACTGAAGAGCTACGAACGTTTATCGAAACGCTTTTCACCGTTTCGGCCAATCATCTGGCCATATCGAAACGCTGTTTTCCGTTTCGGCCAATCATATGACCGTTAGGCACCGTTTGTATGTATAAACCAATCGAATAATAGATACCTGTTGGACCGTATTAAATCATGTCTTTACAACTAAAGTAATATGAGTTTACGTATAAAAA
This sequence comes from Anodontia alba, assembly GCA_964016985.1. Classification (NCBI taxonomy): domain Eukaryota; kingdom Metazoa; phylum Mollusca; class Bivalvia; order Lucinida; family Lucinidae; genus Anodontia; species Anodontia alba. The sequence continues at coordinate 50,413,352 of OZ024833.1, forward strand.
TTGTATTTATTTTATTGTATTTTCTTTCTCTCTCTTTTTTTTTTATTTTTATAAATAATTATAATTGAGATAATTTCTTATTTTCAAAAGAATTAACGTGATTGATTATTATATTTTGTGAAGCTTAATATTTCACACTACAATCATGATAATCATTTTCTTTTGACAATTAAATGTTTTAGCGCGTAGTGCTCGGTATAAAATTTTAAGCAGATGACATTTTGAATTTGTTTTTTTTTTCATTTATTGAATCATATTAAAACCACATTTTTTTACACATAGATAATATTTATCTACGTTTTTGTTTTTTTTTTTTTGTCATTTTCTGTATTTTTTTTTTTTTTTTTTTTTTTTTTTTTTTTTTTACTTTTTTGCTAAAACATATTTTATTGTTTTATTGAGATAATTTTCTATTTTCAAAAGAATTATTATATTTTGTGAAGCCCAATATTATTTTCACACCACAATCAACTTGTTTTGACAGATAAATGATTTAAGGCTTATAAGTACACTGTATAAAATTTTTAGCAGATGACATTTTGAAGTATTTTTCTTCTGTTACCTTGAAAAAGGTGTCGGCATTTCATACATATTATCTCCACAGGATATGACTTCCTATGCAAATTGTCTTCAGTCGAGATCAGTAATTTGCGTGAAATGTCAAAACTTATTTTATGGGAGAAAATAAGAAAACAGTTCATGAATTGATCATCTGCTGAGTTAGCCCAGAGAGTGATAAAGGTTCAACTGGACAACGAATCGTTGACATACTGCATTTTGTTGGCGATATGTGTAGATTCAGAAGATCAGAATGCGCGGAAATGCCGGTTTATCTTGGTCTAAGGTGGTCTCAAATACCATAAGGTCGTTTCTCATTTCTTTTCGAAGGGGCTCAAATGTATATTCAACCAGATCACCTTCGCAGCGTGATCAAGATCAAAGATTTTCGTTCTGCACCAAACTGAACTACGTCAAACCTGTGAATTGCTATTATTGTTTTGAGTAATATTATTTTTTTTTTTAATGAAATGTGCACTGACGTTTAGACAAATAGTGCGGGAACAGATGACCTGCATTACTGAAATATATTGCTAGAATTAAGTATCATCAATATTAATCCTTTCATTAGATCTTTACCAAGTGAAAATCTCCCTCTGAGCATATGTATTACTCAGATCAGAGTGCGTGACGCAGTCTAGTGCATAATGGTGCCCACTCAGTTCACTGATTAGGTATTAATAGTATAAAATACTGTGATACATGAATTGCACAGTATCCAACTTATACACAGACTGATCAGATTTATAAAATGTAAAAAGGTTCATTTTTACTTGTTTGGACCATTATTTTTCAAATACGATGCACTGTGCACATCTGAACAATTATGTGGTCAGTCGGCGAATAACTTGCTGGAGGGCTTTCGTGAAAGTGTATATTTCCACTATGAAAATATTTTTGGTATGATAATGCAAAGCTGTTAACCCTTTAGCACGCTATATTTAGCAATATTTAAATATTAGAAGACGACGTGCTGGATTAACAGATCCACCAAATGCAACAAATGTGTGGACGAGTAGCAATTACCCAGATCAGAATGCGCGAATGCACATTCTAATCTAGAATTTTGCATACTGCAAGCTATACTTAAATGTTAGAAGACGATGCACTGGAGTAACAGCAGATCATATCGAATCAATAAAATAATAATAAAAAAACAATGTACAGACGAACTGCAACGAATCAGATCAAAATGCATGGAGTTTGCATACTGCAAGCTATTAGACTAATTTAGAATTTCGCATTTAAAGCACGCTGTATTTAACCCATTATAGTCCGGAAACCCTTAAAACGGTAATTGGCAAACAGTGGAGACCCAGATCGGACGCCGCAGAACGCGGCGTCTGATCAGGGTCTCCACTGTTGGCAATTAGTTCAACCACGTGTTTCTCTGAATAATTAAATAATATAGCCTGGCATACCTAAAATCGAAATTAGAATCTTCCAATATATAGTGTGGGTGAGTTCATTCAGTCTACAATAAGTTAAATGTTAGAAGATGATGTGCCAAACTATTGGCAAATCGTATCGAATAAGACATTGTACAGATGAGCAGAAACGAACCAGATCAGAATGCGCGGATGCCCTATATTTATCATATAGTGGCCAAACTTCCCAATATCCAGCATAAAATATCTCGGGATATGGATGATCTATTTAAAATGTTTTAAATCAGTTTATACTAACACGCTTGTGCATTATCACATCGTACATGCGCAGGAACCATGGTATAACTAATGCCCCGTAACTGTATTTATTTGTAGGTTCACACACACACACACACACACACACACACACACACACACACACACACACACACACACACACACACACCACACACACACACACACACACACACACACACACACACACACAAAAAAAAAACAAATGCGTTGTCTATGTCCTAAATATTTTAATATGTTGTTAACCTTTCCATCTTTGTTTATTCCAGTGACTCACATGGCGTCAAGGTTATTTTTCATTTTTTACAGTGAAAATTTAAAATTGAACAAAATAATTTAAAATCACCATAGGAATATTTGAGCTTTGCTTTGATATTTTTTTCTGTGGACTGCAAAGCTTTTCAGCTATGGATTTCACCGGCCAGTAGATTTATGACAGTCTGAAATGAAATGAATGACAGGTATTATCAAATGATTGGCACGTCTTATCAGGTGAATGACATGTCATATCAGATACTATAATAGGACTTCACAGGATTATAAAAAAAAAAAAAAAAAAAAAAAAAAAAAAATATAGAACACTGAAAATATTAAGAAGTAAGTATATTTTTTTAACACATTTGGAATGTCAGAAAGCAATGCAAAATAATCCTTTTCAGTCATTTTTTTTTTCAACGCTTAGCACTCTGGGTAATATTTTCAGCAGACGACATTTTAAAGTATCACAAATTTTCGTTTGAAAAATGCTAATAAATGAGATATTGAAGAAACCATTTAGGACACATATGTGTAAAAGACAACATCTATGTAGATATAAAAAAGTTTTAAAATGCGGTAAATAAAACAAATGCTACTGATGGTAATGTTACAAACGAAATTTTTCAGATATGTTGTAGTCCAAAACAAATGAATACCTGCTTATCATACTTTATTGTTATTATTATTTTTATTATTATTTACGTGAATGACAACGAAAGCTTAAAATCAATCATATTTATAGCTGAAACCTGTGCGATCCACACAGAGTGATAAATATATTCCCTAGCCACTGTCAACTTGATTTATGCATTAAAATCTCAATACGTGTTTGATTATGGATAAGAAAGAAAGAAAGAAAAAGAATATCTTTGGATATTTTATAAATTCTGAATTAAAATTTTTCTGGAAATTAATAAATTAAAATTGATTTTTTTTTCACTAAAAGGTACTTTGAAATTTCATCCCAAATTAAAGAAATTAACAAAGATACACTTATGAAATTTCTATCCAAATATAAATGAAGAATAAAATGACTTCCATTATGTCTGGTGTTGTCTAAATTACAAACAAACAAGCAATAAATCCGTTAATACTTCATGTGTTTTTTCTCATCCAATCAGAAATAAGCCGAAAAAGACTTAGAGGTTCACCTGCATGTCATTAAATTTCCAATAAACAGTACATGGAATGAGCATTTCCTGTATCTCATCCTCCTTAAGCAATACATAGGCTAGCTAATATTATGTTACATTTGAAAGATCAAAAGATTAAATTTAGAACAAAAGGAAATGGTATAATAAATAAATAAAAATGTAAATGAAATTAGAAAATATCATGATCTTATATACATTAATTACAGATTCATGTAGCATAGAGTAATTGATGATAATTAATATGAGTCTTCATTTCTCCACTAAAATAATTTTGTTATGGCTATTTATTAGAATTGTCTCACCGAGGCAAAATATTACGAAAACGCAATCTTGAAAGGGGAACTCCCGTATACGGTAATATAGTGAATGTTACATGTGCAAAACCGTGACTTGAATAGTTATTATAATTAAGTGAAACTGAAAAAAAAAAAAAAAAAAAAAAAAGATCTTAAATAACTTGAGTCCGCGGGGTTTTGACCGACTGACTAAAGATGCAAACGGTGAAACGTTTGCAACCAGACAGGGTTTCCATGACAGCGTTTTCCGAACGCTAATTTGATTGGCTAATATTCGAAACGCTTGAAACGTTTCAGAAACGATGATCTGATTGGCTAAAACCGCAAACGATCGTTTAAGGGTGGTCCAAACGCTGCGTTTCCAAATCGTTAATAAGCGTTTCGCATGCGTTTCCGTGGACAAGAAAAACGCTATCGCCACTGTAAAACTTCGATCAAAAACATAATATGCTGAAGCAGCAATGGGATATATTACAGTCTCATATTAAAAAGTTGGGCAACAAGATAATATGCTAGAGCATCATCGAGATACGCCACTGTTTTTATCTTACTAACATGTGGTAACAAGATAATATGCTGAAATAACGACGAGATATGTCACTTTTTCAAGTCATAAGCTTATGGTAACAAAATAATATGCTGATGTAGCAACGGAATACGTTTCTTTCTCAACTTAATAACTTGTGGCAACAGGATAATATGCTGAAGTAGCAACGAGATAATATTATTTTGTCCGTTCGAACAACTTATTATAATAGAAAGTTTGTAACTGTGCGGTTCTTGTTTACTTTAAACACTATATAGATACAAATGTTCAAGATTCCATTTCATAAAAAAAAAGAAAAAAGAAAAGAATGAAAGCTTTCTTGAGAAATTCATGAATGTATTTTGGAAATACGCATCCCTGATTGCCATCTGAACATGTGCTCGGACCCGCATGTATTGGTCCAAAATGTTTCGGCTACTTTGCTCTTGAGCACGAATGTATAGTCGTTCACGTTTTAAACAGGCGTTTGATCGTGATGTCAATCATGATAAACCATTCTTTGACATAAAAATGGTTACTGGAAAATTTGCATCTTTGTTATTTCGCCATTTTGTATCTATTTTCTCATGTTTTGTTGGAAATGTTTGTAAAATGCATATAACAATTGATAGTAAACTTTAATTATACTTTGCGTGGATCGATTATAGACCTTGCAAAATTTTGGCAGAAGTTACAGTTGACGAGAGGTACGCCTTCATTGGCAGAAATTTCACTAGTAGCAACTTCGATATCGTATTGTTATATCATATGTTAATTAGTTCCGTTTGTTTATATTTTCCTTATGCATATTATATACATTCGTCACTTAAACTAGGCATATTTCATTCTTGATTTTTTTTTCATATTAATCGAACACTTTAATCAAAATTCGAGAGATAATGCTGACTAAATCCATTTGTAAATGTCGCAAAACTTCAGCAGATGTTGCACCACTATTTGTGCGGAAACATGTTCAGTGGTGATGAAAATCACTAACACCAGAAAAGTTGATGGTTACGAAAAATGACAGATGGAGTCTGTCATTCATTAGCCTGGTTCACGTCACCTTTCAAGGAACATGGGCATCTGATTAAACTATTTGCAGTTACAAAAACAAGCCCACTCGAGCGAAAATGTGCGGATTCAACACGTCCACGCAGGTTAATCGGGGAGTTAGCTGTCTGAAAATACATTTTTATTAACCAAGGATGCCTTTAGCCTACAGCAAAGTCCCTGACAAACAGCGCTGATGCGTAGGCTGATGAGGAATTTTTGATATCCGGTATACCTTGAAGGCACTTTTTTGCTTGGCGCCGTTCGTCTGTCTTATGGTGATATTATGTAGTTCATATTTAGGCCGCTGACAAAAAGGTCCTGAGGATATATACAAATGGCGAAACCACAGACGAGTTTGCGCAGTCACGCATCAGGTCAAGATCTGTGCTTTTAATTCTATATCTTCCAAAAGGTCCTTACATTGTGTAGGCGGACAGCGAAGATCCTGACCAGACTGCGCGGATGCGCAGGCCGGTCTGGAACTCCGCCGTTTGCATATGTTCTAAGGTTCTTTTCCCGGCCGCCAGCCAATTTGTTCTCGGACATGAAATCTGAATGTCTGAAAACGAATATCTTATTTCTACACGATAATATCCTTTGGTACTCATTTGAATCGCATCGCCGAGGCAATTCTAACGCGCTTTACAACACTTTTTGATGTGCAGAGATAAGAAAAAATAAGGCGACTATAGGTATATTTACCCACAACATATGCTTCCATGGAGAGGCAAGTATTCTTTGTAGATAGTCTGCAAAGTAGAGTAACTAACAATGATATGTGGAGCGTGGAACACAGTAAAGACGTTCGACAAAGCAACGGGTGAATGCAGAACACTTCTCTGTCTCTCTGTCTCTCTCTGTCTCTCTCTCTCTCGTGAAATCAATAATGGAGTATATATCGGTGATAAAAAAGAACAAAAAAAAAAAAAAAAAAAAAACAACAACAAAAAGATGGACGTTGCTGTAAACATATCATATCAACATATCGTATCAAGGATGTTCTGAAGCAGTTGAACATTGTTGTTGCAAGAAAAAAAAACATATTACATTGTATCCCCGTATGCTTAACATTTCGTACTGCTATTTTCCGTTATTTTTTGTAACATGTAACCTTAGTATCGCGAAAACATACCTATATAATTTTGACCCACTTAAGGGGTAGTATTTGTCTTATTTCTGCTAAAAACATATTGTGGGTACCCGTTATAACCGCCTCGGCGTGGCGGTTCTAACGAGTATCCACAATATATGTTTTGAGCAGAAATATGAAAAATGTCAGAATTTTTATTTAAAAACTTTCAGTTTTTGGTGGTGAATTTTTCAATATATTTGAACAGGCGTGTTTTCGTAATGGTTCAGATCTATATTAAGAGACAACAGTTTAAAGTAACTTCTTAGGCATATTTTCTCACAGAAAGTAAGTTTATTATTTCATTGAAATTGTCTTTTTTGTCTTCTTATTTACTACAATATGTCATCCGCTGATTCTGTCAATACAGTTGTTCAGGGCTGAAATATTCTTATTTAAATGAGGTTTATCATCCGGATATAACAAGGTATCAGACACAGACCATTGTGTGAAATATTTATTTTTTTCAATGGATATGATTGATAGTGTTAATAAACTTCAGATTTTCATTGTAAGCAAGGATAAGCTTCTAAAGGATGTCTGTAAATTATTTGTGCTACTGTCACATGACACTAACTATTGAATAGACTTCTTATTTTTCTTTTACCACTCAACAATACATGTGATTTATCACGCAACGGAACATGGAAACATATGTTCTACGACGTCAATGCCTGAAATTATATGCAAACACAAGACAGCAAATTGACGATTATAATTTGAGACTACTAACTGATCTGATTTTATAAACAGATAGAACTGTCCACCTACTGAAATGTGTTATTGTACATTACGTTAACCCTTTCACACCCCCCCCCCCCCCCCGAGTTTTCTGACAAAGACTCTTCCATCATTGAATTTGGACACACTGATTTTTGCAAATAGGGGTTTCAGTCAAAACTCAATAACGGAATGGAAAACAATGTAGCTCTGATGAGACGGCTCGTAAAGAGTCATCTCATCTGGCTCTACACTATTTGCAAAGGTATCAGTATTAGTCTGCAGTGATGATAGGGTTAATACACCTATTTAAAAAAATTCTAAGGCTCAGCCATAGCGTCATATAAGCCATTTTTGACCAAAACTGCCGATGTTTTTTTTCTCTCGTTTCTCCACATAAAAAAAAACAAAAAAAAAAAAAACAAAAAAAACAAAAAAAACAAAAAACAAACAAAAAAAAAAAACACACAAACAAACGAACAAACAAACAAACAAACAACAAAAAACAAAAAAACAAAAACAAAACAAAAAAACAAACAAAAAAAAAAAACAAAAAAAAAAAGAAAACAAAACACACACACACACACACACACACACACACACACACACACACACACACACACACACACACACACACACACACACACACACACACACACACAAAACAAACAAACAAAAAAACAAACAAACAAAAAACAACATGTTTTGGGTACTTGGTACTCATAAGAAGACTTCTTTATTTTTTAGAGAAAAAGTAATCATTTTGATTCCCTTTATGTAGAGCTATGTAAGCTATTGTATTTTACCATATAATATGGGAAATGAGCTAGATTTTGTTAATTAAGCTCATTTGGACAGATTAATGCAATTTAAAGATGTTAGAAATAACAAAAAAAATTGAACGACTGGTTTAAAGCGTTCAATTATGACAATTCCACGTTATAATTTGGACCCTATACATAACATTTTTTTTTCAATATATGTTTTTGGGAAACACAGGGACACAAATATGAGAGTCATCCAATAAATAGAGAAAATTGTTTGCTGTCATAAAAACACTACAATGTGGCTTTGAAATGTTACCATCATTAATAAGCTACATATCCATTTACTTTATGTAACTTATTTCATTAGGTTTTCCCGACAACTACATTCACTATGGTTCATACACGAACCACTTTGTCCGTGGCCGAAATTTTTATCATAAAAATACCTCACATAGAGAAAATGGGGCATGATATTCATGCAGATGACGGTAACCTGTCGTATTTGGAAATTTTATGTGTTCTGTTCTGTTCTGTTCGGTTTCGTTTTTATTTTGACTAAACTGTTTTATATGAGCACTGTCGGTTTACGGATGACTGCTTTGTAACCATGCGTTTTTCAACCTTACGCACTATCCGTGACGTTTTGCTGGTAAGCAACCATAACCACATCCGGTAAATGTTTTATCGATAAATGCATTGTAATATGCATTGTATACTTTATCATTTAAAACAAATTATGAAATTTATGGCCAATTTATTGTAAAAAATTTCACCCAACCCCTATTTGTAATGCCCGTTTAATGTCAATATTTCAAATTTTAATACTATAATTCTTTGCTATCAAAATCAGTGATTTTGCCCAGAACATTCGAAATGTGGCATTTTAGAAAGTTATGCATCTTTTGCATTTTTGTAGGTAGGTGCCGGTAACTATAGCAACGGTTTTTGGAATCCCGATCAGGATAAGTTTGTTCACGTTCTTTCTTTGCTGTGCAACGGAACGTCTTTATTGGGATTAACATCGGGATGCGGGCCCCCATAGCCTAAAGGATAGGAGAGTTGACTCTTAATCCTTTTGGTTTCTCACCGTTGTGGTTCGAGCCTCGCTCTGGTCACATGTGGGAAAACCAAGTTCTGCTTACGGCTGGTCAGGTGTTTTTTCCCCGGGTTCTCCGGTTTTTGCCCACCTTAAAAGAACAATCGGCTCGATATAAGTGAAATATTCTTGAAATGGCCGTAAAACCCAAATAAAAAGAAAAAAAAAAGAACAAAAAAACCCCCAAAAAACAAACAAAACAAAACAAAAAAAAAAAAAAAAACATTCGGGATACTTTGTTGTTTGCGCCACATAATATGGCATGCAGCGGTTATGTTTTTATAGACAAAGTTATTGACCAACAAGATTATAATTATAAAAAAAATCTCGCTTTTTATTTGATGCAGAGATTTGTTAACTTAGTGAGATTGGCCCTCTGCAAAGTGTCACCTATTCCTCTTGCCTAATTTGATCTGATTTTACCGTTTGTATGTCAGTATTATAAATGAATGGAATTCCGTAACAAAGTCAGGATCAAATTCTGTACCTGAGGGTACGACTAGTGCGCTAGCTGTCCAGTGACAGGAATAATTGTCATTGTAGAATCGAAAACCAGCAGCAGCACTTGTTGAGATAGAATTTCGCTGTTCGCATCAGTATGCTACAAAATGTGTATTTCTTATGGCGGAGCGGAACCCTCCCTTCCATCTATGAATTTGGACAGGTTCATTGTTGAATCTAAGAGTATCAGTGTAAACTGAAAAACAGATTGGCTAACAGTGTAGGTCCTGATGAGAGGGCTCGTTACACGTCTCATCTGGATCTAATCTGTTTGCATAGGCATATGTGTTGGTCTGCAGGGTTTGAAAGGGTTAAGATGGTCTCCAGATTTTAATATTTACGTTGGTTGCTTGATTTAGCGTCTAACAATCAACACTAACTTCTTGTACAGACATTTTGTATGAAATAAATTGTTTTTGATAATTTCTATCTATTGTTTCTCAAGGTCTTCTTAGATTTGCAACTTGTCTCAAACAGTACTGAAGGGAATCAAATAAAACATTGTGAAGAAGGGTTCTGTGGACAAAACTTTACTCTGTGATTAATTGTTACATAGTTAGCTGCCCTTTTTGTTTTACAGATACCAATATCAGAATGTGTTAAATTCCCGAAAGTAACTTAAAACAAGAATTTAATGAAACTTGGGATTCATATGACTTGCTAAATATCGATATAAATAAACATTTTAAACACAACGTTACGTAGACTGGACATGTACATATAATTTTGAGCTGCGTCATAATTAAGAGCGAAGTTGTGATTCCGTAAAACAAGTTAAAGTCCCCCCCCCCGGCCCCCCCCCCCCCCCGCGTCCCGCAGTTGTTTTTGTTGACCTTTCCAAGTTTTTTATTTATTTATTTATTTATTTATTTATTTATTTATTTATTTATTTATTTTTGCAGTTTTCTGTGTTTGATTTTCGGTTACAGCAACTGTGTCAATGTGTCTAATTAAGGCTAAGGTTTCGCGTGAGTAAAACTGGTTTAGCCCCCAACCCCCACCCTCGCCCCCAAACCTTTTTTGGTTTCCTTCTGACCGTTTCAGGGCGGTCCCTCTGTTGCAGTACATTTTTGTTTCGTGCGTTAGTGGTTTCAAATATGGCGTTTACTTTGTCACTGTTTGTTCCTGATCTCCTCATTTTTGGTGCCTTGGCAAGGCTGTGTTTTGTAATAGTGACTTTAAATGGGTAACATCACTTACACTTTGGTCATTGTTTGTTTCTCATTTTGTCTTCTTCACGTGCCTCGCGAAGGCTGTGTTTTGTAATTGTGCCTTTAACTGGGTAACTTCACTTGCATTTTTGTCATTGCGTGTTCCTCATCTCGTCTTCTTCACGTGCCTCGCGAAGGCTGTGTTTTGTAATTGTGCCTTTAACTCGGTAACTTCACTTGCATTTTTTGTCATTGTGTGTTCTTCATCACGTGCCTCGCGAAAACTGTGTATTGTAATTGTGCCTTTAACTGAGTAACTTCAATTGCATTTTTTGTCATTGTGTGTTCCTCATCTCGTCTTCTTCACGTGCCTCGCGAAGGCTAGGTTTTATAATTGCACCTTTAACTGGGTAACATCACTTGCATTTTTTGTCATTATGTGTTCCTCATCTCGTCTTCTTCACGTGCCTCGCGAAGGCTGTGCTTTGTAATTGTGACTTTAACTGGGTAACTTCACTTGCATTTTTGACATTGTGTGTTCCTCATCTCGTCTTCTTCACGTGCCTCGCGAAGGCTGTGTTTTGTAATTGTGCCTTTAACTGGGTAACACTTGCTTTTTTTGTCATTGTGTGTTTCTCATCTCGTCATCATCACGTGCCTCGCGAAGGCTGTGTTTTGTAATTGTGACTTTAAATGGGTAACTTCACTTACATTTTTGTCATTGTGTGTTTCTCATCTCGTCTTCTTCACGTGCCTCGCGAAGGCTGTGCTTTGTAATTGTGACTTTAAATGGGTAACATCGCTTACATTTTTGTCATTGTGTGGTCCTCATCTCGTCTTCTTCACGTGCCTCGCGAAGGCTGTGTTTTGTAATTGTGACTTTAAATGGGTAACTTCACTTCAATTTTTGTCATTGTGTGTTTCTCATCTCGTCTTCTTCACATGTTTCGCGAAGGCTGTGCTTTGTAATTGTGACTTTAAATGGGTAACATCACTTACATTTTTGTCATTGTGTGTTTCTCATCTCGTCTTCTTCACGTGCCTCGGGAAGGCTGTGTTTTGTAATTGTGACTTTAAATGTGTAACATCACTTACATTTTTGTCATTGTTTGTTTCTCGTCTTCTTCACGTGCCTCGAGAGGGCTGTGCGCCATGATTGTGGCCTTTTCTTTGTTACTCCATTCACTTTTATCAGCTCAATAAAAGATTTTTTCTGTTACTTAAGCTCCGTTTCTGTATTCAAATTAATCAATATCTAACGGTATAATCACGACTAAAATTTATGAAAACAAGATGCTTTTCACTTTATATTGCGAATTTCCCGTTCAGATGGTATCGTTCTACGTGCTAGGTCATATCATTACATACCATTCGTTTTGCTGGAGAATCAAGTCACGTTAGTAATTTTAACGATAACTATAAATTTTCATCTGCTTATTTCAATTTAACACATGGATATCGTTATCATAAACGTCGTAAAATATTTTCTTAATTTTATCGTCGACACTCGGAATCAATTTCTAAATACAACGTTGGCTTGAAATAATAATAATAATAATAATAATAATAATAATAATAAATAAATAACAATTATAATAATAATAAACGTGCTTTTATAGGGTCTGTCGGTACCCGAGTTTTATGGCGATTCTTTACAAACTAAGAAGCGTTGTTAACAAGTGTGCTTTTTGCAGAACAATGCAAAACAATTATATACCGCAATAAAATGATAGGATATAATGTAGATGTTATGTGACAGGATGCATGCTTAATGGTTAACTTAATCAAGGTTATTAACTTTGCTGCCTTCTTCAACTGCACGAAGGCAGGTCGAGTTGCAAACTCAATGACAACACAATTCTAAACCTTTTACAGACAGTTTATACTTGACCTTACTGGTTTGTAGTCGGGCTAACCATGGTTCTTTTAGTGGGTTCATTTGCTCTGATATTCAGTTTGTAGTCGAGCCCTTATCTTTGATTAATCACAGTACTGAAAACTTAATCTAAATATTTTTTTCTGTGTTAATGCACTGTTAAGTTAGGGCACCCCTACGTGGACCGGGTAATTATATAAATATATGTGGTTGGAACTATATCAGGATTAAGGGTGTAGGGTCCCACAAATCCGGGACTCTACTGTTGATCGTTCCGTATTCTATTGTAGTTTCTTTTCACTTTACACAGGTCGGTTAACGTAATGGTGTGATGCTTGAAAAAAAGCGTTTACGTCATAAAATAATAATTCTGTGCAGTCTGATGATGACATTTGATGTCGGCTTACACTGCATAACGCGGAACATATCAAGGAATAGCATGGCGCGACCCTAATGAGACATGAGGTGCGGAAGATAATCTTAATTTCAGCATTTGGCACATGTTTGATGTTTGAGGACATCTTTTCGCTTGACGCGAAATGTACTTTAAATTGTATCTTGTAGCATAGCAATAGGTTTATTAAATCCTACATTCTTAATCTTGTTTCAGAATTTTGTCATTATTCTATAGAACCAATATTGCTAATGGGATGAAGGCACCGCTTCCTAGGGGACTTCTCAATTGTTTAAAACAGATGCTTTTAATATAAAAAAAAATGTACACTATTAAACGGAAGCAATATTTGCAAAAATGATGTTTTACTGACATCTCAAGCTGCGTTTATCTAATCGAAAACAAGGTAGTTTTGTTTCTCAAGTTTTCTGCACTTGTTTACATTTTGCACGGGGTCTGAGAAGCTCAAGTAAACCAAATTCTGTATTTGCAATGATTACACTGGTGTTGATTATGGCTTTCCATCCATGCTAGACCTTGGGCCAGCTATAGACACCCCCCGCCTCACCCCAAAGGAAGGATTTTGTACACTATGTTTTTCTGAAACTATATTATATAAGAAACAAAATGACACATGTTCGCCCTCTGGGGATGGGGGCGTTTGCGTGTAACAGCCATGTTACCAACGTTACCCTCAAAACAATAAAACTATTTTGGTGTAAATACGAAAGTATCCATATTCGTACTTACTAGTATTTTATTTGATACCAGTGAATGTAGTATTATAGTTTCTTAAAATCTTGAACCGTCAATGGCGTGTGGTATAACTATTACAAACGTTACTAAAAGCCATAAAGCTCATATATAAGTTTCCTGATGCAACGTTTTGGACGACTATGACCAGTCAGTAACTAGACATTTAATATAATCCTGTTTTACAATAGATAAACACTGTATATCCTCCTTTGTACATCAAGAAATGGAATCAAACCAGATTGACTCAGCAAATGACAATTCAGAATAGTTACTTTTCTCTTCTTAAATGTATCGTAAGTTCAAACTTCTTAACATTTTATTTGCGGTGGTTGCACAGAACAATGTATTTAACTCTTATGACTGGTTTCATGCATTATATACTTTGAATAAATGCTTTATACATTTCTTAATGTTACATACGTTACTTTTTGAGTGATACTTTATCTACATTGTATAAAAAGTTGTTGATACTTTGTACATAAAAGTGAAAGGAAATCAAATCTAAAATTCTTTTAATAGCAAACATAGTAAAACGTTTCTCAGATACCTTTATAAGTTGGTGAATGAAGTAAAAAAAAACAACTTCGCCATCCGTCTGCTGGTGTATCTGATCAATAATTTTACCTTTAAAATAGTAAAATGTGCCCTATAACAATTACAGAAATATCCCCGTTTCATACATACTTACATGATATGAGCTCTTCATTGCTTATGTTCTATGCGTAAAGCTGATAATCTAAAACTTAAATCCATTTGGACTGCCAGAAATAATGCACACTCAGTACTGTTACACACGTTATATGTCAGTCTTTGTGCTGTGATATCAGAACACTGATTCCTATAGACAGTGTTTGCAGGAAAAATCGCTTCAGTACAGTTCCATTAAGGAGAATACTGTTTATTTTTCTAATATCAACTCAAAAACATGAATAAAGTGAAAACAACCATTCTGAGGGCACACATTATTCAAGAAAAACTATTTCATTATTTGAGTTTACATAAAAATGCAATGGTAATCACGACGATAATAAAATCATACATATATCAACACTACACTGCAATTCTAAGTCGTCTCTAAGATGAAGCCAAACACACAGCATGCACACTCTTGCAGTTCTCTGTTGCGACATTTTATAAAATAAAACGTTTTATGCTGGCTAGAGGACAGTTTGACTTAATAGAATCTGCATTTTTATGAAATACCATGTAAAAACAACACGTATAGGTCAGTCCATCATAATATAATTTGATGACGTACATAGTAAATAAATGCTTACTATTATTTATCATCTGTTGCGTGATAAGAAAACCATTATAGATATTTTTTTTTTTTGTATAAACGTCTAGTTATAAATTTTGTTAGTGATAAAAGTAATACAGGGCTATGAAATATAGATCACATAATCCCAAAATATGACAGTAATACATCAAATTGTATTCAAGATGTAACACACAACACTGGACCATGAAGTACAGGTCACAGTGACCTACATTTACTTTTAGGTCAACTGTTGAATCATACTGATTCATAATCCAAAATAATGATGTTAATACATCAAATACCATTCACGATATAAGGCAAAATTACTGGACCATGAAATGTAGGTCAAGGTGACTTACATTTGTTATGCTGTCAATCGTGGTGTCACACAGAACCAATATTCCAAGTATCACATTAATCCATGAAATAGTCTTCAGGATATAAGGCAAAATCGCTGGAGCATGAAAATAAGGTGACGATGACTTTGACCTTATTACATCGAATGTTGATGTGATAAACATGTCTGATGCCCATCCTTCTTTAGTAGGAAGTTGTTTGTATAAACAAACCGCAACATACTACTTTATTGAGGCATTAATCGATGAAATAGTCAGAAAAATATATGGCAAAATCACTTGAGCATGAAAATAAGTTCACAATGACCTTGGCCTTTATTACACTGAATGTTGATGTGATAAACATGTCTGATGCCCATCCTTCTTTATTAAGAAGTTGTTTGTATAAACAAACTGCAATATACTACTTTATTGGTGTGTCCTAGATTTTGATATATATATATATATATATATATATATATATATATATATATATATATATATATATATATATATATATATAATACACACACACACACACACACACACACACACACACATACATATATATATATATATATATATATATATATATATATATATATATATATATATATATATATATATATATATATATATATATATATATATATAAGGGTCAAAGAACACGGAACATTTATTTAGGAAAATTTATTTAGTTTATTTAGTTTTCGACTGCCATAGTGACAGTTAACGAACGCGGATTAATAGTTTTCTACTGCTAAAAGATCGGTCATGGCCGTCGATTATTCTGTTTGATAAGTGCGTCCAACGGGCAGTTAGGCGTGAAGACGCTCTACTATAGACTACCGATGTGACCAGTGATGTGTGTGACCAAAAATGTGATGGTCCAACAAACGGTTGGGTGGTTCGGTGCTTATCCTGAAAAACAACAAGCGTTCCGTGATTTAGCAGAGACTATTGGCACGGCGGCCGTGTCGATAATAGCAACAAAACAGCCAATAACGCCAAGTATTCCAATTGCAGAGGTTGAATCACGAGACTTATGGCGTCAGCCTACAAAATTTGCGATCGCGGCCATTTTAAATTTTCTCCACTTCGAATTTTATTTCTATCCATTCTCCGTCTATTTACAAGCTTCGTTTTGTGCATAAAGTGCACTTTGATGTAGAATTTTAGATAACACATAGACTTTACGCCCTTTTCACGTGGTAATCTTAAAAAATGTGACACAATAATGTGTTTGTTCGACCAGTTTGTAAATTGCAGTTATTTTTATTTATTTATTTATTTATT
Source organism: Anodontia alba (assembly GCA_964016985.1). Lineage (NCBI taxonomy): Eukaryota > Metazoa > Mollusca > Bivalvia > Lucinida > Lucinidae > Anodontia > Anodontia alba. The sequence continues at coordinate 50,430,164 of OZ024833.1, forward strand.
TATTTATTTATTTATTTTTGCAAAAAAACAAGACCAAAAAAAAAAAAAAAAAAACAGAAGAAAACAGCAACAAAAAAAAACAAAAAAACAAAAACGCACAAACTGTCAAAAGTCTTTAGAAAAAATCCTGAAGCAGTAAAATAGATTTCAGGTAAGCGAACGATAGTATATTGTCGTTGTACCTGTCATCGGCATACACTGGTTTTCGGTATTCGGAAATCATGGACCCCGCCCATCGGAGCCCACGAAATAGATGGGCTACCTAAAGCCTTCAAGGCAGAGCTGCTAGTAACTAAGCAGGACCCGAATTCATGTGATCGGGTCGGGTAAAAGTCCCACAAATTTGGAGCCAATGTCTCTGAACTACTGAAATATTGTTGACTTGGACGTTATATCGCAATTCATACAGTGGATTTCAGAAGACAAGCGTGTGCTAAAATCAAATTCAGTTAGATCTGGCGAACCCACCTATGAAGCATGTGATGATAATTTTAAGCACGGATAAAGGTAGCACCGATTAAATTCATATTATACTAACTTGATCCGCGTTCATCCTCTGTATCCAGTGTGTTGATAAGATGGGTGTTTTAACATAAAATAATACCGAAAAACACCCTTGTAATTTCATCTTATCGCCAGCTCCTCATTGATTTTTCTTCTTTCCATTATTATATCATAACTTTAACTCGCCTATGCAAAATAATTGTGATTTTTTTCGGCAGCAAACATGAACATTTTCAGATTAAAAATTGTTATATTTTTCTTATTTTTTTATCCAAATATATATTGCTGGTGTTCTTTAGAATCGTCTCATTGAGGCGGCTCTAATGAGCACCCACAATCAAAGTTTAGAGTAGAAATAAGAAAACTAATGCACACCCCTGCAAACGCCTTTGTTCCGTATATACAATGGGGTTTACCGGGGTCTTCATCACATACGGCCGCGATTTATTGTCTGGTGTAGTCCTTATTACCTCCATTGAAACACAGAACTTTTCAGAAGAATCATTTAAAGGGGAAATACTGTTGCTTCGAAATAATTGTGATAAGGTAAAGTTGGTTTATGTTCTATTCAATTTACAAGTTGACTCCCGTTATCTCGAACTCGCTTATCTCGAATAACCGCTTATCTCGAAGTGAAAATCTGGTCCCTGCCGAAACATGGACATCTAACAACAGGCAAAAAAAATATCGTGGAAAAGAGAAGAAATTGCTCCTAAGGAGCAATTTCTCCTCTTTCCCGCAATATTTTTAACATATCTCTAACTTCAAGAGTCCAATTACATATATATTTGTTAAATGTGGTTGTTCGAATAATTTTTTCCTCAATTCTGCAAATCTTATATGTCGAGGTACGGATATCTCGAAATGTTTAATATAGTCCCTTGGAATTCGAGATAACGAGAGTCGACTGTACTATATTTGAAAGTATTAATACTTTCTTGTGACACCGAGTCTTATCTTTCAAAAGAGTCTGAGGACATTTTTACTTTCTCAATGCTTTTTGAATTAGTTTCATACAAAGAGTAAAGACCAGCCGCCAGTTTGAATATAGGCGCTGCCTCTATGTGAACTAGTTACCTGGTAGCATTAAAAATCTGGGCCCAGTTGTTCAAAGCTAACGACATCGTTAGTTAACGATTTGTTAAAATTTACATCGAGTGATACGCAAATATGCTGAAATTTTTTGCTAAAAAATGTGAGTAGCTTTTGCAGTGCAAAAGCTACTCACATTTTCAGCAAAAAATATCAGAATATTGTATATTGAATCCGCTAAAACAGTTAACGAAATGACCCTTAACGAGCTCGTTAAGCTAACGACGCTTTGAACAACAGGGCCTTGATCAGTGGAAACCGTAACGCTGGACACGGACGGATAAACACACCGTCACCGGAGACAGCAATACCGGAGGTGGACGGACAAAAAGCTACTGGTTACTCGCTTAGAGGACTAAGCCTGCCAAGTAAAAAAAAAAAAAAAAAAAAAAAAAAAAAAAAAAATAAAATCTGATCAGTTAGTCAGTTTGAAGATGGCGCTGCCTCTATGTGACTCAGTTACCTGGCAGCGTTAAAAACTAGATACATACATACAGTTTGAAGTTTTCGTGGGCTGGGTGGCCTAGTGGTTAGCGCACTCGACTTTCAAGCGGGATATCGTAGGTTCGCATCCCTCCCACTCTTCAGACCATTAGTACGCCTAGCTTATACTCAACGTGCCCTGGGTTGAGTATAAAGTGCAGGGCGGCGCTTGGTGATAGCGACACTAAGTGTGCATGGGTCATCTATGAAAGCAAAGCTGTACAAATACATATACATAACAATCGCCGCTGCCTCTCTGTGCCTCGGGTGCCTGGTAGCGTTAAACAACAACAACAGAAGTTTGTAATATTAAATGTATAGAACTTAGGTGTTCGAACCCATTTCAGCAAAAACGAAAAAAAGAACCCATTTAAGCCTATCGTCCAATAAATTGGATCTTTGCAAACAGTGAAGACCCAGAATAGACGCCACAGAACGCAGCGTCTGATCAGGGTCTACACTGTTTACATTAAGTACTGGACTTTCTATGATAAGTAATAATCCTAAAAACAAACAGCTCTTAAATTGGAAATGAACCGGTCCAAAGAGATATGATAGAAGAGTCCATTCGGCATACATGAGTTAATTTTCCATCCGTCCGTTCGGCCGTCAGTCTGTCCGCCTGTCCGTGACACTATCTCCTCCTTAACCATTGGATGTAACTTAACCAAACTTGCTACGTGACTACTTCTCATGGAAAGGGTGTGCGATAGCTGTCACGCTGTTAGCAACATTAGCAAGGAGCGCGAGGATTTTGCGATGGCGTACCATCAACTGCGCATTCTAGTTTGATTTTTTTCATTATCAAATGTAAACTCAAACATTAAGAAAATGGCTGTATGAAATGACACCATCTCAGTTTCCTCTCTTTTGTTTTCGATTCCCTTGAAACGGTTCTATATAGCAGTTGTTTCACGTCCCGTGGATTTTCCAAGTTCAATTTTCTTTAATATAATAAGGTTTATGCAATTGTATTGTATATATAACTCAACCTCCTTGTTACTCCACCCACTTTCAAGCAATAGTATATCCTTTTTATGTGCGTACTGGTATTACACTTACAGTTTTGCAAGAATAACGTACATCGCATATAAAACAGCGGCAAAAATACTTTTTCTGGTTTCTTCAGAAATCGTTGCCATGGTAGCGATCATGATATACTTTATTAATTGCATAATCATTATATAAAGCCATAGTTTAGCTTACACAAAATCTGACTTACATATATGTCTTCAAAACCAAAGGAAAAATTATTAAACATTCCCTGCATGCCCTAACGATTGGTTGCAATACATTTTCACGGCAAATTAGGAGTTATCTCCCTTTGGCCCTTTTGCTACTAAATTGTGGTCTCCAATATAAGATATTTGAATAAGTATTATACCTTCATGGTAATATGAGCATTGCCTATTATTTTCAACTTGTAAAGTACAGAGAAATATGCAAAGTGTATCCCTCCTCCTATTTTGTTTATTATTTTCAGATTTCTTTCAGGTTAATATTGTACTTTTCCCAGCCATTACGAAAACACGCATATTCAAATATATTGAAAATTTTACAACCAAAAAAATGAAAATTTTCAGATAAAAAATTCTGATATTTTTCATGTTTCTGCTTAAAACATAAATTGTGGGTACTCGTTAGAACCACCTCGACGAGACGGTTCTAACGAGAACCCACAATCTATGTTTTGAGCGGAAATAAGAAAAATAATGTATACCCCTGTAAACCCCAGTTTTACTATATAAAAGTGGGGTTTAAGGGGGTTAAAATTATATAGGCCTGTTTTCGTGACGTAAAGCGATTGCTTCACATAAATTGTACATGAATTTTTTTTTATATAATATAATCTTTTAAATAGTGATAAAAAATTACAGTAATGGCATGCTACAAATATGTTTAATTTAGAATAAAAAAATAACATAGCTTTTCTTTAATCCTACAATATCAGTGGAGAATAAAGAGTTATTCCCCTTACATATGCACTTGAATAAAAAAAAGGCAACTTTTAAAATGCTTTGTATGCAAAATACTTTTTTGATATAATATGCTACTTCTTTCAACTTCCTATGCTTTTGAAATAGGGAAAAAAGTAACCCCTATCCCCTCAATTCTCCACAAAATCGTGACCAAAATGCATGAAAAAATGAATGGTTGTACTTTTTTTCTACATGCTGTAACATCTTCATATTTTGGTTTTTCATTATTGAGAAGGTGACTAAAAAATCAACAAAAAAACATTAGAAGAAATCTCGTACTCATAATTCCCTGTCAGCCTGTCAAGTTTCAAGACAATAACTCAAATAGATTTTGAGATATCTTACTTACGAGGTTAAAATGCCCAGATTTTCAAAGGGCCATAACTAAAAAAAAATCAGATTTTTTTTTCAAAATTTAGTAAGGTCATCTACTCATCATCCCCTACCAGTCTATTAAGTTTCAAGGGAAAAGCTCAAATACTTTTTGAGATCAATTGCTTACAAGGTCTGGATGCCCAAATTTTATAAGGGCCATATCTCAAGAAAAAATGATTAAAAAAAAAGTTAATAAGCTCATCTACTCATCATCTCCTGTCATCTTGTCAGGTTTCAAGCCAATAGCTCAAATAGTTCTTGAGATATCTTGTTTAAAGTTAAAATGGCCAAATCTTCAAAGGGCCATAACTGAATGAAAAATTTTCGGATTTTTTCTAAAGTTAATCAGGTCATTTACTGAACATCGCCTATCAGCCTGTCAAGTTTCAAGACAATAGCTCAAATTGTATTCCAGATATCTTGCTTACAAGGTAAAAATGCCCAAATTTTCAAAGGGCCATAACTCAAGAAATCAATAGTGGATTTTTTTAGAAGTTGATCAGGTCATGTACTTATCATTCCTTATCATCCTATAACGTTTCAAGGCAATAGCTAAACAGTTTTTGAGATATCTTGCTTCCGGGGTTTAAATGCCCAAACTTTCAAAGGGCCATAACTCAAGAAAAAAAATCCGGACTTTTTTTTTTCAAAAGTTAATCAGGTCATCTACTCATCAACCCCTATCAGCATATTAATTTTTAATATAATGAAATAGTTTTTGCGATATCTTGCTTGCAAGATTTCATTGCAATTTTTTTTGCAGAGGGTGTAACTAAAGAAAGGGCATAACCCTGATAAAAAAAAAGAAAGTTCGGATCAATTATTTTTGAATGAGGAATCCATATTTGAAATTTCATAAACTGTGCATGCACGGTTCAAAAGTTATACTATGCACAAAAAAGCGTGACGAATGGACAGACGGACGGACAACCCCAAAGCAATCTGCCCTCAAACTTTTTAGCTCACTTGAGCACGAAGTGCTTAAGGTGAGCTATTGCGATCACGCTGTGTCCGTCGTACGTGCATCGTCCGTCGTCAACATTTACCTTGTTCACACTCTAGAGGCCACAGTTTTGTTTCAATCTTCATGAAACTTTACCAGAATGTTTGTCTTGATGATATCTAGGACACTTTCGGATATGGGTCATGTCCGGTCAAAAACTAGGTCACTAGGTCAAATTTCTTTAAACCCTTGTTCACCCTCAAGAGGCCACATTTTGCTTCAGTCATCATGAAACTTTATAAGAATATTTGTTGGGATGATATCTCAGTCAGGTTCGAATATGGGTCATGTCAGTTTAAAACCTAGGTCACTAGGTCAAATTTCTTTAAAATTTTGTTCACCCTCTAGAGGCCACAATTTTGCTTCACTCTTAATGAAACTTTACCAGAATGTTTGTCTGGATGATATCTAAGTTATCTTCGAAAATGGGTCATGTCAGTTTAAAAACTAGGTCACTGGGTCAAATTTCTTTAAAATCTTGTTCATCCTCTGGAGGCTACAGTTTTGCTTCAACCTTCATGAAACTTTACCAGAATGTTTGTCTGGATGATATCTCTGTCAGTTTTGAATATGTCATGTCGGTTCAAAAACTGGGCCACTAGGTCAAATTTCTTTAAAACCTTGTTCACCCTCTAGAGGCCATAGTTTTGCTTCAATCTTCATGAAACTTTACCAGAATATTAGTCTGGATGTTATCTAGGTCAAATTTGAATATGGTTCATGTCAGGTAAAAAACTAGGTAACTCGATTAAATTTTTTTTCAAACTTTGTTCACCCTCCAGAGGCCACAGTTTTTTTTTCTTCAATCTTCATGAAACTTTACCAGAATGTTTGTCTGGATGATATCTCGGTCAAGTTCCAATATGGGTTATGTCGGGTCAAAAACTAGGTCACTAGGTCATTTTTTTAAAAAAAATATTCATGAAACTACACCGGAATATTTGTCTTGATGATATCTTACTCAAGTTTGATAATGGTTATGTCGGATCAAAAACTAGGTCAGATTTGTTCAAAACCTTGTTCACCCTCTAGAGGCCACAAATTTTGCTTCGGTCTTTATAATCTACCGAATTTGGTTTGTAGCTTTATCTAGTAGACCTCTACGAAGATTGTTCAAATTAGATCCCTAGGGTCAAAAAAAAAAAAAAAAAAAAAAAAAATGGTCCCGCCCATGGGGTTCAGTAGTTTTACACAAACAAATAAGTGGGAAATAAGCTTTTCCTCTAAAACTATTAGCCAGATTTTGAAATAAGTCGGCAGAAATGTTTCTTGGATGACTGTCTATTAAAGCATAGAGAGTCCTACGAAGAGAAGATGATAGTCTTATAGAATATAAACTGTTGAAGTAACTGATGATGGTTGGAGACAATGACACTCAGGTGAGCGCATTGGGACCCTCTGGGCCCTCTTGTTTGAAGTTGGGGCATATTTACTAAAACCATAGTTCTGATCTCAATCTGGGACGTATACTGAGGCATATAATCCATTACTAGCCATGGTTAGACGCAATAAAAAGATACTGTTTCAATGAACAATGTTTTAATTAAATATTTTTCATATGTTTATTTTAGAATGCATTGTTAGTTTGGCCTATCGGCTATGCTGATTGCCGCTGTGTATAACAAAGCGCTCCTCTTTTTTCGTAGAAGCGGCTAAGCGCCTGCCCGATCTTCGATAAAACCTGATCTTATTATGTTTTCATTCGGAGTTATTGAGGTAAGCTAAGGTACGAGTGAGGTGAGATGAGGTGAGGTGACGGTAGGTAGGGTAAGGTAGGGTAGAGACGTGTAGGCAAGGTTATGGTTAGGATTGTGAAGGGTTAGGATGAAGTTGGGTAAGGTAGGGTAGGGTAGGGTAGTGCGGGATTTTTGTTTTGTGTTGAGGTTTTACGGCCCAGTCAACCCAATGGGGTCATATCGAGCGCGGTCAGTTTACCTAACCACACGTTTACTGGGCAGGCTTAGTCCTCTAAGCGGTTAACCAGTACTGTGCACATTCTTTCGCCAGAAACTGACAACTGCCCTTCTTGAATCAGCGGTAGGGAGAGAATGACCGTAGAAAATATTTCATGATCAATCTCCACGAAAGAATGTTGCCGACCTCGGCGGGGGTTGAACCCCGCGACCTCCTGGTCTCCAGTCGGACGGCGCATCCAACTGAGCCACCGAAGCCGGCATAGGGTATTGAACCCACTTACAGGCGCCTATAAACATTAAAAGGTACAAATAAAATGGGACCTTCAAGTCAGTCTGTCAGAACTTATACGAGAAAATTTAATGAAACAGAGTTGCCTTAAAGCATTATACACTCTAGGGCGTGTGTGGTTCTGCCTCAGGCTATATACTTGTGATTAGAATGTTTTAAATCCAGGTTACAAACCCGCCATTTCAGCGTATTATGAAAAAAAGCACACAACCTTTTCGTTTTTAAATTCTCCCCTTTGCATATTATGTCGCTGTGCACCCTTCAGAGTAATCTGGACTGAGGTGAGATTGAGTAATACATTACCAATACATCATTAATTACCTCATCATACATACTTCAATATGTTGGCATCGAGCTCAACGAGACCAGGCAGCAAAATCAGTCTTGTTAACAACTTTCTTTATAAGAGAAATTAATACACTTTAAAGGGGAGACAACTCAGACAACATTATTTTGCTACCTTCAGGAAAGGAATCTGCTCTAAAAGAGGAAAAGGCTCCCCTTGGAAGCACATTCTTTCCTTTCATAGTAGACCACTTTTCAGACCGAACAATAGCAGAGCACATCAGAAGTCACAAACGTTATCTTCCTGGCAAAAATAGGGATCATAATTATACTGTGTATCTCCATTGCCTTTAAACCTTGTAGCAATACATAGTTACTTGCGTGTATGTCTCTAATGGTTATTATCTTAACCCTTAGAATACTGGGTAAAAAATTCAGCAGACGAATTTCAAATAAAAATGCGATTTGCATGAAATGTCAATAATTAAATATGGAGATACACGAAAACCAGCCCTTCCTAGGCACCGGATAGGTTTAATTATCTCGTATGACAGGAAACACAAAAACAGCACTTCGTAGAAGATAGACTAAATACACAGAAAGAGAAGTAGTTGCGGTCATGGTACCTAAGCCGTAATTCAAACTCATAAATCCATAAACGAATGACGAATCAGAATGTTCAGACCAACAGACATGGACCCCAGAATAAAGGGTGTAATCAGGCGTCCGCGGATAGTAAGCATTACTTGGTAAGCGAGCTTCGCCCACCATGCCCATAGGCCTCAACGAAGGAAATATCGGTAGAAGCGTATGTCCGGGATTTGGGAAGTCTACTTATGGTGCGTCACTGGCAAAAAACATCAGAAACAATTCTGGAAACGACTTACCAGATCATGATGTCCTCCAGAGAACTTCTTAAGTGTTGCTACCAGTTTGGTTTTTTGATACCCCTGGCTCAACAACTTTGTAATGAGCACTTTCCCACGCTCCATGAAGTCCTGATAATTTGAACAGGTTCTGGCATAACGGATTAACTGTTAAACGTAAACGCTGGTGCAGAAGGGATATTACTGCTCAAGAATGGAAAGTTAACAATGGGAAAATTGAAGTCATCCCGTTTGTCGTAAAGCCTAGTAGTAAGCTTTCCATTGTCAATGTAGAGATAACAATCCAAGTATTGGGAGGAGGTTGCAGTCTCCGTTGTTTCCTTTATTTCAAGTTCACGTGGATAGATAAATTCTAAATACTCTGCAAATTTTGTGTTTTTCAGAGACAATACATCATCTGTACGTGAAATTGAATTGTTGTGCGAGGTGTTTCTTGCCTGCTTGGAGGAGACTTTGTACAAACTTCGCCTGATACGAGTATAAAAACAAGTCGGCAAGTAACGGTGCAAAGTTAGTACCCATCGGTATGCCGATTGTTTGCTGAAATATCCGTCCGCCGAACTCCACAAAAATATTGTCAATTAGATATTCCAGCATCTTTATGACATCTGCATCTGAGTATTTTTGTGGCACATCAGAGTGATCCCGAACGAAGTATGTGTCTTTGTAGCCAATGACAACATACTGAAATCGACGGTTACCATTCTTGTGGAAGAAACACTGGTTGATAATTTCCTTTAATTTAGATTTCAATTTATCATGAGGAATAGTAGTGTAAAGAGTAGAGATTCGACAGATTTTATACTGTTGACGGAATGAAGAGATTGTGCCTTTAGGTTTTCTAAAAGCTCTTTGAAGTTTTTCAGGATCCACATCTGATTAACACCACTTCTGGCATATGCAGTGTCACAATACTTCTGAAGGCCTTCTTTAACTGCGGTTAGGATTCGTGTTAGAATCTGAGAAAGAGGCTTGGTTGATCACTTAGCTGAACCAGCAATATATCTCTGCTTGTACGGATTCTTGTGAAGTTTAGGAATCCAGTACAGTTTGGGAACGTCAATGCCTTCCTCTGGGACGGAAATTCCAAATGTCAGCACCGCGGAATGGTGGTTTTGTAGAATTTCTTCCTTTGACATAGCAGTAAGATTATATGTAGGGTTTCCGGTCATGGTACTCATACCAAGCTCTTCCATTAAGCAGTTTATATAGTGTGTTTTGCAAATTAACACAATGTTGTTAGATGCCTTGTCGGCTGGAACAACGACAAACTTCTCATGGATTTAAGCTAACTCAGCAGCAACATCTTGATCATTAAACACCGATTCATGTCGGCGAGACATGGTTCTGCTGAGTACTGAGACACGTCTGTTTACCAAGGACATTACCGATTTAACCCATTCAGACAGGGTGTCAACCTCCACGTCCTCTTTCTTGGCCCAGCGTCGTGCATACTCTTCAACAGAATCCAAAATTAATTAAAGAGAACCGAGAAACGAAAAAAAGAACTGCAAAAGAAACACCGCCTTGGAACTGTAGAACAGTTAAACCGTTTAGGGAAACATGGTTTTACGCATGTCCAACCCCAAAACTCTATTGTTTGGTAAAAATATGATAAATATATGAATTTATCATCTTTTAAATTTTCCCAGAGTATAAAGGTTAACTACACGCATAGAATATCGTCTGAATAATGCATGTAGGATGAATATAACCACAATTACAACATACCATTACGAAAACACGCCTATTCAAATATATCGAAAATTTCACCTCCAAAAACTAAAAATTTTCAGATAAATAAACTGATATTTTTCATATTTCTGCTCAAAACATAGATTGTGGGTACTCGTTAGAACCGCCTCGGCGAGGCGGTTCTAACGAGTACCCACAATCTATGTTTTTGAGCAGAAATAAGAAAAATAATGTATACCCCTGTAAACCCCAGTTTTACTATGTAAAAGTGGGGTTTAAGGGGGTCAAAATTATATAGGCATGTTTTTGTGATGCATAATCCATAAGGCAAAACAAAATCAAGTGAGTGGTTGTAAGGGTTTGTTGTACTTGCTGCAATTAGGGAAAGTAGGCATGTTGGTAGTTTGCTTCTAAAGTATCATTGACCTTTTCCGCAGTATTAGCCTATTTATGTTACTTTTCACCTACTAGCTTTTCTATGCCTTTTCTCTCTGTCTCTTTGAGAAGATACAAATGACACACAGATAATTCACAAGACATTACGAAAACATACCTATATCATTTTAACCCCCTTAAACCCCACTTTTATATAGTAAAACTGGGATTTACAGGGGTATACACAATTTTTCTTATTTCTGCTCAAAAACAACGAGTACCCTCGATCTATGTTTTGAGCAGAAATATGAAAAATATCAGAATTTTTATCTGAAAATTTTCATTTTTTTGGTGGTAAACTTTTCAGTATATTTGAATAGGCGTGTTTTCGTAATGGGTTGATTAAAGGAGATCGCAGATAGGCGAAACAAAACAAAACAACAAACATTCCGAAAAAAACAAAAAAGAAAATATCTTAAAGAATAGTCTGAAATATCTGTTGTTTTTTAAGAACCACAAATAAAAGCATTTTCACTCTTTGAGATTTACACCTCAGTTGATTAGCACATCAATATAATGGGTTCCTGCCTATTCCCCTGTAAAATATAGTAGAAATTGGTATGTAGGGGTCTACATTATTAGTCGGGTTTCAAAATTTGGCACTTTTTACACAGTTTACAATGTGATGGTTACTCTTTAGCAACTTTTTAAAAGTTGACTTATCTAGAGCTGTGGGTAAGACGTATTCATTTTATATAGGCGTGTGACTGTACTTGAGACATTGTCACAAGCGGCTTTCGCCTACTGTATACGAGTAGCTATATTTCATCATACGAAGGGCATTCGGTAAATAGTTTACTTTATAAAAGTGGGGTTTAAGGGGGTCAAATTATATAGGTATGTTTTCTTGATGTCTTGTGGATTATCTGTGTGTCAGGTTATTTCTAGCTAACTTCCCATGTATCCCTTACTCGAAAGCACACCCAGTTTAAAGTACAAGATACCTTAGCAACGCTAATACCGACATATCTACAATACTACAGTAATACAGTGAGACAAGAGACGACTTCCTGAAAACATGACCGTATGATCAAACCAACCAGCACACGTGAGACAAGTCAGTATAATACAAACGTCCATATCAGTTGAAGGTAAGATATAAATATCGACAACATGTTTGTTCGACTTAAAGTCTTCAAGATAATACTGTCAACAGATACATGTCTGTTAATTTGTAAGTGCTAAAAACAAACGTCGTGAAGAAAAAAGCTATGTTAATGAAAGCAACTTACATTGAGCTCCTGTAGAGACATTTCCTAGCGGGAGACCATTATGTTATTCTGAAAATCGACCTTCAGTCACATGTAAATAAAGAGCATCTAAAGAGTGTACGCGAGAAACATCTTAAATCATTATTAAGTTCTGTCAACTATGATGTGAAACAAGTGAATATGGACATGAAGAACATCACGACTTTTATATAGGGTGAACTGATACGCTTTTAGGCAATTCTGTCAAATTGTTTTGCCACCCTTCCGAAAAAGGGTCTATTCTTAAAGGAAAGCCCTTGCTGTCCTTGGAAGCAAATTCTTTCCCTTTAGAGAAGTATTATGCGCTAAAATACTTGGCAGCAAGAGTTTGAAAATCCACTTTAAATGATGGACAGCCCTAACAAGACGGTAAAGTCTGGTATATTCTTCACGAGTTCACCAGGAATAATGGTACTGAAACTTCTTCTGAAAAATATACGTAGTACTATGACTTCGATCAATTTTAGCATTTCCCACTTCTACGGATATCAAATTATGAAGATTTATCGTGAAAACAATATTGGCACCTCCTTCTTCTAAGTGATTTAATTCACAAAAAGGCCCATCGGTGTTGATTTGTTTATAATGACCACATTCCGGAAACAAGTGATAGAGAATACCTAATCCGTTTGTCAACTTTGATCTTTTTTTCTCTGTCTGTTGTTTGCTTCGCTCCAGAACAATTTCCTTTGTAAGGCGTGCTATTTCAATTTCTGTATTCCTTTAACTTGTTTTGTTCTGTAATTAGATCATTTTTAATGTTAAAATAAATCAGATTTTCTGCACTTTTGTGTTTATTTTGTTCGTTGTTTAACTCATATTTTAAATACGAATTTACATTTTTACACTCTTGAAGTTTGATAACTTTATATTGAGAGCTTACTTTCATGTCTATCATTCTATGTTCGAAACCTGAATGGTTCTTTTCAATATCTACATTGTCCACTGAATAGTATGGGAATAATGAACATATAGACTTTGTATCAGTGACGCTATTTAGTTTCTTCTGATAATTTTTGCTTTGTTTTTCTTATTTTGTTGTTTTACTGGTATCCATCTCCAACGTTTGATGACCGCTGAAACAAGATAATATTGAATTGAAACCACTTGAAATCCTAAATAGTTAGCATCAACCAAGCCCAAACAGTTAAGATTAGACTATGATGACCATATCCCTGAAAAAGTGACAGAGAATGTTTAAATGTGTTTGTCAAGTTTGATTTTGTTTTAAATGATATAATATGTGCACATATTTACTTATTTAATAAAGCTTGAAAACATAATAATTTCAAACAGACAAACACACACTATTATATACTTGACGCACAAAATTGCTTATGTAAATATGAACATGCTTATGTAAATATGAAAATAAAAAAATGTATTAAAACTTTTTATTTATTTATTTTCGGAAGAATTAAAATTTAAATTATCTATGAATCTTTATTGTTTTTGTTACCTTTTTTGTTATACTTTTGAACAAATATAAAAGCTGCATACCAAGTTTGGTAAAAACTGTTGAAACTTTGTGATAAAAAAATCATAGCAATATTCACTCCTTTGTTAAAAAGTAAGCGGTAAGTCAAAAATTGTCTCCCTAGGAAAACTGACGTTTATCTAGTATCTAGTTCCTAAACCAGAGTGAATGTTGTTGAAATAGGAGGCTTTAAAATTAAAGATTCCACGAAACATTTAAGATATATTCATCGACAATATTCTGTGAATAAGACGGATTTCTCTTCGAGTCAATCTGAATGTGTGCTCCCATTTACAGGTAATATCACAATAAAGTGGCAAACAGACAAAGGCTATTTTCAGTCCAAGACAATTGGCGACCGACGCCTGAAGATTAAGTCGTGAAAACTACAACGTCAATATATTATGTCGTAGCAGCTGCACAGTGGTGTTGCAGCAAATAGAGAAGAATATAGCTTATTTTGCATCCGTTCTTCTCTGATGCGATCTGACAAAGATGTATTCTTCAGAACTAACATATTGCTGTAGTACAGTCGACTCTCTTTATCTCAACCTCGCTTATCTCGAATAACCGCTTATCTCGAAGTGAAAATTTGGTCCCTGTTTTAACATGAAAATCTAACAACAGATAACAAAATATTATGGAAAAGTGGAGCAATTAGCGATTTCTCCTCTTTTCCAAAATATTTTCAATAATCTCTAAATTCAGGAGTCAAATTGCATATTCATTTGTGAAATGTGGTTGTTCGATTAATGGTTTTCCTCAGTTTCGTAAAATCTGATATGTCGAGGTACGGATATCTCCAAGTGTTTTAGATAGTCCCTTGGACTTCGAGATAATGAGAGTCGACTGTATTTGCCTTCGAGTAATGATGACCCAGATGTCTAAAGTGCACCAATAGAATTATGAATGGGCATAACTGATAGTAAAATTACATCTAAAATTGCTTGTACAACAGATATGGGTAAGTTTTATGAGAGAAGTAAATGCTTTGTGCTTTTTGTTCTTAATTGATTTACTTGAGTTTTATCCTTTCTTACACTATCTATAGAATGTCTATTATATAATATAGCAGTAACGAAACAGAAACATCAGGGTTTTGTAGCAAGTGAGTAGGCTCAGTAGCTAGATGTACACAACAGACATTCTGCCTTCATTCTGATTGACTGCTCAGTCCAAATATTGAATTTAGGACATTTAGTCAGCTGGCTTTGCGAAAATATGAGAAATTATTTAAGTCATTGCTGCCAAGTGAATCTAAATAAAGAGTTTGTTAATAATATCTGAGCAAATAATTCTGACAGCCTGTTTCGAAGTTATTATGTTTTGTCGTATATATTGCATGAAAGAAGATGTCTCAAATATCGGTTAGTTCGATTGATTAAATTACGCTCACACAGGATATATACGCTATGATAGTGGAAATATTGACCGCTCAGTTCGAGACTTCTAGTCTCCACTGTTGAAGTGAGTCTCCACTGTTGAAGTGATGCGGCAAGATTTAAATTCTATATACAGCCGTTTGTCTTCAACTGTCAAAGTAGTTCTCCGATGACGATACATATAGTTTTAATAATCAGACAGATAATAGCATGGTAAATGTCTGTGCCGAAAGGAAAAAAATACAGATATTGTAAAGATTGGGGATTTATGTCATAATAAAAATAGTACTTTTGTCTATAACAACCTAGTTAACGCTTGTCATGCTTGGTAAAATTTTCAGCAGACGACATATTGAAATATTTTTCTTAATTTTCCTAAAAAAAGTCATGCAAATTGTCTCCATTAGGTTTAAGGGAAAACTAAGACAAAATCTCTTCAGTTCGTTGTCTGCTGACTTAGCCCAGAAAGTGGTAAAGAATACTGTGCAGAAAACATACAAATATACGAGAGTCTATCAGACGAATTTGATCGCTGTTTCTATAGTTGTACAGCAGTTTTAAAACACTACGTTTATTCTTTTCTTGTCTGTGGAAGTGTTATTATCCTCCGTTATGCTGGCCTTTCCAGGGAATTTCATTTCTAGTATGCATCTGCCTGAAAATACACAACTCTGTTTTTGTTTCAATAACCAGGGTTTGCATTTGACAATCACAATATCTCCACAGCGCATAGCTCCAAATAAGAGGTATGTATCTACATAATTATCGCCGCGCTTTTCGGAGAAAAAGCGGGGATATTGTTATACCGCCGTCCGTCCGTCCGGCCGGGCGGCCGTCTGTAATGTCACACCATTGCTCCTAGACCATTTAAGCTAGATCCTCGAAACTTTCACAGGCAATAGCCCTATGGATGAGGACTGTAGGGACACATTTGGAATTTTGATGTGACCTCTTGGGGCGGGGCCAGGGGGTGAGGCCCCGAAGGGTCCAAAATTCATTTTATACAAACATAGCCATGTTGTATATCAAATCGAAGATTATGAAGAGTAGAATACAGTGGTGCAAAAATTTTGCCCCGGGGCATATCTGGGGGTCACTAGAGGTCAAAAAGTAGGATTTTGGGTCCTTTTTTATGGATGAGGACTGGAGGAACACAGGGGTGTGTGGCCTCGAAGGGTCCAAAATCCATTTTGTACAAACATAGTCATGTTGCATGTGAAATCGAAGGTTATGAAGAGTAGAATACAGCTGTGGAAACATTTTGCCCCCGGGGCATGTCTTGGGATCATTAGAGGTCAAAAAGTAGGCTTATAGGTCCTTTTTTTTATTGTCACCCAACTCCTCTTAGGCTTTTTTAGCTAGACCTTGAAACTGTCACAGGTGATAGCCCTATGAATGAGGACTGGAGGAACGCAATTGGAAGTTTGATGTGCAGGGAAATATGCGATGATGCTGGCGCGGGGATATGCGATGGCGCGCTATCGACTTGCTCTAGTATTTGCCTTATTTCTTCATGAAAACATACGTTGTGTGTACTCATTAGGAACACCTCGCCTATGCGCTACTAATGAGCCTCACAATATATCTTTTCATGGAGAAATTAGAAAACGATCTATATTGTTCTGTTCACGTGCCTTATCTGGAGCTATGACAGCGTCGTTGATGTCTATACTTCTCTGTTGTCGAATTTTAGTGCTTAAACTAGTGTTTTTTTTTCTGAATGGCAGCTTGCAGTCAAGTCTAACCTTTCTTTCGTCACAGATTTAATAGTAAAGTTTTATGTTTTCTGTGTTGATTAACAGAACTGAAGGACTTAGGAAACCCTTGCGCAGACCAACAATTTATACGTATTTTGAAAATGCATTGGGACTAAGGGTATTGGTTGAGTACTCCCTGAATAAGATTAAAGCCGCCAACAGTCTTAAAGCCTCCAATGGTCTTTAAGCCTCCAAAAGTCTTGCTGTTCACTGTTCTAAGACTACTTCTCTTGGGGTTCGTATTCGTTTGTTGCTTGTTTCTGGGGCCTTGTTTTTGTGTTGTAGCATTGGTTTACACAGTATATTTTCCGTTTTGTGCTTCGGTGCTATGATAGGGGCGATACAATATTTGTACGTATCTTTATTTTGTATTTAAAGTGTTATGAGTATTTACATAATGTATCATCTCTTCCAGTAATATATAGACCCACCCAAGCACACACACACACACACGCACGCACGCACGCACGCACGCACGCACGCACACACACACACGCAGAGTATATTTTAATTGTATTTGGTATTTATCCGAACCCATATATCAGTGATGCATTTCTTCAAGACTGCAAGTGAGCCCAGCGACTGCGCATCCATACACGCTGACAAGTATTCGCTGTCTGCCTGAATATGCTTTGGATCCATTGATACCAACAGGTGCCTTGCAAAGATCCTGGTCTGACTGCGCGGATGCGTAGGCTGATCTGAGTCTTCGCAGAGCACACATGCAATCTTGCAGGAAACGGTGTGCCCCGGCTCACATAAAGATGCTAACGTAATAGTTGTTGCAGTGATCGTCCTTGTCCCCCTTTTCAGCAATATAAATATGTTCTGTTTGTTGAAACGAGAGAGAGAGAGAGAGAGAGAGAGAGAGAGAGAGAGAGAGAGAGAGAGATGCAGGGCTTCAACACTTCAAGTCGGTTTAGGACATATCCGCCTGATAGATTGTTTGGGTATTGTTGTGAAGGTGAGGAACGATAAAAAGGTAACTTCTTGTTTTGTATGCTCCATATTCATATCCATATATCATTTACTAGGCCTGTTCTATTTGTGTTTTAGGGATGCTGCATTATAAGCTCACCTGAGCTGTTGTGATTACACTGTGTCGTCGTCCATCGTCAACATTTTGTTTGTTAGAGCACTAGAGGTTACATTTTTGACCAAGTCTTAATAAAAAAATGCATAGAATGTTTGCCTCTATGAAGTCTAGATTGGGTTCGAAACTAGGTCACTTGGGGTAAAAACTAGGTCACTAGGCCAAATCAAAGGAAAACCTTGTTAACACTCTAGAGGCTACATTTTTAGCGCGCCTTTGCATTAGCAAAGGCGAGCTTGTGCCATAACCCCCACAACCCACCCACCCACACACCCCGGCGTCGTATCCGTTTTTCGACTGTTAGCATTCTCATTCTTGTACACGTTCTCATTCTTGTACACGTTCCCATTCTTGTACAAGTTCTCATTCGCATGCTCTTTCGCGTTAGATTTACCTTAAGTTTTGCGTTTAAGTCCAGGCCAAATCAAAGAAAAGCATTGTTAACACTCTAGAGGCCACAATTTTAGCATGCCTTTGCGAATGCAAAGGCGAACTTATGTCATTCTTATTTGACCTTGAAGTGTACGTCAGTCCAGTGACTTTGTATTTTTTGTGTTTAGGTAAGTAAGTTTCTCATCAACTATTTGTGCTACAGTTAAGATGTTTGCTACATGCTTACTTCTTAGCATGGCATCTTCAACGTTATCAATTCAATTCGACCTTGACCAAAATTTCATGATCCAGTGACTTTCTTGAGTTTTTCCTGTTAGGTTAGTTTATTCTGTGCATTCATGACAGTGCATGTTAAATTTGTTCCATCTAAAGTCAGACACCTATTAGATATGTTACATTGTCTTATGTATAATGTTATCATCATGAATCTTGGTCAGAATGTTTTTCTTGATGATTTCTAGGTCAGGTTCTTTTTAAGTGTTGTGATAATCTGGTGAGTAATACATGGGCATCGTAGCCCTCTTGTTCAAGCTGCTAGAGCGCGTGAAGGATGCCGTAGGTTTTCGCTATTCTCTCAAAATCTCTCTTAAACCCATTGTCCTTTTTTGTTCTGTATTTCCAATGCATCCTGATTTCATTATAGTTTAATTTGGCGTCTACTGTAAAGTAGTTCTTTACTGAGAGGTAATTTGTCTTGTAGATAAAATCGCCATTTCGTGCACACTCGTCTACTCGGTCACTGAACAAGCATTATAAGATTTTATGCGCAGGTTGACCAGAGGTCGTTGTCTACACGACGATACTTTGCATCCTTCGCTATCCAAAATACGTTGCGGCTCATAAGTAAGTTATGCCAGCGGCTGTCAGAGCAGATATGTGTTAATATTCAAGATACGATGGTTGTGGCAGTCAAGCATTTAACCAGTGTTTAGGTGAATCAACAGTGATATCATGCATATCAATGAGATTATGTTGTCATCGTATAATGGTCTTACAGAAAGGTTTTATCGCTAATGCTGGATAGGCGAATAGAGTTCTGGTGGAATAAAACTTATTTGCCATGAAAAATAGATTATTTAATTATATCAGCTATAGAATGTCATGTCATATTAGAAAATTGGGTCAGCATAAAATAACGTCTTGAGTTGTAGGTTTAGGTATTCGTAAAAATATTTGGTCGCAAAATGTTTCGCGAAGTGAAATTACCGACGTGTGTGAATTTGAAAAGATTCTAAAAAGAATGCATTTAGAGCGCCCAAAACTGAAAATAGCTGATGTATCAAGTTAAAGTGTTCTAGGCCAGGCTAGCTAGTAACCACCTCATCCGTGACCCTCATATAATTTTTTAAAAATGTCGGAATACCGGAATAGGGACCAGAAAATATAAAGTACACTTTTGCAAATTACTGAGAGACGTTTACGGCGGCGATACAGCATTAACACGAGTTTTAGTGAAGATAGATATTACCGGAAATAATTCTTGAGAGCAATGAACGCATTCTCGAGACTGAAAAACAGCTGAAGTATCATGTTTTCTGGGTCCGACTAGCCAGCTTTTGGCCAGTTAGGCCTCACCAGTGACTCTCATACAAGTTTCCAAAAACGTTGCTGTAAAACAGCTTTGCAGATTCGGAAATAACATGAAAAAGGCAATATTCCCATCAACAGCCTGAAAGTGCTTCAAAGTAATGTTATCTAATAGAAGCACACCTTAGGCTGGTTTATAATGATGAACATTAGGAGAGTTCTTTTAAATCTGTGAGTCTGTTTTGACGGTTCTTACAGTTTAATCTGTTAGATATAAGAAAGCTTTGATCTTGTGTGCCCATCGAAGACTCAGATCAGCCTGCGCGTCCACATAATCTAACCGCGGCAAAGCCGTTTTTGCTGCGCACGTGTAGAAACCGGATTCTTGGTTACTCAAAGAGCGACGGAAGAGTCTTCGCCGAGGCGTTAGCAGATCTAAGTCTTCTCTGATCATACAAGTCCAAAGAAATAGTTTCTCGTTCTCGCGTATCTCTTCCTGCGTGCTATCTCTTCCTGCGTATCCGTGCAATTTAATTATCTATATGCACGTTATCTCATCTTGCATTGTTCATTCTGTCTACGTATGTGCTGTTTTGTGTTGTCGTTTCATGCATTAGTCCTTTCCCGGTATCTTGGTAGGACTGTGTTTCGTGATTGTTGACTTTCTCCATATGTAATTCTGTCTTATGTAGATAAATTCTGCTGTATTTTGTGATCCTGTAGGCGAACACAATTAAATGGGAACCTGATGCATAAGTTTATCTGAGCCTTAGTTGTCCGCATACATACTCTGTTTCCCTTGGTCCATTTTATCTGGTCAGTATATGTTGTTTATTCAGGTTGGATGAATGTAGACTTGTGATACATGCATATTGTTTCGGTGGTATGACTTTTCAGAATAAATTTATATTAACTACGGTTAGTGTAAAGTGCTGTGTAGCGGTCGTAATCCTTCTTTTACTTCACTAATCTTTCCGGATCAGTACGCCCATTTTAAGTCATTCTGAAATACAGTATCGCTAAAGCTCAAAACGGATTTAACCCCCCCCCCCCCCCCATACACACACACACCCTACACACACACACACACCCTACACACACACACGCGCGCGCGCGCGCCAACCTGCCATACCCCCACACACGGAGTAGTTTTCTGCGGACTGTTTCAAAGCGGATCCTTTGTGGTAGTTCTTCTTTGTAAGCAAGCAGTGAGGATTTCTACTCAGATTAGCAAAGCAATAAGAAACTTATTCCCGGAATACGAAAACATTAGAAAAAGTCTTTCAGAGATGAAGAGGCATTTTCATCTACACTTTATGTAAAGGGACTGGATATACCTGGTAGATTTTCTGACATTTTACAAAGGAAGAAACTGACAGAATGTCATGAGCCTAAGTGGTTCCTTAGATATTTTGCTTACAAGAAAAGTGTGACGTACGGGCGAACGATTGTACTGACAAGCCCAAAGCAATGTGGGCTCCAAACTTCTCCGATATTCGGGGCATAATTTAGTTGCCCAGGAAGACCACAATCACAAAATACTGCTAGCCCAAGGCATCGGAAGAAAAAAAGACAAACCAGCAACGACAAAAACAAAACTGGTGTCTTTACTGTGACACATGAGCAAAGAAGAACTGCCGCAGGGGATCCGCTTTGAAACAGTCAGCAGAAAACTACTCCGTGTATAGCAGGTTGTGTAAGCGTGTGTAAGGGGATAAACCAGTTTTGCGTTTAGCAATACTGTATTTTAGAATGATTCAAAATGGGCGTACTAAAGGACCGGGGATCATAAGATACACTATAGTGAAGTAAAAGAAGAAGGATTACGACAGCAACACAGCATTTTATACTGACCATATAAATATAGATTCATTCTGAAAAGATGAATAATGCCACAGAAACGAAATTTAGCAGAGTCAGTTTTATTGGCTCTGTTTATGACCAGTGTT
The DNA here is from genome assembly GCA_964016985.1 of Anodontia alba. NCBI lineage: Eukaryota > Metazoa > Mollusca > Bivalvia > Lucinida > Lucinidae > Anodontia > Anodontia alba. The sequence goes on from OZ024833.1 coordinate 50,451,935, forward strand.
GTATTCTGCAACGCTGCTAAAGCGCGCTCTTGGACTTGCTTAAGGAGTGGTCTGTTTTCAGAATAACTCAAATAGGTTTTATTGAAGTCGAAGGACCAGAAAATATAAACTACACTGCAGTGAAGTTTGAGGAGACAATTTGAGGCAGCCAAACAGCACTTGTATCAGCTGGTTTAACATTCACTACTCTGTGGGAATATTCAGTAGACGACAAACTCATGATATTTTCTTATTTTCCCAGAAAACAGGATTTGCTATTTCATGCAAATTGTCTCCATTGGAGACAATTTGCATGAAATGACAAAACCTGTTTTCTGGGAAAAAATAAGAAAAGTATTTCAAAATGTTGTCTGCTGAAATTGTTTACCCAGAGTGCTGAGCGTTAAAGATAAATTCTTAAAAGATATATCTTTCGGAAGCAAAACAATTCTTCATAGGATCGAACATATTAGAGGTTTCTTCATTTTTTGTATGAGCAGCGGTGCTCACACGCTGTAGCGCCGATCATCAAATGGGCCGCGCGAAGCGATAAAGTGTCTTCGAGCATGCACAAAATGCATAGAGTCAGATTCAGCCCTCGCTTGGGCAAATGATGCATTCTATAGAGTCCAATCATTCTTTTAGCAGAGAGCTGAAGCCCTGATCAGACTGCGTAGATGCACAGGCTGCTCTGGGCTCTCGCTGTCCGTATATGACCGAGGGCACGTTTTCGCATGGCGCGGCCTAAATACAAGCCTAATATGAATTTAATAGGTACTACCTATATCCGTTCGTCCAAATTATCAATAGTTGGGTTGGCCAGACCTAACTGAAGTTGTTTCAGACCACGCTTGACTTCTGAATCCACTGCATGAAGTGCGATATAACGTCCAAGTCAACAATATTTCAGTAGTTCAGAGACATTGCCTCCAAATTTGAGGGACTTTTACCCGAGCCGATCATGAAAATAACAACAATTTACAAACCGTTCGAACAAACACATTATTGAGTCGAGGTTTTTAAGATTATCACGTGAAAAGAGCGTAAAGTCTATGTGTTATCTAAAAATCTACATCAAAGTGTACCTTATGCACAAAAGGAATCATGCTTAGCTTGTATACAGACGGAGAATGGATAGAAATAAAATTCGAAGCGGAGATAAAATTCAAAATGGCTGCGATCGTAAATGTTGTAAGCTGACGTCATAAGTCTTGTGATTCAACCCCTTGCAATTGGAATACTTTGCGTTATTGACTGTTTTGTTGCTATTTTCGGCACGACCACCGTATTAATAGTACCTGCCAAATCACGGAACGCTTATTTTTTTTTCAGGATAAGCTCAGAACCACCCAAGCATTTGTTGGACCAGTACATTTTTGATCACACTCATCACTGGTCACATAGTTAGTCTATAGTAGTTCCCGTTGAACGCACTTACTATCAATATTTGACAGATATCAGTATTTCATGGTTCACAGAGATTGGTCAGTTTTTCCATCAATTGCAAGGTTTCGTGCGAGTAAAACGGTTTTACGCCCCACTCGCCAGTAGTTTTTCTACTGATTGTTCAAGGGCGGTTCCTCTATTGCAATTCATCTTTGTTTCTTTGTTCGTGAGCCGATGGTTTCATATTTGTCATTTGTTTTGTCATTGTTTGGCCCTCATCTCACCTTCTTTTGGTGCTTCGGGAAGGTTGTTCATCATGGTTGTGTCAGCTCCATGGTATCTTCACAGCTATTTTAAAGGCATTGTTAATGGAGTGATATTTGCAGCAGTTTGAGAAAGTGAAGCTCAAACCCATTTTTATTATTTTGACTTTGACCCATCGTTCTTTTTACAGACATTTTCTTATTTTTTCTGCAACGATTATGTTCATGGAACTTTGATCACAGTTGCATATAGAGTAGTACTTGTAAAACCTGTCTGGTATATTTGACCTTAGTATTTTATTTACTTGAGCAAGATTTATTTTAAATAACAATAATGAATAGCATAATGGTAATTTGGTTACTGTCTATTTAGGCATAAGAGGTGCAATGTTTTTGCTGCTGTTGTTATCTTACTGACATTGGGTCTAAAGAAGTATTTGCCAATATTGAAACGGTGTGTTTCTCAACTGAACGCAGCAATGAATATAACCAAAAGGCAACATCTGACCGTTTTTGTTACCAGGCATCGGCTTGCCAGGATGAATCCGTGAGACAAAATAGTAAACCTTATAATTACTTGCTTGTTGAACTGGTTAAACAGAGGCATTTTTCTTTCAATAAAATATTGTGATTGTTATGAGGTAGGCTCCAGTCACTTGCTATTTTTGTGAAAATTAAGGAACAGTAATGACTACCACCTAATGTGTCTTAGACACACGTAATAATATATTGCTTATATTGGAATCGAAAGCGGTACGTCATAAGAGAATCAATATATTGGATATCTGCAAACTGGAAAGTGTGAGAGACCTTGCTCATTCACGCGTGAACATAGTCCGGATATACACAACAGATAGATAATGTACACGAAGGAACAGATAACAAGGAAGAAAAGAAAATAAGTAATAATAGGTCCTTTATTTTACTGCACGGATGCGTATCTAATATATGTCTTTACCACCTCTTCATTGTACGCAAATGAAATAAAGTCTTATTTTGCACAGCGTTTTAGTGATCAAGCTGACGTAATAACTTATTTGAGTTAATGTGCCGCGAAGTGAGACTGTAGTTGTTGGCAGAAGAAACTGATTGCTTGGTTACCAGTGACGACGTGCCTAGCTCAACATCATAGTAATCTAATGAGTCGCCTAGAAATGTTTACTTCTAAGATTAATATAAGGCGCTAAAATTCCATTACAGACATGTATCAATAATAAAAAACTACAGCAGTAATTTCCTGATCATAAATCTTGATATATTGAGATCGATAATGTCTGTTCCCGGGAAATAAATGACAATAAACCAAACATTATATGACAGGATTAAACATTCGTTATATAAAATGTGTATAAAAACTCATGGTTCAGGAGTTTTGTCACTTTGTACGAAATAAAGTGTTTTATAATTAATAACATAAGACTTGATAATAACGGATGAGAAGAAATAAAATGAAGACAAACAAGATCATAGGAAAGAGCCCACATTTTTCTGTCTGTGTTGGTTTAGTGTATCGATGTGAGTAAGCCAAATGTTAAACGTATATAGACAACGACAAACAAAGGCATATTCCATTGTGCTCTGGCTGTTTCAGCGTTAGAGCATTTGATTCTTGATTCCTAGAGCCGTAGACGACACATATTCCTAAGTGTAGATTTTGATAATTATGGTGATACACAACTCTCCTTGTATTTTTATTCTTTTTTCGGGGAAATGATACAGAAATACATAAGATAGCTCTGTTTGAGCATTATGGTTTATAAACACCATTGACACCGATTTTTTCTTCATACTTCTCTTTTCACACTTTTCACAGCATTTCCTACAAGATCACGTGTGCGCCTAGCAATGACTTAGATCAGCCTGCGCAAATGCTTAGAGTCATTGTTTTGCGCCCTATGGGTAACCAAACTCCCAAGCTTTCTTTAGACGGATGACAGAAGTTCTGCTTGGAATGTGTGCACAAGCAAACTTGTAGGAAATGTTGCGCCCCGGTTCAATTAAACAGAGCAATTTCTTCCGATACCGAGGCACCTTTTTTGGATTTGAATCTATGTATTTCTAATGGTACGATTTCCACCAAAATTTATGATAAACGGGACGATTTTGATTTTGATATAGTCAATTTCCCTTTTCTGGATGGCGATGTCCCCCGGCGTACCTCATATGGAGCATACATATCTCAACTTATTAGATTCGCCAGATCTTCTTCAAATCTTAATGACTTTAACTACCGTAATAAAGCCCTTACTGCCAAACTTCTTAGGCAGGGCTATCGTTATTTTAAACTTCGTAAGGCGTTTTCGAAATTTTATCGCTGACACAGTGCCTTGTTAGAAAAATATAGCGTCAGTCTGAAAACACTTCTGCAACAAGGTATATCGGAACCAGAATTTTACGGTGACTTAGTGTACAGATTTAGAAAAAATGTAGGCAAATCTAACTTTTCGGAGCAATTCAGAAAACTTATTAACCGTTATAAAAGAATTGGCTATAGCCTGGATATTATGCGGCAGACTGCTTGCCTAGTTGTCAACCCAATCATTGTTGATCGCTATGCTTCAATCTTTAATTGCACGACGGCGGTTCGGGCCTCAGACGGCCTCTTCGTAAAACTTTAACCAGTGGGTTGGGGCTTGACGGTATGTCTTTGGCTTGGCCCGCCGTGGTTCAGCTATTGGTTTTCATTTACTCTGGCATACAGTAGAATTTGCCATGAGTACTCGTCTTTGTTTATTATAGTGATTAATTTGATTTTTGTGTTTTCGCTTTGATGCATTGACTGAGTTGGGAGCCTTTATGCGAACCGAATTTTTATGTGTTTCTGTATTAAGAGTAGCATCGGGACCCAGGGTGAAGTTAGCTAGCTGTAAAAGTGCTTTAACCCCCCCCACCCCCCCCACCCCCGAGTGGCTTACTCTACTGACCGTTCTAAGGCGGTGGTCCGGGTGTTAGTCTTACTCTTTGTTGCTTTGTGATTTATTCTACGAGGCGATTTGTTGTATGTCTTTCCATGTGTCATTTTGTTCTTGTGTTTTTCAGTCCTTTTAGTATTGCGATTACCTCGCTTGGGGAAGAGAGAGCTAATCTTAGTGCTTTTCGTACGTTTGTTCGATTTGTGCTTGTTTTGATTTGTCGGTCTCCTCTTCCTCTTGGGGCCTGGGAAGGGCTGCGGTTTGTGATTGTGGCACTCCCTGGACTTTTCTCTTACCCTTTTTTTACGTTATATAATGTTTACAATGAAAACATGGCGAATATTTTAAGTTTTTCAATTTATTTTAAAATTATAAATAAACAACGCCATGTAGACTCTGAAGAGACAAACAAGAAATGATCAGTATGCTATGTAAATTGTTCAACCCTTTCACTCCTGAATTTCTGAAATGAGCTCTTCCGTCTCTGAATTTGGACACACACACTATTGCAAATAGAGGTTTCAGTCAAAAATCAATAATAGAATGGCAAACATGTAGCTCCTGATTATACGGCTCGAGACGAGCCGACTTATCTGAACCTGCACTGTTTGCTAAGGTATCTGTATTAGTCTGTAGGAAAGAAACGCTTAATATAAAGCAGATAAGTATAAAGTTAAGTGATATATGTGAAATGCGAAATAGACTCTACATCATTTAAATGTTAAAACACACACACACACACACACACACACACACACACACACACACAAATAAAATACATTCGGGAAGTCAGAATTTTGTCTTTTCATATGGCATTTCATTAACAATTTTCATACATTTATAAATTAACCGCTGAGTATGTCTTTTACGACTTTTCTATTTTATAAAGTGTTCCTATCGACACGTATTACAAAAAGTACCATTATATCAAACATCGATACTAACATAGTAAGCTAGTTTGGTTTAAACAATATTTTATTCATTTAAGTTCACATATATACATCGCATAATGTTATATAGTACAGGATTTGATACAAAATAAAAGCTTATATAAATTATCTCCTGAAATAGAAATATATATAGTTACTATACGTGAATGGTAGATATTAATGTTGTATACTTATGAAGTAATAATAATAATAATAATAATAATAATAATAATTACCGTCGTCCTAATCATCATCATTATTGCAACTCCTAATAATAGTAATAATAATCCACTAATGGTAGTAATAATAATAAAAACACAACAATAATCATTGCGATTATTATTGTTGTCATTACCACTACTACTACCAATAATATTAATGATACAATCTTCTACATTGACTTGAAAGAAACGACGACGATGATGATGATGGTGATGATGATGATAATGATGATTATGATGATGTCGAAGGCGATGACGACGATGATGATGATGATGATGTTGATGATGATGGTGATGATGATGATAATGATGATGATGCTAGTGTAAGCCGCACAGTAGTTGTTTCTGCTGACCGGTCTGTGGTGGTCCCTTTCCTTGGTGGTTCCGGTCCGTGGCGGTCCTTCAGTTGCAATTTTGCTCTGTTTTAGTTATTGCAACGGTGCCGTTGCATTTGGTTTCGTTTCTTCTTTCTGTGCCTTGGGAAGGCTGTGCACCATTTGTGACCTTTTCTCGCTAACTTCATTTATGTTTAATGAATAGCTCTGAAGCAAGCCATACATATTTTATAGTAAATGTGGACCTCTATATACCAGAGCCAAGGCTTTATTTAAAATTTAATCAGACATTCAAGGACTTATTCTATGTACTAATATTTCAAATGACAAAGAGGTAGACGGCTTGCTTCGAACTTAATGGCACAATACTACTTGAATCCCACAGTTATGTCTATCTCGGAGACAGTCTGCGAAGGGCACACACAGCTTTTCATTAAATACAATGTCTCAAATCTATGAGCGACAAATCTTATGCTTTGAAGTTTTCCTTACTTTATATGGGTGCACACTTGACAAAGTAATACCCTAATAAGGCACTTATCTTACACCGTACTTCCAACCCATTTGTTGAATATTTGACTCCCACGTAATAGCATTACGTTATTATTGCCAGTTTTAACCCTCATTGATTTACATTTGTATGTCTTTTTGTCATATATTTTTAGTTTGTGATCCTGTGAATAGTATAAGCTATAGTGATCACGCTACGTCCATCCTGCGTCCATCTGCCCGTCCATTCGTCTCCGTCTAAAAAATTTTTTTAAAGAAACGACTCCAACAATTTGAACGCAAATTGGCAAAAATGTGACCCTGTTAACAGGAATTTATTTTCACATTTTATCTTCTACACTCACCTTAACTAAAACATCCGTAAAACTGATCCGACATCTTATTCAGTTTCCCAAGAAGATCATTTTGCAGCGCAGAGTGGTGTGTAGGTTATGAATCCCTGTGCGGACAGAACCTATTGTTTGTTAATTTGAACTGCATCAGAATTAAGGGTGATGGTTCTTGCGAGTAAAACTGGTTTGTTTTTGGCCGTTCGATAGCGGTTCCTCCGTGCAGTTCTTCTTTGTTCGTGCGTCGATGCTTTCACTTGAGATGTTTGTTTTGACATGTTTGTAACTCATATTTCCTTCTTTTGTTGCCTCGAGAAGGTTGTGATTGTAGCATACCTGGGTAGCTTCACTTATATTTTTGTTAAAATTAATGAAAGTTTTTTGTTTTACATTTGAATACCGACCGTCATAAGTATGTTTGTAATACATTAAAAACAAACGACTTGTTTGAACCTGCAAGGCCGGCTGAGTTCGAATTGCAAATATACAATCCTTGAAACACGATTGTTTAAATTTCCAAAATTCAAAATGGCTGTCATGTCCAAAATATACATGGTTAAAACGGTGTCTGCACAGAAGATGAAAAGCCGCACTTGGTGCAACTTGTTTCCAAAGGCAATCCTTTTTGACTTTTATTTTACTCTACTGTAGCTGGGGTTGTGCCGTGTGGCGGCCGTAAAAAGTCCCCCCGTATATCATCATAGTGCAGGTTATATTTTCTTTCTTTGGGGATCATTGAGCCTATCCTTTTTATTTTGAAAATTGAATACCCCTTAAGCCGGTGCTAGGGGGCGTATGCAGCCTCGCAAACTACAATGTTGCATATGAAGAGGCTCAATCAAACCGAGTTTCCGGTTTTCGTGATTTTGTGTGTTCTTTGTTTCCAAAAGCAATCTTTTTTACTTTTATTGCATATAAAACAGTTTACTTTTGTAGGAAATATTAAACCCCATATTTCACTGGACTGCGACAGATGGTGACAATTTACGAACGAGAGAGGGAGAGTTTCCAAAATGTATCGAGACGTTCGTGGGGGTTCTTTATTCACTCAAGTAAATTTTAGGGCCTCGCTCTTCGGTCGCTTGAATTTTGAACATCTTGGCAATTCTTGCTGGTAGGCTTCAGGGCTTTATTTGTCTTGCCATGGACAAGTGTGTCACTGTTGTATACAAATTCAATATGGTGGCACCGTGAAAATGTAATTTACTTCAAAATATATGTTTTTTTTTCATGATAAAGGTCTCTGGCCGAAATATTGAATTAAGAGTAAAGTGGAAAAATGTGTTTAATTTTGTTCCCTGTGGAATATAAATGAAGTATCTAACTTTAGTTTTATTAGTTCTCTTCTTAGTAGATTTGTTTACTAGATAATCTTGAGCGCGCAATAATGTAAAACAAGTTAGCAATGTAAGTAAAAATTAAATCTATATAAAATAGGAACTAAACAAAAGAATGTTGCTTTCTATGTAATCAGTATTTGTGAAAATGGCTGGCCATTGATTGCTAAATCATAATAAGCGATTCCGAGCATATCCATAGTAAATGGCTATAGTCAGCAGGGAATTATGTTGTCTGTGTCTGCGAATTTAAGGAACTCCGGAAAGGACATAATGTTTCTTTTTTAGCTTTTTGAACGTTAAAACAATAATACATTTACATAACTGCACTCTCTAAAGTGCAAATGTGTCTTCGAACACATATCAAAAGTACAGATCCAGGTTATGTGCACATCGCAGACTGATCAGAGTACACACAAGGCACTATGTGGGTAGCAAATGATCCAATGCGTCTTTAGGCGGTCAGCGAAGAATATGATCAGACTGCGCAGACATGTAATCTTCTTAGAAATGTTGTGTGCCCCGGCTCAATTGAAGAAAGCTTTTTGCTTTTTGTATGGTGTAACTGATGGTTTCATTATGCTGCTGATGCTTGTTTCTTGCTATAATTATCTGAATATCTTAAGTCAATACTTGTCCAGACAGAATTATCGTATTCGTCCTAATTACCGCTCACACCCCTGTAAAAGCACAGTGAAGCTCATTTGACAGCCCGTGTTTTATCTACTTCCTTACAAAATTAGCTATGGTCAATCAGAACACGATATCTTTATTTAAAATTAAATGCTAAGCAAAACCGTTTCAAGGTCTTTTCAAGTGATATCGCATGGACAGTAGATAAGAGGGATGTCCATTTAAAAATGCCATTTTTTTCACGAAACTCTGTGTTGTTGGAACTTATTAGAAGCGTCTCCACGATGCGTTTCTAATGAGTACCCCAACCCATGTTTTCGTGGAGAAATAAGAAAGTAGCAAAACATTATAGTTGGAAAACACGTCTTCTGGAGCGACGGCTCAGAGGTATATAGCTTGGCTAACCCTTTCATTCTTGCAGACCAACACTGTTACGTTTGCAAGCAATGCAGCTCATGATGAGCCGTCTCATCAGGATCTACACTATCTGCCATTCTGTTTTAATGTTTGACCGAGGCCCCTAATTGGAACAATAGTTCTGCCCAGATTCAAAGACGGAAAAGTCCACTTCAGAAGGATTAACGTATTACTAACGTAATGTCGTAAATACATAATTGCTTCGTAATTCTACAACGTGTCCTTCTTTGTATTAGTGACTGCAATATATATCTACGTAAAAAGTCAAAACCTTCAAATACTACTTATTGTGTTATATACATTATCTTTAGGTATAGTGACTGGCTAGAATTAGAAGCAGTCAGAATACATATATTCTCCAATTTAGTAGTGCCATTTCTCAGTTTTTGCCATTCCCCGCTCAAAAGCACGCAAGCTTGTAATAAGTTATCCAGTCTTCTGTGTCCATTACACGAAAAATATCACTATATCTCACTACAAATATGTAATTCCAGTTAAGACAAGTAAATGAGGGGGGAACTCGTGGAATAGATTGACGTAGTGAAGGCACCCCCGCCCCTCACCCGCCGAGATACCAATGCCTTAACAGAGGTTAAAACGCACACTTGGAAAATTAAAGTTCAAACCAGTTTTGAAACTCTGCAGCTGCAAGTACTGTATTTACTCTAAATGTATTCATACCATACTGGTCTTGACATTTTAACAACACCATTGACGTTCTCTTATTGCATCTTGAATTGCTCGACGAGTGGTAAACAGTGTAGCTGCATTCTGCAGCGTCTAATCTAGGTCTACACTGTTTTCTTGGGTACGTAGGGTTATTACGTTCCTGGACATTTTCTTTATCGTACATGTATGGCTATCTGTACTTTCTGTATTTTCTCGACCATAAAATAATGTTTATACAATGCTGTAATATGAAGAATCTCAGTTAAACTGAGACTCCGATCTTCGATGTTTTATGTGAAGGGCAATCATAATAGATTTTATTGTTCTACTTACCTACAATGGTCATTCTGCATCGTAGCATTTTATACAGCTGTACCCGAAAATCAGCCGAAGGTATTTTCAGTTTGGTATAACTGAAATACCCTTTAGAATTGTTTTACCGCCAAAGGAGACTCTATCAATGTCGGTCCTTTTAATTAACCTACGGTCGGCGGCCATTCTATTATTTGTTTTATATTTATAAACGCTCTACTGCATGGAGTGATTATAAATAATAATAATAATAATAATAATAATAATGTTACTAGAACACATTGCATAAATTTCAATTATATTTACAGCTAAGGCATATAAAGATTGCACAGAAAATGGAACGTGGTGGAGAAATCCTCAGACAGACCAAGAATGGACGAATTACAGCACCTGCATAGTGAAACAGGTAAGTTTGACGTTTCGGGATTGGGGCAGCAGTTTAAGCAGATATCTATACTTCGACAGAGACGCACTGTACGTATTTGTAACATGTACACTGACTCTATCAAAATTAAAGGAACCACACTTAAGAAAACGTACCTTCCTAGAAATGCGCCGAACAAAGAGTCAGATTAGCTTGTGCATCCAAGCAGTCTGATCAGAGCCTTCGTTATTCGCATCAAGACACTTTGCATCCTCGGCTATCAAAAATACCCTAATGAAGAGTATTAGCAGACTGCGCGAATGCATAAGCTGACCTGAATCATCGCTGGGCGCACACGTCCGAAGTTTGGTTTTCTGACGTTGCGGCCCAAATTATTTGTCCTGGAATTATTTGTCCTGCCTTTGTAAAGCGATCGACGTTTTAAAAGTACAAAAATATTCAGGAAAAATGTCTTTGCAAAACATAGCAAATATATATAAAGTCTATAGAGGTTGCCCTTGGAAACAAAGATCACAACAAGAACGGAAATCAAAGCCAGGGTTTCATTGAAACTCTTCACATGAAAACATTGTTTGTAGGGCGGCATATGCCCCACCTCCTCTAATAAGGCTAGCGTAGCTCGATGAAATGGACTCAATGATTCATAGGAAAATAAAAATAAAACCTGCATCATGATGAATAGTACGGGTTACAGTGTAAAGTATTTGCTAACCCCAGAATCGGAAGGATATACGATTTATTTCGATATAGGAAGAAAGCCTTGACATGTCTGTATATAAAACAACAGTATAGAGGATATGCATACGGTCCCCAGTCAACTCGTACTCAACCATGTTCGATTGCTATTATTGCATAAAAACTGAAAACATTTGCTATATTTCACTTTATTTCATGCACTATTTTGTTTCGCCTTTTCACCGATGTCTCGTGAACGCAATTTGCCCGGACTATGCTCGTTCTAGGGCCAAGCAGTACACATCTCGTAACGGCAGCAAATCTGTGGCCTCGGTACGATCATATTGAAAGTTGCGCAGACGTGCATTAACAGCGCGTGAATTGCCTTGTTAATACACGGCTTTTCGCCGGTTAATACACGGCTGTTAATAACGTGCGACACTGCTTTTTATGTAACAATAATAAATAACGTTACCCAGGAACGGCAACTATCACGAAATTATGAAGCACAACCTTCCTGAGGCGCCGAAAGAAGAGATAAAAAACAAACAATAAAATTATGACACAAAAACCGACATACAAACAAAGAAGAACTGCAACAGAGGAATTGCTTTTGGAATCGTCAGTGGGAAAACTGTTTGTAGGGCGGATGTGGCTTAGTGGGCTTAAACTAGTTTACTCGATCGAAACCTCGACCGTATATACTTGAAATTTACTATATAAAGATCGTATCGCAATATAGAAATAAAAAACAACCGTATAACATCAGAGATGCACACTTTGAAGGATTTAGCTGCTCACTGAAGGTACATATATATAGTGGCCAATTATCCGTCCTGTCTGATCGCATGAAAGAAGACTTCAGGTTCGTAAGCTCAACAACTGTTGTCTATGATTTGTTGTAATGAGAAATATCGAAAGAGAGTAGGATATTATATCAATACACTTAATCTTATTTGAAGTCAAGCGCCTACGATCTGACAATTTTCCTAGTTTATTTGACGTTCTTTTTCTTCAATTTAATTTAAACGGATACTTTATGAGACAGCCGTGCGCTTTTAAGTTTATCCTTTTCTCTATTCATTATTATTGTTTCTCATTCATATGCTGTCTTTTTCTTGACAGTGTCAAAGCAAAGTTTCTTCATAGTTTAGTTTTCGCTGGCACACACAGTGTAGTTTAACAGCCTCTACGTATGGGTTGTTAAATAAAGTGAGTAATAGTAGCCGAATAAACAAAACAAAATCCAAATTCTTTTCCCGCAAACACCAACAACAAAAAAACAAAACAAAAAAAAACAAAAAAAAAAAAAAAAAAAACAGTAAAATACATACAAAAATATGAAATTCCGTACCCATTTAATCACCACAATCACGAAGCACAGTCTACCTTAGACACTGAAAGAAAAGGCGATGAGGAGCAAGTGCTGGCGAAACAAAGCGGCACATTTACATTAACGACGCATGAACATGCAAGAACTGTAACAGAGGAACCATCTTGGAAAGGTATGTAGAAAACTACTAAAGGACCTAAACTGGTAGTGTAAAATATTAACTGCTTATACAGTCCTCTAAATTAGTAATACAATATTAAGACATTTATTATACATCCGCTGGTTGTGTTTATGTTACCGGTTATGTAGTACTTTTTTGGTACCGGTGAAAGTAATTTAAACATCGCGGTAGTTTTCACTAGTGACCGCTCAAAGGCTGTTGTTATTGTTTTGATAGTTTGTTTTTGTCTAAAGCTTTCTGCCTGCTGAATTGCGGGACTATTTTCGTGTTTGGTCCCTGTTAATTCCTTGTTGTTGTTTGGCGGGTCCTTTCTGGCACGATGATCACCTCGATGGGGAAGCTGTCTGATTTGTCTTTCGTTATTCTGTTAAGTATATCACTATTAGTGTGCTGTTTGTCTTGGTGTCACTGGTAGGTTATATTTGTGATTGTGTTTGTCTTGGTGTCCCTGGCAGGCTATGTTTGTGATTGTATTTGTCTTGGTGTCACTGGTAGGCTATGTTTGGGATTGTGTTTGTCATGGTGGCACTGGTAGGCTATGTTTGTAATTGTGTTTGTCTTGGTGTCACAGGTAGGCTATGTTTGTGATTGTATTTGTCTTGGTGTCACTGGTAGGCAATGTTTATGATTGTACTTTTCTTGGTGTCACTGGTAGGTTATGTGTCTGATTGTGTTTGTCTTGGTGTCACTGGTAGGCTATGTTTGTGATTGTGTTTGTCTTGGTGTCACTGGTAGGTTATGTTTGTGATTGTGTTTGTCTTGGTGTCATTGGTAGGCTATATTTGTGATTGTGTTTGTCTTGGTGTCAGTGGTAGGTTATGTTTGTGATTGTGTTTGTCTTGGTGTCACTGGTAGGTTATGTTTGTGATTGTGTTTGTCTTGGTGTCATTGGTAGGCTATATTTGTGATTGTGTTTGTCTTGGTGTCAGTGGTAGGTTATGTTTGTGATTGTGTTTGTCTTGGTGTCACTGGTAGGCTATGTTTGTGATTGTGTTTGTCTTGGTGTCACTGGTAGGCTATGTTTGTGATTGTGTTTGTCTAGGTGTCACTTGTAGGCTATGTTTGTATTTGTGGCTCTTCTTGAACATCTTCTTTGTTGTTTTTTTATAAAGCGAACAAAAAAAATCAGACGCGAAAATAAAGAATCTAATTGACTAACTGATTGACTGGCTGACCAGATGGATGAATTAATTTCAGTCAAGGACTAAGCAATTATTTATTAAATGAACAAACAAATAAATAATGCTTTAAATAAACTTTAGTCAAGAAAATTTTGTTAAGAAATTATATAAACACATGTGTAGCACACGAATAACTTAAGCGAACGGTATAATGTAAACAAAAATGATTTGCAATTATGTACAGACAATATACATATGAAGATCTAAAGTCAGCATGGTACATCTATGTGTAACTCTAAATGAGCAAATGTTGAGAAATCACTTTGATGTAGATAGTATACAGGAAAACCAAGTTTTTTGATTGGAAAATGATGTCGTTTCTCTAAATAATTATTTATTTATTTTCATAGCATAATAACACTAAACATTACTCACACATGGATTCTAAACGTCTGTATATTGTATTGGCGGACAGCGAAGAACCTAATCCAAATACAGAGAATAGTCTGAAGCTTTGCTGGTCGGATATATCATTGGTTTCAATGTCTCGCATGCGTGAAATAGGTTTTGTCCTTCCGAGCTTCCTTGAAGCAAATTCTTCTGAAACTCAAGCACCGTTTTTGGATTTGCATTTGTCTATTTTAGATGGGTTTATTTCATACAAAATTTATGATAAACGCGATGATTTTGATTTTGAGATTGTAAATTTTCCTTACATGGATGGGTATTTACCTCGTCGAGCATCCTACGGTGTTAATATCTCGCAATTTATTCGGTTCGCCAGAGTGTCTAGTCATGTTTCTGACTTCAACACTAGAAATAAATTGTTAACTGCTAAACTTCTAAATCAGGGTTAATCAGTACAATAACTCCGCAAGCCTTTCCTAAATTTTATAGACGTAATTTCGATTTAGTCTCAAAATTCAGTGTTGGACTTAAATCGTTTCTGCAACAAGGCCTATCGGAACCTAAATTTTATGCTGCGGTTTGTGATTGTGGTACTCCTCACTCCTCGGACCTTTCTCTTAAACCCCCCCCCCCCTTTTTTAGTATATAAATTCAGAAAAATATATGCTTGCAATGATTTTAGCACTCAGTGTCGTAAAATCATTCTGCGTTATATGAAGATTGGGTACAACATAAATGTAATACGACAGACTGCATGCATGGTAGTTAACCCAATCACGGTTAATAACTTTGCTTCCCTCTTTGGTTGCACGCCGGCGAATCGGGCCTCAGACTCTTTGACGACTCTGGCCTAAAGACTTTTAAGCAAGTCGATTGGTGCCTGATGCTCTGGCTCTGGTCGGGCCCACCGGAGTCCTACTATTGATTTTCTTTTGCTTCAGCATTTCAGTTATTTCTTGCTGTCGAGTCATCATCCTTGTTTCATCTCTGTATTCGTTTGACTGTTATGTTGCACTGATGATTTAGGAACCCTTTACGCGGACTGAACCAATGCTTTGTGTACACCACGACAGAACTAAGGACGAGGGCTGTGGCCACGTAAAATCGCTTTAATCCCCCAGTAATATTTTTACTGACCAGTAATATTTTTTACTGACCGTTCCAAGGCGGTGCTTCTGCTATGGCTTTCTATATCTGTCATTGTGTGCCTTTGCACGTGTGTCTTGGTGAAATATTTAGTTTGGATAGCCGTTTGGCCATTTTTGGGAAGAAACTGTCCTTTTGCCATTCTGCTTTTGATAGTGATGCCGTTACTTTAAGCGCGTCCTTCTCTCTATTTGGTGTCTTGGAAATGAAAGAGTTAGGTAATTGTATCGATTCCTGATCATTGCCTTTCTTTCTGTTTATTAACCCATTGATTTGTCCTTTCTGTTCTTTGTAGGATAACCACAGAAAGGGGTATAGATCTACAGTACCATCACAACTTCAGCACAACAGTCTCTTTCTCCTTTTATTCTTAAACAATGCTATGGGTATTTTGGAAAATTAAACAAAATATGTAAAACACAGTAATAAAAAGAAACAAGAAAGATTATAAAAACACCCGTAATGAAACAAGAAGAAAGAGACAAGTTAAAAAAAAGAGGAAAAAAGGAAATAAGGATACTATAAAACAAGGACCGACTATATGGTGTATTCGGTATTCGTGTGTGTGTGTGTGTGTGTGTGTGTGTGTGTGTGTGTGTGTGTGTGTTGCATAATTACGTAGATATAACAAGTGATTCTCATGTTTGCCTGTGAATAGCTAGTATGCATTAAAGCATCTTGTAATTCGTTATGACTAATATATGATATGTAGTTATGTACTAATTTTCTAGGATTATACGACGGTTGTTTACGTCAGCCTTGCCTGTAATATAGCAAGCCTTGTGCTTCTCATCCCAGCTTCTGGAATATTTCTATATATAAGGTATGTTTGACTTATTTTCTCTTCACATGATTACTGAGTGGCTGGCGGAAACACACACACACACACACACACACACACACACACACACACACACACACACACACACATATATATATATATATATATATATATATATATATATATATATATATATATAGCTGAACCACAATGTAAGGGACTGTACCTTTAGACATGTACGCCCAGCAAAGACTCGGATGAACCTGCGCATCCGCGCAGCCTGATAACAATCTTCGCTGAGCAAAACAACCAAGGCTTCTTCAGTCGAACGTTAAAGACTGACCGAAGGTAATCTAAGATTTCCCTGGCGTACATGTTGAAATGTACATTTGTCACGGTTCGACTCAGATAGATGACCGTTAATTTTTAATTTGTTACTAAAGGTCCAATGTACATGGTGTAGGTGCGGAGTGAATCTAACAATTTAATCCCCTACTCCCACATACAACCAATATATATCTACAGTATCCTAAATATTCTGAAAGAATGGTGAACAATCTGATTCTCTGTTGTTTCTTTTTAATTATGTCTCCCCCGCCCCCTTTAGGATATGGAGACATATTGTTTTTTCCCCCGGGCGTCAGTCCGTCTGTCACAAAATCATGTCCGCTCTATAACTTAAAATCCGTTCAAGCTATCTTCACGAAACTTCATGTAAATATCAATCAACATTAGACAACGTGAAGAGCGCAAAAACCATAACTCTTGCATTTATACTTTTTGAGTAATTTTCCTTGGAACTTTGTCTGTCTGTCGCAAAATCGTGTCCGCACTATAACTTGAAAAACGTTCAAGCTATCTTCACGAAACCTCATATAAATATCAATCCACATTAGACGACGTGCAGAATACAAGAACCATGACAACGTGCAGAGCGCAAGAACCTAAACTCTTGCTTTTATACGTTTTGAGTTATTTCCCTTGAAACTGTGTCTGCCTGTCACACAATCGTGTCCGCTCTATAACTTGAAAACCGTTCAAGCTATTTTCACGAAACTTCATATAAATATCAATCAACGTTAGACGACGTGCAGAGAGCAAGAACCATAACATTGCTTCTATACTTTTTGAGTTATTTCCTTTGGAACTTTATCTGTCTTTATCTATCTAACATTATTAGTCTGTCTGTCACAAAATCGTGTCCGCTCTATAACTTGGAAACGTTCAAACTATCTTCACGAAACTTCATATAAATATCAATCAACATTAGACAACGTGCAGAGCACAAGAACCATAACTCTTGCATTTAAACTTTTTGGGGTTATTTCTCTTGGAACTTTGTCTGTTTGTCACAAAATCATGTCCGCTCTATAACTTGAAAACCGTTCAAGCTATCTTCACGACACTTCATACAAATATCAATCAACAGTAGACGACGTGCAGAGCACAAGAACCATAACTCTTGCATTTAAACGTTTTGAGTTATTTCTCTGGAAACTTTGTCTGTCTGTCACAAAATCGTGTCGCTCTATAACTTGAAAACCGTTCAAGCTATTTTCACGAAACTTCATGTAAATATCAATCAACAGTAGACGACGTGCAGAGCACAAGAACCGTAACTCTTGCACTTATACTTTTTGAACTATATTCCTTGAAACTTTGACTGTCTGTCACAAAATCGTGCCCGCTCTAGAACTTGAAAAAACGTTCAAGCTATCTTCCCGAAACTTTATATAAATACCAATCAACATTAGACAATGAGCAAAGCGCAAGACCCTAACTTTTTGTGTTATTTCCCTTGGAATTACATTAGATTATATAAATATTCGCTGAATGTACAATACAATATGATACCAAAAAGGGAAGAGACATCTGTTTTTTGTAGAAAAACAAATTCTAATTTGTTTTGTATTTACAAAATATTATATTATGATCACCACAGCTGTCATTATGTCATTAAGTTAGCAATTCTATGTATGTAGACCCCCTCCCCTCTGTTTCCATGTAATATGCAGTTTAAATAAGGGTATGCAGGGGTATACATTATTAGGCGATTTTGCTTTTAAAAAAAATAAGGTCCTATTTTTAATCCTCATTTCAATCTGTTTTGTTATTCTAAGAATTTTATCATAATAAAATATTCAGCATTTTCTTCATTATTGTGGAAATGTCATGACTAACATAGCTCTAAATAAAAATAAAATATTTTCTCATTTTTTCTACGAAAATTTGATATGTTGTAGGAACTTATTATTGGACGCGTCTCGCGAAGCGCTTCTAATGCGTACTCAAAACGTATGTTGTCGTGAATAAATATGAAATTATGAAGTGATGACTTACAACTGTACACTTTACAAAGGTGTATTAATGAATAAGGTCGCTCCATTCATCGATATAGTGTTGATATTGTTCAGTGTATTGGTCCTTTGGGACTACTGGGATTATACATTATATGATCCGCTTCAAGCGAAAAATTGCCTTCGAACATGCGCAAAATGAGAAAATTTCATTCTTCCTGCGCAAGTGCAAAGTATTTTCCGAACCTTTGCTCTCCATTCATACATTCTGTAGCATCCAGTTATTCTGTTCTTGGACATTGAAGGCCTTGATTAATCTGCATGGATGCGCAGGCTGGTCTGGGCCTTCTCTGTCCGTACATACCCGACGACACGTTTTCGCATGGCGCGGCCAAATGTGAAAATAGAGATCCGCTTAAAGGGAATGGCCCACTAAATGCGGTGCATGCTTAAAATATTTAGTTAAAGAAAACAAACATCTTGGTGCAAATTTGATCAAAAGCGATCAAAAAATAAGACAGATACCATAGCTTAAAGTTACCATAACTGTGATTATAGGCGCCGCTTTTTTTAATTATTTAGTTAAATATTTCATTTTCGTAAGACACCCTTAAAAGCTGTCTGATGATAAGTATATGTCGGTTACGTGACATAGTTGATGGTATATAAGTAAATGAACACATTTATTGGTATATAGTAATACATGTCTTTGTATATGAG
This sequence comes from Anodontia alba, assembly GCA_964016985.1. Lineage (NCBI taxonomy): Eukaryota > Metazoa > Mollusca > Bivalvia > Lucinida > Lucinidae > Anodontia > Anodontia alba. The sequence goes on from OZ024833.1 coordinate 50,471,214, forward strand.
ATTTATTTTTATTTTATTTATTTATTTATTTATTTATTTTTTTTGCATATTTGATTAAGTAGTTATGGCGTCACTAGCTCACTCCATGGCAACATTTTCTTGATCTTTAAAGCCCAATAATTTTCTTATTTCTCAATCCATTTTCATAATTCTTTCACCAATCTTCTAAGCTAAATAGGAATTTTCTTTTCTAATATGTTTATTATTTGAAGTGCGTTTTCCTTTAAAGCTACTGGGGCAATGAGAGCCGTCGCTACTCCTTATGAAGAGACTCAAACAAATCAAAGCTGTTTTGTTACTATTTTAGCCTTGTTCTGTATACCCAAATGAATCTCCATTTTAGATCACTTAGTGGTCGCAACAGTGGTCAGTTAAGTGTTTGTCGTAAAACATCGGCCCGCGCTGCGATAGTATATTGATATGGATACATTTTCTGGTTCTTTAAGCTTATTACGCTCATACAGTATATACACATGTGTATAAATCTGTTAAGTGGCTTGAGGGAGGGGATGTTTATTCATTATTCCTGAACTGATCTAAACAATAAAACTATCAGTTATACATTATCAAATTATCTGTTATACACTACGTTTAATAAATGTACAAATATTAGAGTTACTGATATCGGAATGAGTATGACATACATACATACATACATACATACATACATACATACATACAGTAGCGCTAATGAACCAATATACTTCTACACACATACTTTATATAAAAAACAACTGGTCATAGCAAGCTGGCTAAGGCAACAGCGCCTATATAGCTATATATCACCAGTGTCAGCGAAGGGATGCCCTTAGCTTGTTTGTCAAAAATTGGACTGACCAAGGATGCAGTCAATGTGTGTGAATGCTTAATGCATAACTGGTGCAGTGGAAATGATATGCACACATATACATTTTAACTGGCTTTAACTATTAACCCTGCAAGCTGATTAAAGAAATATAGATTAAATGAAAATAGAATATGGTATAAACATTCAGGTAGTACTTGCAGGGCCTTATAATACTGTTGTTGAGTATTTTTTTAAATTCCAAGAAAAAACAAAAGCCTGCAACAAATGTGTAGGTACATGTAGATATCGTTGGACGCTGGAATATGAGTGTTCATCGGCTCCTGTCTTATTTCTTTTTTCTCTGTATTAGAATAGATGGTCAACATTAGGTGGGCTAACAAAATACAGTTTTGTCGTCACATGTAGGTTTTGTTTATGTATTTATAAACTCGACAGGGAGTTATAAAAGATCCTTCTTCGAAATAAAAGGATTTGAATGTCATTAAAGCATCTGATAAGATTTTGTTTTTGTTACTGTGTCAACTCTCTCTCTCTCTCTCTCTCTCTCTCTCTCTCTCTCTAATCGAGCAGAAACTCAGATTTTTCTATTTAAACCAAAAGCAAAGAAAGGTATATATGCTAAACATGCCTTTAGAATGACATGTGCCCTGTTTTCTTATATTGTAGAATAATACGACTTGTAGTGTCGGCAGTTTCATTAATGATTCTGTGCAGGATTAGTATTTGATAAGAAACGCTTCTTTTGCTTTAACTAAATTGAACTCTTTCTACTAGTTTAGTTATAGGCACTAGACTCCGCTTGATGCTCAAAAACATTTTATTTAAGCATGCGTTTATGTCAAATCGTATTTCTGGTTTTATTCAATCATAAAGTTCATGAAATAGAAACATAACTATTATGTTACTTTCTAGTAACTCATTTGCTTTAGTTTGATCGAATTTAGTGGAAAGTAAGATCATAGCAAAAGAGGAGATATAAAGGCGATTGGATGACTTTGGTAGCTCTTTCCGCCATTTCTAACAAGACAACTTTTGTGACATCCGGTTGCTTTCCTGCACGCCTTCTGATAAACGTCTACTCTAAAAGGGAAGACTTTGCTCAACAGAGACCTCTTTTCACAAGGGAGACAGCGCAATTTTTACAGAGTTGCCTGTCTTGAAAGTGTACCATACTTCTAAACGTTCTAAGCTCTGCTTGGTTGCTGTGCTGTTCTAGAAGCCTGCAAACAGTGCATGGGCTTGATCGGAGAACCCATGGTTATGATTTAAAATGCCAGTGACTCATCTGGATAGCCAATAATGAATCCTCATGTTTTGGTAGAAGGGCAGTGGTTCCGGAACGCGGCATCGAAAACTTTGTGTAGCGAGACACATTATATGTTTTGCATGCTAGTCTATAGATTCTAAACTTCGAGCCATATTGACCTACATGCATACCAGACTTAAGACAGAATTAACAAAAGAATAAAATCAGCATCCTTCTTTAAGCCTTTGGAAGCTTTAGGTCTTGAAATATTTTAGCTGACACTATTTTATTTGTTCAATTGGTACTATGACGAGAATATGTGCCGTGTTATTGTAAAACTTCATATCTGTTTTTTGAGCTGTGAGGTGCTTTATTTGTTGTTTTATGGTATGAGTAAAGTAGATGTCAGCGAGGGGCTTTGTGGAGCGAATAGCTGGCTGTTCTTCTGCTTTATCTTGGTTTTTTTGCATAATTAATTCTATTGTGTTGATTTATTGTGTGGATTGACACGGCATGTTCTTTAGTTCGGCGAATGAAATTCTAGACCTTTTATGTACACAGATGCAAGTCAAAGGAGTATAACCTGATCGTTGGTCAAGAGTATTTCAGAAATTATTTGTTATACTACGTGATCCTAGGTAAATGTATTTATATTCTTGCACAATTTGCCAAACGTTGGTCTGTCTGTTAGGGTATCTTAATAATATAGCTCAGTTTTTAATGTACTATAATTTTTGTGACATCATCCCATTGTGCTGACATTAGAAAGTATTCATTTCTGACTAGACACACCAATCATGCTACAGCCCAACAAAACAATATTAATCAACGGCCCATGTATGTTTCTCTGGCTAGCGCAGAAAGCAAAAACAACACACACACACACACACACACACACACACACACACACACACACACACACACACACACACACACAGTACGTTAGTTATTTCATTCATAGCATTGGTTGTAAATGACTTGTGTAAATCATAGATTGCATGTACTCTGCATGTTAACTTTGAGTGTTTATTAACGCTGTCCGTAGTTTACTAACACTCTACTATATCACCATCAGTAGTACTTATGCTACCAGTGAAGCTGACCGTAGTTACGCTGCACAATATCATCATCCTCGCCTTTATATCTAGGCCGTATCAAGAATGAATGTTAAGTGAAATGAATAATAATAATTACGGGCAGAATCTTTTAGTGTTATTTTCATTCCCGCTCTAATGACAGTAGAGAGAGAGAGAGAGAGAGAGAGAGAGAGAGAGAGAGAGAGAGAGAGAGAGAGAGAGAGAGAGAGAGAGATATTTTATATTAACATTCAGTCAGTCCATAATATCCAGGGTTACTGGATAATGTTATGTGCATCTTCTAATGAAATTATCTCCAGTTTAGCCAAAATAGCGGAAAGGTTCATACTATTATAATGAAATGCCTATGTCTATGGATACAGTTGTTCATGACAGATATACAAGAAAAGTAGTAGTTATAACGTCAGTGCAATCTGTTTTATAACATCGTCCTCAGCAACGCCTATCCAATGTCATATGCTTCGGAAGTCAGCCACGTTTGACTAATAAAACGGGAATGTATGGAAATGTGTCTGAACACCGTTTTCATACAGCAGCCTGAATAGAATATATGTACAAGTAATCAAAAATAGAGGCAACTGAAATTATTTAACTTTCGAGCCGACTGTGGTTGTACTTGAAATTTCCTTTTGCTCTGATGTCGGCTTGCCATCGAGTCCTCAGGTTTGCTTCAGAATAATTGTTTTATCTGGCCTGTACGAATGCACAGAGAGCTATTGTCATCCTGTATCGCCACAGCCACGACGCACAGAGGCACCGAAAAAGAAACTATATTTGCCGGGCATAGCGCAGTCGGTAGCACGCCTGACTGCAGATCCAGGGATAGCAAGTTCGAATCTCAGTTCGACCAAATAACTGTCGTTCAGGTAATCATGAAGTCTTCTACGGTCATTTTCTTCATTCGGATGATTCAAGAAGGGCAGTTGTCAGCTACTGGTGAAATTACGTACACAAGTAATTGTTACACGCTTAGAGGACTAAGCCAGTCCAGAAAAAGTGTGAGTAGGTGAACTGATGGGCTCGACATGCCCTTAGTCGTGTTGACTGGGACGTAAAACTCTAACTCTGACTCAAACCGAAAACGACGAGATATTGAACAAACAATGACAAATTAAAAGTAGGAATGGATATTTCGAAAACACTACGCTCCCAACTACATGCTTACCAAATAAACTGCGAAACTTAAAGAACTCTCATGAAATTAATACAAAGAAAAACGGATCTTTGAACTATACTAATCATCTGTCATCACGCTTCCGCTTACAGACAGAATAGCTTATTTGAAATGCAAATGATACACAAATTGGCTTTGCTTAAAACAACTCTTTTATCATTTCTCCCCATCAGTAGCTCATGACTGGTATGCTTTGTCACAAGGAACTAGCTCATTACTGGTATGCTTTGTCACAAGGAACTAGCTCATGACTGGTATGTTTTGTCACAAGGAACTAGCTCATGACTGGTATGCTTTGTCACAAGGAACTAGCTCATGACTGATATGCTTTGTCACAAGGAACTAGCTCATGACTGGTATGCTTTGTCACAAGGAACTCTGTACTTAAGGAGACAATACAACTGGTAGATTTCTCCGTCTTTGTTTACGAGAGAAATACCTTTTGTGGCTTACTGTTGCTTTCTCGCGCACCACACCCATTCTGAAAAGGAGTCTTATTAAAAACAAACATAAAAAAGAAACAAACACCACCACACCCCACCCCCGAAAAAAAAAAAAAAAAAAAAAAAAAAAAAAAAAAAACCAAAAAACAAGTTCTCCGTGGGGAGCAAATTTAATCTTTTAGGATTAGAGCCAATATACAAGATACAGGATACAAGATACAAGAAACTTTATTTCACGTCGGATAAACGTATATAACAAATACTATTTAGCTGATAAGCTATTTTTCAACAAACAAAGTGTTGTTTACTCTACTGACCGTTCTAAAGCGGTGGTCCCGGTGTTAGTCTTACTCTTTGTTGCTTTGTGGTTTATTCTACGAGGCGATTTGTTTTATGTATTACCTTGTGTCATTTTGTTCTTGTGTTTTTCAGTCCTTTTAGCATTGCGATTACCTCGCTTGGGGAAGAGAGAGCTAATCTTAGTGCTTTTAGTACGTTTGTTCGATTTGTGCTTGTTTTGATTTGTCGGGTTTCTCTTCCTCTTAGTATCTAGGAAGGCTGCGGTTTGTGATTGTGGCACTCCCTGGACTTTTCTCTTACCTTTTTTTGGGTCAACCAATGTAAAAATGCTGTATAAGAAATACATAGTAGTGAAAGGCATGGAACTTATAACAGCATAAATGTTAGCTTAATTCAAAAAATAAAAAAAAAAATAAAAAAAATATTAGCCAGAAAAAGTAGAATGCTAAAAGTATACATTGAAATACAATTTAAAATATTCTGCTTTATCACATAAATTATCACAAATGAGGTATTTACAAAATAATAAGATACTACAGGGAAATATAACAATATCACAGGCCTGACAAGGTTAATTGTTCGGCTAAGAATTTCATATTAAAATAATTAGGTATTTGTTGAGCAGTTTCTCAGGTCAGACTCCTTAAACAAGCTTTCTGTCAGTAAGGAGGAAAACGAAAAGACAAGAGGATTGGGGACAAGAGAAAGTGGCGGAAGAGCTATTTGACAAAGATATCTTACTGGTTTATCAGTGGTGTAGGATGGCACAGCCTTCCTATACTTCTTTTTATCTCAAAAAACCTTGACCTGAACTAACAACGGATAAAACAAGAAATAATAAGGGAATGCGAATAAAAGAAGCATGCTATGAAACTATAACTAGGTTTTATCAAACTGTACACAGCAATAATAGGGCGTCTATGTAAGGATTAGTCTGTCAAACTAAATCACTGTTCTCAGTTCCTTCTGGAGGCCATTGCACACCCTGGCAGCGTCAAAGCAGAAAGATTTCTGACCGTATGCCACAGTTTCCACAATAGGTAATCTGGAAGAATAAGAACATTACCTAACACTGACAGGTTCTATCATAAACAATAGCAATATCAGGCATACATTGAAAGTTTCAATGGCAATAGTTCTGAGTCACCGGAGATGCAGTGTGGGTAGAGTTGCTCTGCTTAGATGCTTTTCATCTTTCATAACTGTTAAATCAATTTTCAACCTCTATACTCTATACAGCAATTTTTCTAGCCTTTCAGTGTTTGTCTTACTACAAAAATGTCAGACAATAGGACAGTAATTACAGTTGATCTGCATTATATTGAAGTATGGGAAGAACCTTTTTACGGTCGCCACACGGTACATAACAGTAGCTAGAATAAAGTAAAATAAACTCTAAAAAGGTTGCCCTTGGAAAGAAAGAATACATGAAAGACTTATAAAGATTTTAGATTTTTTTATGACAGTCATTCGTCTCTTAACGCCAGCTGCAGTGGAGTCAAATAAAATCTTTAAAGATTGCCTTTGGAAAAAAGCACATAAACAAATAAAAATCGGTTTTATTAAGACTCCTCATATTGCAGCAATGTAGTTTTCAGAACTGCTACGCCTCTAGCAACGGCTTAAGCGATACTCGATTTTCCAAGATATTCGAATGGCCGATTTATCCCAAGGAAAAATAAAACAAAAACACTGTTGAAGAACATTTTAGAGACTGCTGCAGTAAAGTAAAAAAAAACAAAATAAAATAAACAAATACATTAATAATAATAAATACATAAACAAATAAGTGAACGAATAAGTCAGTTATTAAATAAAAGAAAGAAAATCTGAGTCTTGCTTTTATTAAGACTCTTCGTATGACAGAGATTATGTTTGCAAAGCTACATATGTCATTTGCACCTAAAATTTTCAATTACAAAAACGTGCTGCAAGGGCTAAATACTGAGAACATTACTCGAAACCCCTCAGCATGTTCCTGTAAAGCATCGGAGTTCTGCTATAATCCAGCCGGTCACATCATAACAGGTGACCTCAATATAGTCAGGATTAGCAAACTCAGGGACATTCTTTCCAAAGGCCCTAAATATAGGGAACCCAGGTCTTTTACTTGGAAACAGAATTCTAAATTAATTTTGGATTCTGTTGAAGAGTATGCACTACGCTGGGCCAAGAAAGAGGACGTGGAGGTTGACACCCTGTCTGAATGGGTTAAGTCGGTCATGTCCTTGGTAAACAGACGTGTCTCAGTACTCAGCAGAACCATGTCTCGCCGACATGAATCTGTGTTCGATGATTCAGATGTTGCTGCTGAGTTAGCTGAAATCCATGAGAAGTTTGTCCTTGTTCCAGCCGACAAGGCATCTAACAACATCGTGTTTGTTTGCAAAACACACTATATAAACTGCTTAATGGAAGAGCTTGGTATGAGTACCATAACCGGAAACCCTACATATAATCTTACTGCTATGTCCAAGGAAGAAATTCTACAAAACCACCATTCAGTGATGCTGACATTTGGAATTTCCCTCTCAGAGGAAGATATTGATCTTCCCAAACTGTACTGGATTCCAAAACTTCACAAGAATCCGTACAAGCAGAGATATATTGCGGGTTCAGCTAAGTTATCAACCAAGCCCCTTTCTCAGATTCTAACACGAATCCTAACTGCAGTTAAAGAATGCCTTCAGAAGTATTGTGACACTGCATATGCCAGAAGTGGTGTTAATCAGATGTGGATCCTGAAAAACTCCAAAGAGCTTTTAGAAAACCTAAAGGCACAATCTCTTCATTCCGTCAACAGTATAAAATCTTTCGATTTCTCTACTCTTTACACTACTATTCCTCATGATAAATTGTTATCTCTCCATTGACAATGGAAAGCTTACTACTAGGCTTTACGACAAACGGGATGACTTCAATTTTCCCATTGTTAACTTTCCATTCCTGAGCAGTAATATCCCTTCTGCACCAGCATACGGCGTTTACGTTTCACAGCTAATCCGTTATGCCAGAACCTGTTCAAATTATCAGGACTTCATGGAGCGTGGGAAAGTGCTCATTACAAAGTTGTTGAGCCAGGGGTATCGAAAAACCAAACTGGCAGCAACACTTAAGAAGTTCTATGGGAGACATCATGATCTGGTCAATCCCTACAATGTGGCAGTTTCCAGAATTGTTTCTGATGTTTTTGCCAGTGACGCGCCATAAGTAGACTTCCCAAATCCCGGACATACGCTTCTACCGATATTTCCTTCGTTCAGGCCTCTGGGCATGGTGGGCGAAGCTTGCTTACCAAGTAATGTTTACTATCCGCGGACGCCTGATTACACCCTTTATTCTGGGGTCCATGTCTGTTGGTCTGAACATTCTGATTCGTCATTCGTTTATGGATTTATGAGTTTGGATTACGGCTTAGGTACCATGACCGCAACTACTTCAACCGCTTTGGCGGAACTCATTTTCCAAGATACGCGAATGGGCTCAATAATCCCAAGGCAAGTAAACCTATAAACTGCACTATGATGAAGTATGGGGAGACTTTTCAGTTTGTTTTCCAGTAAACCGTTCCAAAACGAGGGTCTGCTCTGTAAGAAAGCAAATTCTTTTCATTTATAGTAGGTCCTTTTCAGAAAAAAAGGCAGAAAAACAAATTTGACAGAATTTCTTCCCTGAAAAGTGTTCCATTCCGGTAAAGTAATTATCTTCTTTAAATATTATTTTTATAACAGTAATCCTTTGTGATTTTATAAACCAAACAGTCATAACCGTATCTTTCAGATTTCGATGGGCTATGGTACAGACGCGCTTTCAGGATAGCATCACATTTAACAAGTCGGAATGCCAACGATATAATTTAGAGAGCACCTTGAGTTGTTTGTGCTACCGATTGCCATGCTGTTTAAATGTTTTACTTCAGTCATTAACATTTAAAGTTTACTGCAACCATTATTATTATTTATAGGATAACGTTATCTGGTTTTCGTAAGCCAAATTAGTAACGAGTCGACAGCTGTTTGCTTCTAAGGCGTCCAATATTTCACATAAATATACTAACCTTATGGAACGCATAAATTTCAGGTTCACACGGGTAAAATAAAGGAGAATGAATAAATATTCAGGGGGAAAACTAATTTTGTCCTTTTAGGGTAGACCTTTTTCAGAAGGATTGTGTTAAAATCAGGCAGACAATGGTTTGAAATCGGTGAAAAATCTACTATGTGTATCTTGAATCCAAACAGTCTGAAAATTTAGGGTATTTTAGAGAAATGCCTTTATCTATCTATATATACTGCGACACCTTCTTTTATGAATATTACGCGCAGGCCTTCCTGGGTAGAACCATAATTAAGCAATGTGGATAAAGTGTCTTGCTCAAAGACACAACACTTGGTGCTCGCTTTGTGTTACGATACAGAGCTGGCTGAAATAAATGCACAGTGTTTTTACGACTCGCGGTCCCTTTTTCACCGCCTAAGTCCATTTTCTACCTACATATACAAATGTTGCGTAATACTTGGATCACGATTATCTACAAGATATCGATTTCCTCGCGCTTTTGCAAATTCGATACTAACTGTTGACTGTAAATAAAACCCACTGAATGAATACGGCAGAGTGCTATCCGGTATACGACGTTAGATGTCTTCAGAGACCTTTGTCGACTTTTTTTTCCGTGAGTGGTATTACATTTTATTCTGATGATTTTTTTTTTGGTTTTCAGTGCAAATTTCAAAATTGGTAGGTTGCATATCGAGACTGATAAATAAAAACCTTAAAATTATTACTTTACAGATAACAAATGTTGTGAGCAGCTTGATTCGATTCTGCATACATTACCCATGTATTGTCGGGAGTGCCGAGTAGACTGTGCTGGCTGTGTGCAGTCTGGTCGGAATCTCTACACAGTGTTCGCAGGCAGTGGTTATTCTCGAGTGTGCTGAGCAGACTGCGCTGCCTATTTGCGTCTCTACACAGTGTAGTCAGGTTGCTGGTATTGTCGGAGACTTGAACAGGCTGCACTGATAGTAATGCTGTCTGGTCAGGGTCTCTCCCCTGTAGGCGCGTTGTAGGTTTGGTGGAAATAAGATAAGTACAGTCGAGCTTGCTGAGTTAAACGTAGAAATGGCAGTCCCGTAAGGGATCGCAACGGTTTAGCAATGAATTAAGGGAGCGTGGACATACAGTACGTAGGTACATATATACATGCACACACCAACAAACAATTGTACATAAGTAATTAAGGACACGTGCGTGCGCGCAGTTTCTGTACATAAATGATGGACGATTGCAAGTGTGTGCACACACGCGTATGCACATTCGTGCAATCAGACATACAGACGTACTTGTCCATGCAGTTTATTTCATAAATTTACATCGCAATTTATATTTTAATTCGAGTAGACGACCTGGGTCAGTTAGTCTTGCCCAGATCTGTTATATAGAATATAACAAATCTTTTTATAAGAATAGCGAACGGTTTTCCACGGGTAAACAATACGTCATTTGTTTGTCCGAAACTTGCAACGGTTTATGAAGTTTGTCATATCAGGTACAAAAGCATGGGGACAATAATGAAAGCTGTCACATTTGTCGTCTGCAATGCGTAAAATAACAGTTAAACTTTCGGACAAACAAAGCTATTTATAGTTCAGTACCTATATAGAATCAATCCCTATTTGATTCTAGAGTTCTCTCATTTAGACTTGTAACTCAGTCATATGAAACTATTTATAATGTTTTCAATGGGTTATATTTCTGATTTGCTGGTACAGGCAGCAATGTGTAATGTCTTCGTGGCATAAGGGTCGCGACATTTAAACGTCATAGCCCGATTGTTATTGAGGCGTTATGAAAAATGTTAATGAAAGAGCTCAGATATCAATAGTTTATTGTTGAAAAAATGAAGCTTTGACTTTTCAGGACGGGCGACGGTGTCGACAGTTAGTGGATTGCTCACTGTCGACAGCACCGATGTCGGCAACTGAGAGGTCGGTCGCGGAGTAGTCACGTCGACGTCAGTGATGGATTAATCATGACGTCGATGATTCCGCCACAATGTCAATGAAGTCACTCACTATACTTGGTTACGTACGTCGTTATCATAGAATGATAGTAAAGAGTCGCATACATGTAGTAGCATGCTTGTGCTATTGTAGAATGTATAGTTAGAGTGTGTTTGTCTATTCGTTATAGTTTTAGGCCCTCTTCTTCCCAGACAGCGCTAAGAGAAGAAGGCCACTGGGAAGCTAAATTTATTGTTCCATGAGCGGGCTGAAAGACGGGATTTGCCGGTAGGGACCGACATCTGATGTTACTGTCTTCAACATGTTCTGTCTGAACTGAACACTGCGGTATAACTGACAAAACATCACATTTATTTGTGTAAAAAATAGGCGTCACATCACATACCATAAAATGCACGTGGGAATGAATTACTTGGGCATCACTTGCCAAATAAATTTAAACATATAAAGTCGGAATGATTTATTAATTTAAACAAATAGATGGATTGAACCCAAGGAGAATGAACTGGTACACTTTCTATATACCAGTTAGTTTCAGTAGTTGGAGAGGTCATTCTCTTTACATCGGCACGACAACGTTCACCGCATTTAGTTGGGAATTGTACTGGTTGTCAACAGTTTGATAAGTCGAGCCAGATTATTCAAATTTAAACCATTATAGTTTTCGATCTTGCTGTGATCATTGTCGAGGCAGACGCGAAGAGAATACAATTATATGTTTGTATGTTATACGTTGTAAATATATGTGTGAAAATATCTTTAAAAATCTAACGGTGTTAGAGTTTCTTTGTAGATACAGTTAGGCCTTCCCCAAAATAGAGCTTAATCAATAGGAAATCATCCTCGTTCGGTCCTGATCACTCTCGACAAAATGAAACATGTTAGCTCTCTGCGAGTGGCAGCGTTTGGATGTAACAGCAATGTTACGTACATTACCCTCAAAATAACATAAAACGCTCCAGTGAAATCTCAAACAGTAGAAGTTCATACTTATTTGCATTTTGGTACCGCTTAATGTACTTCTTTAAACGCATTTACCTATTTTAAAGTACTATACCGATGAAGACTTCCTGTTATTCACTGTTACATACGTAACTAAGTGTTACACACGTTATTTTTCAGTAGTAGAATGACAATTATGGACTATACATGCATTAAACCTATCAGTAATTACCGATAATGTTTAGGACTGTCTTTTTTTAATGATTGGAAATGTCTTATTAATGACTAACATTATTCTCAAACTATTTCTGTAAACCATAGATTCTGTGTGCTTGTTAGCGCCGAATTATTGCGGTGGTCCTACATGTAACGAGTAGCCACAATTTATGCTTTTAGTAGGAATAGGGAAACTGTGAGAATCGTCAACGGAAAACTGTCATTTTATAGCCGAGAACAAGCCGATTATACTACACTGGGTTGTTAATGTAATGCAACACCTGTATGAGCAAATGTACGTGCAATAAATAAATACGCGACAAGGGAAAAGGCCTCTTATTAGTAGTATCGCTACCTGAGTCCGTTAGTCACCCGCTAACCTGTTACACCCGCTAAACTATTTCGAATTTACAAACCACAGAGTCGTTAAATAATACTCATACACATTATTACTGTGTGATTTTCCCATTTTAAAATATTTCTGTGGAGTGTCATCTTTCGGGAGACGGGCTGAATGTAATCTAGTTAGTTACGCCTTTTCCCTTGACGCGTTCGTTGGATTAGTGCGGTGTATTTATAATGACTTTAGATTAGGTAAATGAAAATGTTTAGTGTGTCAAGGTCGTCAGTATCATGCACTAGAAATGCTGCTGGCATCAATATTGAGCAAACAATAAACGCTATGCCTAATCACAAGGAGGCATCATAGGTTTCAGCAGGAACTACCTGCCTACTACTGATAGTGTATTACTCGTCACCTCAGACAGAGATGGTGTATTACTCGTTACCTCAGACAGAGATGGTGTATTACTCGTCACCTCAGACAGAGATGGTGTATTACTCGTCACCTCAGACAGAGCTCGATATGTTGAAGCCACTCTTCAGCGCACTGAAATGAGCTCTGACGAAAGCCACGAAGACTTGCGACCAGCTCAATGCAAAACAGTGAGCATGATGTCAAACGAGTAACTGAGGCAATTTCTGACTTAAAATCTGTGATGCCCTTGATTATCTTTTGGATAACATTTTTATTAGATTTGGAACTAAACTTTGTAGGCAAACTATTGATATTCCGATGAGAACTAATTGTGCTCCTCTTGTTGCAGATTTGTTTCTTTTTTGTTATGACAGAGATTTCATGAAGTCTCTCTCGCGGGAAAATCAGGCTGACATTATTGAGGCTTTCAATTCCACCTCAAGATACCTTGACGATTTACTAACTATTGACAATATTTCCTTTGACCAAATTGTTGACCGCATATACCCTACTGAACTTCAATTAAATAGAACCACTTCTTCCGTTACCGAGACTCTTTTTTTTGATGTGAATCTATGTATATCTAATGGTATAGGTTCCACCAAAATTATGATAAACGGGACGATTTTTATTTTGATATAGTCAATTTCCCTTTTCTTGATGGCGATGTCTCCCGGCGTACCTCATATGGGGTATTCAGATCTCAACTTATTAATTCGCCGAAGCTTATTCAAATCTTAGTGACTTTAACTGTCGTAATAAAGTCCTTACTGCCAAACTTGTAAGGCAGGGCTATCGTTATTTTAAACTTCGTAAGGCGTTTTCGAAATTCTATCACAGACACAGTGCCTTGGTAGAAAAATATAACGTCAGTCTGAAAACACTTCTGCAACAAGGTATATCGGAACCAGAATTTTACGGTGACTTAGTGTACAGATTTAGAAAAAAATGTGAGAAAATCTAACTTTTCGGAGAAATTCAGAAAGCTAATTAACCGTTATAAAAGAATTGGCTATAGCCTGGATATTATGCGGCAGCCTGCATGGCTAGTTATCAGCCCAATCATTATTGATGGCAACGATGTTTTACTCTTTAATTGCACGACGGCGGTTCGAGCCTCAGACTCAATGACGGCCTCTTCGTAAAACTTTAACCAGAGGGTTGGGGCTTGACGACATGTCTTTGGCTTGGCCTGCCGTGGTTCAACTATTGGCTTTCATTTACTCTGGCACATAGCCATGAGTACTTATTTTTGTTTATCATAGTGATAAATTTAATTGTTATGTTTTCACTTTGATGCATTGACTGTTGGGAGCTTTTATGCGAACCGAATTTTATGTATTTCTGTATTACGAGTAACATCGGGACCCAGGGTGAAGTAAGGAAAAGAATTAGGTTATAAAGGACGGGGATTGAGGGAATGACTTAGTAGTTAAGAGGTAAAAGAAAGGGCGGAAAGGGCCGCGGAACGCTAAGGCCGAGATCGAGAACATGAGGTCGAAAAGGCCTGAACCGAAGTCGAGGTCATAAAGGCCAGGGTATAAGCCGAGTCGTGTAAAAGAGAACTTTATATTCGTTTGAAGCCCAAGTCTTTTAAAATTTAGACGAAATGGATAGAGATGCCGTCTTTATCGTCGTAGCAGGAGCGGTGTATCTACTTGCGTAGCGAAAGAGCAATTCGAGAATATATATAGTAAGCGTTACACTGTCAGTAAGTCTAATATGGTCGAACCAAATATTTCGGACAGAAGATGTGGAAAATCACATTTGCCATATAAAGTTTGGAATAATCCCGCTTTGAAGGTAGTGTTAAACGCAGATATTGTTAGTGACGGAAGGAGGCTGGTGGCTGCCTCTAGTGCGGAGACTAGTAGTACGCAGTTTAAGGGAGATAATGCGTTTAATAGAGGACGTGGTAATACTCTAGATCGAGGCTTCGGTAGAGGAAACAACCACGGACATGATAGAGGCGTTGGCAATTAGTTTGATAATGCAACTTTTGTAAACTCCACTGAAAGAATTCGGCAGAGCGAACACCGCTTGTCTCCAGAAACATTTGCCGAATTTTTTCGGTAAGTGTATTTTTATTTTATTCTAATAATTTATTTGTTGGTTATCAGTGCTAACTCAGAAATTGCAGGTTAGAGACTGATAAATGAAAACCTTCAAATTATTACTTTGCGGATGATAAATGTTGTATGAAGCTTGATTCCATTTAGCATACATTACTTAGATAATTCGGGAAAGCAGCGCAGCCTGCGCTGGCTGTGTGCAGTCTAGTCAGGATCTCTCCTGAGTGTGCGCAGATTGTGGTTATTTCGAGAGTGCTGAACAGAATGCGCTGACGTGTGCAGTCTGGTCGGGATCTTTCCACAATGTGCACAAGTTGTTGGTATTGTCGGTATTGCGCTAATAGTAATGTTGTGTGGCCAGGATCTCTCCGCCGTAGGTGCAAGTTGTGGTTTTGATGGAAAGAACAGTGCAGAGTCGAACTAAGTTTAACGTAGAAATGGCAGTACCATAAGGGACCGCGCCGGTTTAGCAATGGACTAAGGGAGCGCGGACATACACTCGCGCGTACATTTATATACGCACACACCAACACACGTGTGTTCATAGGGAATTGAGGACATGAATATATAGTTCCATGAGCGGGCTGAATGAAGGAATTAGCCGGAAAGGGACCGACATCTGGCGCAGCAGTCTTCAACATGTTCTGTCTAGACTGAACGAGGCTGTCATCGTGATATAGTTGAAATAAAATCACATGTGATAATGTAAAAATGCGGTTATCAAATGCCATTGAACCCATATATAGGCATCAGTTGCCAAATATATTAAAGTATGTACAGTCAGAATGACATATTAATCTAGATTTAGATAAATAGATGGACTCGGCCCAAGAAAAATGTAAAATAACTGGTACATTTTCTAATTACTTGTTAATGTTAGTAGTTAGAGAGGGCATTCTCTTTACATCGGCGCGACAACGTTCACCGCATTTGGTCGGGAATTATACTGGTTGTCAACAATTTGATGTCGAGCTAGATTATTCAAATTATAAACCAGTATAGTTTCCGATTGTTTTGTGATCATTGTCGAGGCTGATGCAAAGAGAATACAATGATATGTTAAAGATATATGTGTGTAAAATTGTTTTAAAAGATTCTAACGGTGTTAGAGTTTTTTTTATGTAGTTGATACAGTAAGCGTTACACAACCTGGAGCTTAGTCAATAGGAAGTCACCCTCGTTCCGTCCTGACCGCTCTCGATCGAAACTCTGGTGTCGAACCCGCTTACTCTCGATCTTGAATCCGACGCTTTACCACTGCACCACAGCGCTTCAGCTTTGCATCTGACTGTGAAGTTGAAACAGTCAGCCAGTTTATCTTAATGATTCATTTTTATAAACTCCGCGTCTTAGCAATGAGGTTACAATTACTTCTCATTGTAATCGCTTGATGATATGTTGAAACGCTTGTCTATCAAATACCCATTTATATACTGTCTAGGTATTCCAGAGTGTTTGCTTTTGCAAACTGAGTGTTTTACACGAAGTATGTTTCTAAAGTGACCAACCACAAGGTTTGGAATCACATGTACCTCACGTTAGGCGGATGACCACTTCCTTTATCAATAATTTCATTGTTTCTGAATGAATTCCAATGAAGCATGGCACAGTAAAGTACTTATTATTAGCAATTTACTGCAATATGATTGAGCTCGCCAAACGTTTTGTACTTGTTTAATCCGTTCCCTGGACTTTCTAATTTGAACTATTTGACAAGAAGTACAAACATGTCAGCCAGATCAAGTGTAGTGTAGTAAGTAATAATTATACAGTCACTTTGCTATGTTTTATGCGGATTTATTAAGAAATATAGAAACTATTAAAATTCCCAAGAAAAACAACTATTACATTGAATCCTACGCTTTAGTCGTCATTAGCCTTTTCCGGCGTAATAGATCACGTGATCCCTTACTATGTAAGCAATGGATTTGTATCTTCCTGTTGTTATTTGTTATTTATTAGAAATTTCATGGATATATACATATATACAAAAGAGTACATATATATGTACCATTGGATTGGGCGTAGGCATAGCCTATTTTAATCCTTTCTAAGTGGTACTGTATAGGTCAATATTTGTCTGTAAGTATAGTTGAAACAATTATTAAGATAGAACAAAAATGATTACATATATAACTGTAGAAAACACAAGGTGATAGATTTTTCACAAGATATGAATAGTACGTGAATACGTGAATGAAATCACGAGAGAGAGAGAGAGAGAGAGAGAGAGAGAGAGAGAGAGAGAGAGAAAGTGTGTGTTCCAATGTTATAGTCTGTGGTTGCAGAGTACATGGTCATGTACCAAGATGTAGCAAGAGAACAAGAAAAAATACGGAATAATTGTTTTGAGCGTGCCAGCTTTAAACAGCTATCAATTTCAGTATGTTTAAAAAAATATTCGCGTCGAAATAAAACAAAAGAATTGTGCCGTATTTTAATAGCATGCGCGAAACGATTTCATATTCAAATTTAATCATATATGTACTGATAGGATTTTTATAGTTAATATGAATCTATTGAATTTAGTGTATAGATACATAAAAAAAGGCAAACTCTCTCTTTTTTAATCATGGTATTTTGAAATCCTTCCAGCTAAGTGCTTTTTGATTTCCAAAATAACTTACTTATCTGTACAATTAATGTCTGATATAGATTTTTAGCGAACAAATAGTGTTATTGGTAGCTTTGGGTTAGTTAGTGAACACAGCTGATTGCCATAGCTATAGATCTACAATAAAACCTTCAATTTCAGACAGCTGCGGACACAGAAGCGGATAAAACTTCATCTTTGCCTCTTTCTATCATTTATCATCACGTCATTAATGACTATTTTGTGGGATTTTCTGGTGTACCTTAATCGGCTTGAGAATGACAGAGAACATACTATAATGCATCAGAATACGGTAGGTAATAACTGTTGGTAATTCCTCATGCTGTGTCTTGTAGTGATTAAAAAAACCCAACCTTTTCTACCAAGATACCATTGAAATAAAATATAATTACCTGTGGCGTAGTGAGAATGTAATATTTTTGTTTACGCACAACCAGGAACAATCTTAAAAAAAAATTGATCGCTTCCAAATTAGGGGTTACCCATAAAGGAAAGAATTTGCTCTCAAGAGTAATGAGCGCTACGCCAGTGGTTGCCATATAGATTTGTGACACTCCAATGTAACAGCTGACTTAGAGGTACGTTTATTGCGCACGTGCAATCCTCTTAGAATATCTAGCCTGAAAAGATTATATGGCTAACTTGAAGATACGTTAATTGCGTACGTCCATGCCTTTTAGAATATATAGCATCCAAAGATTGTCTATCTTACTTGGAGATTCGTTAATTGCGCACGGGCATGCCTCTTAGAATATATAGCATCCTAAGACAGTGTGCGATCTACACAGGAGTTAACAATACTGCGTGTACGGAGAATGAGGTAACGACGAGCACAGCTCACACTCTGAAACGGCTTTTGTATACCGTATTTACCCATCAGTATTGGGACAGACCCACCTCAGCAAACAGTGAAGATATCGATCTGCACAACAAGGCATCTCATCAGGATTTGCACTGTTTGCCACTCAGCCAACAGTTTTAGCCACATCAACATGAACCTAAACAGACTAATCAAAATTTAAGGTCAAGTACATGTACCCAGCGACGTTTCTGACCAACCTGCGTATCCGCGCAGTCGGATCAGTCTATCGAGCGGCTGTTCAGTGAAGAAGCGTTGGGTCATTCGTTATACACAAAGCATCCAGCGGATACTGATCCGACTGCGCGTACGGGCAAGCTGATCTAAATCTTCGCTAGACGCACCTGTCTGAAGAGACATAGTATCAAGGTGAGGCTGCAGTAGTCTATTTTTTGTAATCCATGTATAATGACACTACTGTAAACAATACTGGCAGACTGCGAAAATTGTCCGTATACGGATTTCAATATAACCAAGACTGTCCCAGACACAACACGCCGCTTGTTTTATTGTTCTATTTCTTTTTTCATTTGAGCCGGGACACAGCATTTCCTACACTATTGTATGCGTTCCCAGTGAATACTCAGATCAGCCTGTGCATCCTTGGCTACCCACAGTCCTGTAAAGAGTCTAATCAGACTGTGCACATGCGCAGGCTTATCTGAGTCTTTGCTGTCCATGCAATATTGTAGGAAATGCTGTGCCGAGCTCATTTTGTAGAGAGACCAAAGAGCTTTCAACATGTCTGTGTCGGAAATGTGCAATGTAGCAAGGCTTTATTACTAATTAAAAACAACCAGCCACTAAGTACGCGAACATTTCATCGTGCTCACAATGCTTTTATGTTATTTCTTGAGATATATGTGAGATAAAAACTTGTCAATCAAGAAAGATTATTATTATAAGAAGCTTGTGCATTCTCTTCATTTCTTTAGTTCGTCTGCATGTTACATGTTCCTATACTAACAATATAGGTAGCCTTGCCACCTGATCTTTTGGTGGCTGATTCATTGTATTTGTCTGCCTTACCCTTTGATTTTGAGAACTTGATGTGGATCTGATTGTATCAATTCTTGAGTTTATTTATTAACTTTTAATACTGTATTTTGACAAAGTTTTTTTGTTACATAGGATAGAACTACTATCACCTCAGATAGTGTTTTGATATAAATTTTCCTTTTTCAGGTTGGCTGCAAGTTGCTGTATGTTTTAGGGCGGTACATAGGAACAGCTAATTTCTTCTGGATGTTTTGTGAAGGATTTTACCTACACAGACTTATAGTACATGCATTTACTGTTCCCAAAACTTTAGCCCCATATTACGTTTGTGGATGGGGTAAGTGAAAATGCTCTTGTGTTATACAAAAGAAATAACATATTGGCTGCGTCAAGCAAAAAGTTATTATTCGCGAAATGTGCACGTTTAGATTATCCAGCGGTTGTCCTAAATCTTGAAGCAGTATTTCTCTTCAAAATTCATATTTTTATTCCTTGCTTATGTATAGTTATTTTTAATGTATATCCTTCCTAAGATAGATTTCAGTTTACTTTAGACACCTTTTACAAGAAAAAAATGTAATATTGGCATCTTATCTGAGCCTTTTACATTTTTAGTGACCCCCGCAAAAATCAAAATACACAGGAGCATGTATAGTCTCTGTGTAATTTCACCTGGTTTACACACTAAATTAGCAGTTCGTTAAATGATCCAAAGTGTGAAAAATGTTTTTGAAATGGATGGGATAAAGTTTATTCTTTTTGTAAGCAAAAATGGTTTAGATCATTTTAAGCAGAAATACAGCTTTAAAGTGCCAAAATATAAGTGAATCTCTCCAGGGAACGCCTCAGTCAGGAAGCAAAGCTTTCCGGAGGCACCAAAAGAAGGAGGGGTGAGGAACAAGCAATGTCAAATATATGTCACATATGAATACACTAAACGTCAAAAAGATTGCCTTTGGAAACAAGGAGCAGACTACAGATTAGAAAATGGGAGTCTCGGTTTTATTGAGACTCTACATAAGCAGTAATGAGGTTTGCAACACTGCTTACGCCCTCTAGCGAAAACATGAGCAGAACTCCATTTTCAAATATACCACAATGGGCCCAATGATCCCAAAGGAAATGAATATAATCTGCACTATCGTGATGTACTGGGAGACATTCTAACCTCGACACACGACACTAACACCAGTTGCAGCTCTAATGTACTGTGTAGGCTGGTATGAAACTTCGTCGTTCGCATATACATTCACATTAATGTCCTTGTTCTAACATTGTTACATATTGTTGTACAAGCTTGTATTTAAGGGTATTGTATACACTTTCACAGGAGAAAACTGTTCAAATAATTCTCCCTCCATTCTGAGAAGGGGTCTACTCTAAATGTGCTCCCAAACGTAATTGTTTGCAGGAAAGCAAAAAGGAAGTCACAAACGTTTTCTCCCTTGAAAAAAATGTCGGAAAACTATCAGGTGTATCCAACCCCCTTCAAGGTATACAGCTAAGCGGAACTGAGATATTTTATAAATAATAATTATTGTTTCTTTGAAAAAGGAAAGAACTTGTTCCCCCTTTGGAACAAATTCTTTCCTTTTAGAGTAGATAATATGCAGAATTTGACGCACGAAAAGACAAATAGGAAGGTACAAAAGTTGTCTCCATTGTAAAGCAATGGCTGAAAATCTACCATGTGTACCTACTTCCCTTAAATTACTAACACAGGAGCATAATGTATATCTCTATATTAAGAGATGCCATAGAGGATAGCGTAGAATAAAACATAACGTACTACATATATTCATGTATGTATGCATAATTGTTCTACAAATATGCCATCATTATTTTCAGTGTTGTCCTGGGTTCCAGTTACAATATATTCTATAATTCGAGCAACAAACGATACTTTTAATAAAAGGTGAGGATAGGCTAAAAGATAAGGAGACGTATAGGCGGTGAAATGTTGCATAACCACCTAAGCTGTATTAAGGTTGCGAAGTAGTTAATTGCAGATACATTTTAGTGTCAGAGTGTGTAGCTTAGTATAAATTATAGATGCTCATATAAAACGCTGTTCTGTAAACACTTGACCGAATTATGTGCAAAATAATTAGAACCCGTCTAAATGTCTCATTAAAATGATATTTCGTTTTCAGTATAAATCACCTTTCATGGTTGAATCCCTATTTTCAACTTTTTCAATCAAGAAACTTTATAAATTCACGTACTTGCGGGAGCATCATTTCATTTGAGGGCAAAATAAGCTATTCCTTTAACAATGATTGCAATTTTCTGTTACAAATCTGGCTGCGCGCTTTTGCAGACTTTCTAGTTTTTCTACTTCTTATTTTATTGTAGTGTAGTTCTTCCTGACTACACATTGGGGTCTCAAACTGAATGCCATACTCCAGGACTGGACGCATCAATCCTGTATAAGCTGTTTCTTTTACGTCTTGGTGGATTTTCGTACTT
The DNA here is from genome assembly GCA_964016985.1 of Anodontia alba. Taxonomy (NCBI): domain Eukaryota; kingdom Metazoa; phylum Mollusca; class Bivalvia; order Lucinida; family Lucinidae; genus Anodontia; species Anodontia alba. The sequence continues at coordinate 50,493,236 of OZ024833.1, forward strand.
GCGGGAGCATACTTTCATTTGAGGGTGAAATGAGCCGCTTCTGTATCATCTTAATGAACCATCGTACATGCGGAAGCATAATTTCATTTGAGGGAGACATCGGTATGGAAGCGAACGATATCATTAATTGTATACCGAAAGAGGCCATAAGTGGATGATTTAAAGATTCTATGCTATTCTATTTGTTACCAGATATACGATGCACGACTACTTCGTCTATAGTCAAATGATTGTTAGTTACTTCTTTCATGATGGTTCGGTATAATTCCTTTATTTGATATGTGATTAGCATAACTCCTTAATATGCGACTCGTCAGGGCGACACGCAAGTATTAGCGCAGACATGCGAAATTATTAGGTAAATTTACGTGTTCAGGTATACAAATACAGAAAACGAATAACGTGTACCAAAGACTGAAAAATAGTACTATAGTGATGTCATTGTAAACGTATGTAGATCACAAATGCAGAGAAATTCGGGACAGCACAATTTATGCAGCTGAAATTAAACATGATACATAAGCTCTCAGAAATAGGAATGATACGCCATTCACGTTTTAGGTAGAGGGCAAGGCACAAAATAAAAAAAATGACAAGAGACATGTACACAGTCAGTCATTTGGTGAGTTGTCATAGCTGGCTATTTTAGTCAGTACGATGAGACGGTTGGCTTAATCATGTTTAAGAAAGGCGCTCCTAACAATTCTTCGTATTCATATGCTAGCATTAAGCTAATTTTGATGCACATTCAGAGTTAGATATGTATAAATGTGATAGACAACACATTTAACTCGTTATCTCGAACTGTTCCTTGGGATTAGAGTATAATGCTTGAGATAACAGTAGTCTGAGATAAAAGGAGAGGAAATATTAAGTTAACTATAGGAAGCTAAACAAATATTGTCTTTTACTTACTTTGACTTAATCAGTAGTTTGTTAGCAATGTTTGAGATACGAGAATCAACTGTATGTTTGATTCAGTACATTCATATAAAAAGAAGTCACTTTTCCGGCGATAGCTGTGGCAGCATTGTCGGTCTTTACGTTTAATTTCCAAAAGTCTCTCAAGAACAACGAGAGTAGGTTTATGACTAATTGCCCTTGGCAACAAAGAAGGCAGTGTTGGTGTCATAACAGTGGCAGACGAGACACGTTACTTGATGAGATTTCTTGTTGTTTTCTTGTTTTTTTTTATTAGCGCACCAAAAATATACCCTATTCGAAATCAAGCATAATACTGTTCATGAAACTTATTTTTAAGAAGCGTAGTGGTGCAGTGGTCATTTCTCTTGACTCTGAAGGGCTCTGAAGGGCTAGGCGCTGCCGCTGTAGTCGGCGTGGCTTCGAACTTCACTCAGCCCAGTGGTATTTCATATTTTTCCCTATATATATATATATATATATATATATATATATATATATATATATATATATATATATATATATATATATATATATATATATATATATAAACGATCAGTTATTAGACAATTCTTAATAAAGAAATTAGTACACAAGCATACTTTAATAATCGAGTCTTATCATTAGATAAGAGCCTTTATAGCATATACGAACAGCAAAATTTCAGGCGAGCCTGCGCATCCGATCTGTCTTGCCAGAACCTATGCTAGCAGTAGGCTAGGGGAAATGTAAGCCAGATACATAGACATGTGGCTTATAAAGAGGCCGGGCATGTACATTTAAATATTGATTGAACGTAAAGTCCGAAGCGTTATTTTCTCGCGACGCGGCTTTTTTGGTTCCAATTAAAGCTGCTGTGATTCTTATCTTTCAGTTGCTGGGTGAACCACATAGGAAAGTATGAATGGATACTGTACACTCCAAATTTATTCTGTATTGCTGTAAGTATATTAACTCCGTTGCTGGTTTGAACCATATAGGGAACTATGAATGGATACTGTTGACTCCAAAATTTATTCTGTATTGCAGTAAGTATATTCAGTCAGTTGATGGGTGAACCACAAAGGAAAGTATGAATGGATAATGAAGGCTCAATTTTGTCTCTGTATTGCAGTAAGTATATTTAATCAGTTGCTGTGTGAACCACACAGGAAAGTATCAATGGATACTGTACACTCTACATTTATTCTGTACTGCAGTAAGTATATTCAATCCGTTGCAGGGTGAACCACATATGAAAGTGCGAATTGATACTGTAGATTCCATTTGTATTTTGTATTGCAGCAAGTATATTTTATCAGTTACTGGATGGACCACTTAGGAAAGTATGAATGGATACTGTAGATTTCAAATTTGCTCTGTATTTCAGTAAGTATATTTAGTCAGTTGCTGGGAGAACCACATAGGGAAGTATGAATGGGTACTCTCCAAATATGCACATGAGCATTAATTAAGCACCACATAAATGAATCGTTAATTATGAAAATGACAGAACAATCAGACCACCATGTACTGTCCCATGAAATTGAACATGGACATCTCAGTATTCACATAATGTTTCATGCAGTGTGTGTGTCACGCCTAGATCGTGTGAGGGGCTGAAAAACGATAGGGTATAAATTTGAAAAATGCAACTTCCTGGCTTTCGTAAGTCCATAACGGGTTGGATAGGGTACTATTTTGATATGCCAAAGCGAAGAATACCTGAAAATGTACCTGAGATGGCATATAATTGGGATGCATGGGGCAGGGATGTCCTGTAGGAATATTTGTGTCAACTTGGACATCAACCACACTGTCATCAGCAGGCTTGTGAGGAAGCACGCTGACACCGGACATATTAAGGATTGTTCAAGACAAGGCAGACCACGCAAGACCAATCCCAGAGCCTTAGTCCGTCTGGCCAGACGCATCCCTATGACCACGGCTTCATTCCTGCGGTTACACTGGGGAGCAGGCATGCGAGTGTCCAAAAGCACCATCAGGAGGCTGCTGGTCTGAAGGCCTGACGACCGATCAGACGACCGTTCCTCACTGATCGACACAAACAGGCCCGCCTGGTATGGTGTGGTGCCAGGCGAAACTGGAACCTGAGGACATGGCGCAGGATCCACTGGTTATACAAGAGCCGATTCCTTCTACACATGACCGACGGCCGTCTAAGGGTATGGAGGCGTCCCAACGAAGTTTACAATCAGCAGATGATTTATGCAACGGGACTATTTGGTGGTGGCTCAGTGATGATGTGGGGATGCATCTCCTACGATTGCAAGCTGGACCTTATAACCATACCTATGACACTTAATGCCTAACCGTATCAACAGGAAGTGCTAGATGCGGCGTTATTCCTCATTTTGAAAACCACCCTATCGCAACACGTCCAATATTTATAGACGATAACGCCAGACCCCACCGAGGTAGAGCTGTAATCGCCCATTTGCGAAACAACGCCATCGAGACGTTACCATGACCAGCAAGGAGTCCTGACCTCAAACCAACTGAGCACCTTGGGATTATCTCGGTCGTCAAGTCCAAGCTCGGAATCCTCCAGTGAGAAATCTGCAAGAATTGGAACAGGCACTCCACGAGGAATGGCAGAGAATCCACACGGAGAGCATCAGATGTCTGGTTGCCAGTATGAGGAGGAGGCTTACATATGTCATACGTGCTCGGGGAGGATACTCCAGATACCGATGCATCTGTCAGTGCTGGACTCTTAAAGCATGTATACTCATTATTTAAAAACATTCAAACTTCCAACATAGGTGTCTGACTTTTTTTTACCATACTTTTGTGAGTGTCAAGAACGTCACTTTTGGAGTATTCAGGAAATATTGTTAACAAAGTGTCATCCAAATTCAAATTGCCCTTCATTTTTTGTTTCAATCACCATCACACATATTGATAGTCACCTAGTCAATACCATTTAATGCAATTTAAAACATGGAGACGAGCATGAAGTCATCAAATCGTTCAGATACTAAAAATTACGGGTGGTGCTTAATTAATGATCATGTTTATATTGCATTGTAGTAAGTATATTTAATCAAATTCTGGGTGAACCGCATAAGAAAGTATGAATGGATACTATACACTCCAAATGTATTCTGCATTGCAGTAAGTATACTATGCACTGCAAGTTTATTCTGTATTGCAGTTAGTATATTTAATCAGTTGCTGCGTGAACCACATAAGGAATGATGAATGGATCCTATAAACTGTAGATTTATTTTGTATTGCAGTAAGTATGTTTAATCAGTTGCCGGTTGAATCACATAGGACGATATGGATAGATACTGTACACTCCAAATTTATTCTGCATTGTAGTTAGTACATTTAATCAAATTCTGGGTGAACCACACAGGAAAGTATGAATGGATACTATACACTCCAAATTTATTTTGTATTTCAGTAAGTATATTTAATTAGGTGCTGTGTGAACCATATAGGAAAGTATTAAAATTGATACTATACACTACAAACTTATTCTGTATAGCAGTAAGTATATTTAATCAGCTGTAGCGTGAACCACATAGTGACCGATGAATGTGTACTGTGCACTGCAAGATTATTCTGTATTGCAGTTAGTATATTTAATCAGTTGCTGCGTGAACCACATAGGAAATGATGAATGGACACTATAAACTGTAAATTTATTCTGTATTGCAGTAAGTATACTTAATCAGTTGCTGGGTGAACCACACAGGCAAGTATGAATGAATACTATACACTTCTAATTTATTTTGCATTGCAATAGGAATATTTAATCAGTTGCTGGGTGAACCATAAAGGAGCGTATGACGGATACAATACTCGCCAAACTTATTCTTTACGGCAGTACGTATATTTAATCAGTTACTGTATGAACCTTACATTTAAAAATAAAAGGATATTACGAGTATACACTTTAAATGTAGTCTGTATATTTAAATCAGTTGCTTGGTGCACCACATGGGAAAGTATAGATGGATTATTCTGTGTTGCAGTAACTGTAATTAATCAATTACTGTTTGACCCACATAATGAAGCATGAAAGGGTACTGTACACTCCATATTTATTCTGTATTGCAGTAAATATATTAATCCGTTGCTTGTTGAACCGAATAGGAAAGTATGAATGGATACTATGAACAAATTTATTCTGTATTGCAATTAATACTTTCAATCTGTTGCTTGGTAAATCACATGCCAAATCTATTCTGGTAAGGGAGCATTTTTTTTCTTTTAGAGTAGATATCTTTTCAGAACGGATTTTTGTGCAGGAAAGCAAAATTATGAAATTTCAAAAGTTTTCTGCCCTTACGGAAACGGCAGTAAAACTTCGAGTCTATCCAGTCCCCTTAAAAAAATAAAATGGAGACGAAAGCGGTATGCTTGCTTCATCTGCCAATCTTGCTGTCATTTAGACTTGTTCATTACTGATCATAACTCTCTGAACAAGAATGACAGGGAGATGAGATTAACATTGTAATAAAATGAGGTCGCTAATAACGTCCTTAAACTTCAGCAGTCGCTGGTTATTTTAGTGGACGATACATTATATTATTTTGATATTTTTGTCCCAAGAAAATCCATTTATTAGAATCTATTTATCTTCACTACAGCTAGTGTTTGTTGTTAGTATCGTGTGGCGGCTGTTAAAGTCTCCCCATACTTCACTATAGCGCAGTTTATATTTTCTGGGTCTTTATGATCATGATTATTAAGTAGTGGCAACAGCTGCACGCTATGAAAATACGGCTTACCTTTGCAGTAATGACTAGTTGAGACCTTCAAAGTATTCTCCATTGACCTGGACACATTTTACTAGATGGGAAATCCATTCGGAAAAAGCATTTTTGAATTGTTCTTTAGGAATACTGTTAGTACACTGGTACAGCGCACTGCCCACAGCAGTGCGCGTCTCAAAGTTACGTCCTCGAAGGCAAGATGTGATATATGGGTTAAGCCAGAAATCACAGGGAGAGAGGTCAGGGCTGTAGGGTGGGTGTGGCAGGACCTGAATATGAAATTCCTCCAAATAAGACTTTACCACTGCAGAACGGTGAGCGGGTGCATTATCATGGAGTAATTTGATCCCTCGGACCCCGGCCCTCGGGCGCTTTGCCTGATAGTGGTTAACGACAGAAAGAACAAAGTCACGGTAAAATGTCCCTGTTACACTACAGTTTTCTTGCACAGAAACACGAGACACAATTCCATCGCTGTCAAAGAACAGGGCGTACATTATCCTTCTGACACTCCTACTTCGACGAGCTACCACGGGGCATTCATTGTTTTCACCTACCCACATCTTGTTGTTCAACTTATTGTCAGGCTCAAAAAAATAGAGCCAAGTTTCATTACCAGTCAAAACTTCCCTCAAGCAGCGGGAGTCCCGGTTCTTGAATCTAGATAGCAAAACAGAGGCCTTTTCCACACGATCCTTCTTTTGTTCAGGGGTCAGCAGATGGGGTATCCAACGCACACAAATCTTCTGTAGCTTTAATTTTTCTTTCAGGATAGTAAAGACATATGACGAACTCAAGCCCGATAAATCACTTAACTCTTCCGCCGTATATCGTGAATCAATAGACTGGACAGTGGCAACAGCAGTTTCAGAGGTGGCCGAAACTGGTCTACCCGGAAGGGCCTCATCTTTAACACTAGATCTACCCTCTTTAAAATAAGATACCCATCTGGCAACTATTCTATATGGAAGAGTATTCTCTCTGTACACTGTATCCAAATCAGACTTAATTTCTGATGCGCTTTTACCCAGCAATCCGCGAATTTTGGAATACGCTCTTTGCTCTTCTCTAAAGTCACCCTGAGTTTTGTCCATTTTTCTACCAGTATAAATTACCATGTAGTTTGCAAATCGTGTATTTTCATTTTGGCATTCAATAATCGTCCCAGAGGCCTAAAAGGTCGAAACACGCTGGTCTGGCACAGGGTGCTTGACACTCTTGTGAGTGTGTTCATTGCTGTCAAAGGACATTCTTTAAAAAATCTATTTCTACTGAAAGTTTTAACCCGTTATGCAAACAGTTAACCCAGTTACGCCGAGTGGACTCTTCTACCACAACTCTTTAGACCGGTCTATTTCCAATAGCAGGGTTCCTGGTTAGTTTTTATTACAGCTATTCCTGTATTTAATGCAAACATAAAGACCCTGATCAGAGGCCGCGTTCTGCAGCGTCTAATCTGGTCTGAGCTGTTTGCTAATCAGTTACCTTTTGGGTAAAAATCTGCTAGATGAATGATAAACTTAAAAATAATTTTTTTAAGCTATTTTAGGAGATGCGTTCATGTGCAGTTGATCATTATTCGATCTATTTCTGGTTTATTGCAGGCCAATGTTGTTTTCCTAGCTAACATATTAAGAATTCTCTGTTCTAAATTACAAGCACAAGCTAATGAGCCAAGCAATTACAGGTAAGAAAAGTTTATACCTCTTTTGCTCACCAGAGCCGAATGCTATTGTGATCACTTGCCGTCCATGGTCCGACGTCGTCCGTCCGTCGTCCGTCCAGACCTTTGAACAAGTTCTCCTCTGACACCCAGGGCCAATTTTCATCAAACTTCACGTGGAGCTTACTGTTAAAATAGGGTTGAAATTATACATATGGTCACGGTCCGTTAATTAAGATTGCCGCCATACCAATAAATGGTAAAAAGACCCTTAAAATCGTCTTTTGCAGAACCAAGAAAGCTTTGAGGCTAAATCTTGGAACATAGCATCAGAGACTCAAAGTCTACAAAGTTTGTTCAAATAACGACCGTAGGTTGACCTTTGACCTCTTACGGCTGGGTCAAATTTGCGTCCTCATGCATTTGTATAAGGAAAATGTTGAAAAGTCTTTTTTTTCAAAATGTACTAAATACTAATGGCTGAAACTTACAATGTATGGTTATAGTAGTAAAACTTTCTGGTTACAATCAAAATTTTGTTCCTTGCCCCTGGGCTATACGCATATATAAAATTGTGTATTTTTTTAAATGTCTTTTTCTCTAAAATCGCTTGAGCAATTTTCACCAGATTGCACATAAGCCCTTCTGTCGAAAGCGTTTTGACAATTTGTCCAAGTGGTTCTGCGCCATTGAACAAGACGGCCGCCATGCCAATATATGGTAAAAAACTTAAATGCCTTCTATTTTAGTACCAAGAAAGCCTTAAGACTGAATCTTGGTATTCAACATTTGGGACTCAACTACTTTATTTGTTCAAATGATGATCCTTAGATGAACTTTGACCTTTTTATGGCCAGTCTTGTGTCCCTATACATTTGTATGGGTGTTACACTCAACGTAGTCACGATGGAACGAGGGTGACGTCCAACTGATTATGCTCCAGGTTGGATAACGCCTAACTGTATCACTACACATAAGCTCTCGTACGCCGTCAGAATTTTTAAGATAATTTTTGCACATATAATATAAAAGACACATAACTGTTATTCTCTTCGCATTGGCCTCGACAATGATCACAACACGATCGGAAACTATCCTGGTTTATAATTTGATTAATCTGGCTTGACTAATTAAATTGTTGACAACCAGTGCTATTCTCAACCGAGTGCGGTGAACATTGTCGTGCCGATGTACAGAGAATGCCCTCTATACTTCTAACAGTCTACTTCACTGGACCCAGTTGATTTATTTACCTAAACTAGTCATTCCGACTTTAGATAAAGTACTTGGTTTGGCTGTTGATGCCATTTGACGCACACTTTTTAAATTATCTCGTGTGATTTTATTTCACATATCGAAATTATTGTGATTTCGCATATCGCAATTGCAGATTCATTCAGTCTAGACGGAACATGTTGAAGGCTGTTACATCTGTATCAGACGTCGGTTGCTTCCGGCATTCAGCCGGCTCATGGAACGATATATTTAGTTTCCCAGCGGCCTTCACCCCTTAGCCCGATCCTTTGAAGGAGAGGGCCTAAACCTATAACGAATGAACAAATACACTTTAACTACACATTCTACAATAACACAAAATAATGCTTAGCACTATGCGACTCTATACCATTATTCTGTAATGACGACGTACGTAATCAAGTAGAGTGAGTGACGTCATTGACGTCGCAGCGGAATAATAGACGTCATGATTAATCTATCAATGACGTCGACGTGTCTCCCCCGTGACCGACGTCTCGGTTGCCGGCATCGGCGCTGTCGACAGAGAGTAATCCACTAACTGTCGATTCCGCCCCCCGACCTCAAAAGTCAAACGCAGGCTACGCTATTCAACAATGAAATTTTAATTTCTGAGTCCTCTTTCATTAACATCTTTCAAAATGCCTGAATAACAATAGGCCTATTACGTTTCATATGTCGCGACCCTAATGCTATGAAGACACAACACACTGTTCCCTGTACCGGCAAACTGAGAGATATTACCCAATGAAAGCTTTATATACCATTATTTCAATAGGCTTTGATTACAAGTTTCCCGATCTCTAGAATCCATTGCTTTTAACAGATCATTTATTATATTTTATATCACTGATCTGGCAAAACTAATTTGCCCATGTCGTATGCTTGAGTTAAAATATACATTGCGCTGTTAACTTATAAAATAAACTGCATGGGGTTGAGCGTCTGAGATTGCACGCGTGCGCACATGCGTGTGCACGCACACTTGCATTCGTTCATCATCTATGTACAGAAACAGCGCACAGGCACATGTCCACACTTACATATATGCACAAGTATGTTGGTGTGTGCGTGTATGTATGTACTTGTGTGCTCCCTTAATCTTTTATTTAAGCGGCGTGATATCGTATGGTACTCCTATTTCTATGTTTAGCAAGTTCGATTCTGCACTGTTCTTATATCCACCAAAACCACAACTTGGACCAAACAGATAAATGTTTTACCACTATGAAAGCTGGAGGCGAGGGTTGGGATCCCGTAAAACTAGATTACCCCGCCCACCCCCGGTGACTCATTACTGACCGTTCTTTTTGTGGTACTTTTTTGTGAATTGTTATGTACTGTTTCACTTTCTAATGATTTTTATTAAGTTAAAGATATATTCAGTTTAGTTTGGGTAATAGAGCTCCCACCTATTTTGGGAAATATTTGCCAACTCTGCTTGCCATCTGCTCATTTTGTGGCTGCTTTATTGTATTTGTCTGTCTTTCCCTTTGGTGTTAGGGGCTTGATGTAGAACTGATTGTATCAGTTCCTGTTGCGCCTACGGTGGAGAGACCCTGGCCAGACTACATAACTGTCAGCGCTGTCTGTCCAGCACTCCGACAATACCAACTACATGCGTACAATGTGAAGATAGCCCGAGCAGGCTGCACTCTGCCATCGTAGTCTACTCAGCGCTCCAGACAATACCAAGGTTATGTTTGCAGAATCGAATCAAGCTGCGCACAACATCGAAGTAATAATTTGAAGATTTTCATTTATCGGTCTTGATACGCAACCTGCCATTTCGGATTTTGCACTGAAAACCAACAAATAAATTATTAGAATAAAATAAAATACCACTTCCCGAATAAATCTGACAAAGGTCTCTGGAGACGTTTAACGTCGGTTTGCCCTCTGTCGTATTCTTTCAATGGGGTTTTATCATATTAAATAGTGAGTATCGATTTTTGAAAAGCACGGGGAAATCGATGTCTTGCAGTTTCATAAGATAAACATGATGCAAGTATTATGCAACATTTGTACTTTTAGGTAGAGAATGGACTTAGGCGATAAAAAAAGACCTCACGTTCTAAAACAACTGTGCAATAATTACAACCTGGTCTGTATCGTTACAATAGGGAAAATGTTAAAATCAATTTCCTCAAGCTGTACTTAAGAGTTATGGTTGAAACTTACAATGTTTGATTAGAGTAGCACAATCATTTAGTTTCAATCAAAACTTTATCTCTCCTTGCCCCTGAGCTGTATATATATATATATATAAAATTCATGTAGTCTTTAAACAACATCTGAAACTGCTTGACCAATTTTCACTGCCGAAGGGGTATTGATAGTCTATTCAAATGATTATGTTTCTTCAGCCAAGATGCCTACTTATGGTAAACCATTTAAAACCTTCTTCTCCAGAACCAAGAGAGTTTTTTAAGGCTTAATCTTGGTATATAACACCGAAGACACAAGGTCTAACAAATTTGTTAAATGTTGATCCTGTCTTGACCTTTGACCTCTGCTCTGCGATGCATTTGTATGGGGAAAATGTTTAAAAAAGTCTCAAAATATATTAAAATTTAACTAACAGTTGAAACTTGCGCTGGGTTGTCAAAGTAGCAAAACCTTTTAGTGACAGTCAAAATGTATCATGTGGGGTTTTTCTGCCCCTGCTCACTGGGTATATACATGCATAACATGAAATCTTTGAAGGACTTCTCCTAAAACTACTTGGTCAGTTTTCATTAAATGTATGTGGAGCCTTCTGTCGAAGGGGGTTGGGTATTTGTTCAAATGGTTATGCATGTTCCGTTGACTAAGACGGCTGCCAGGCCAGTATGTGTTAATCTTCTTCTCCAGAGCCAAGAAGGCATTGAGACCTAGCCTGCTCAGGACAAAGTGTCAGCAGCTCAATGTGACCTTAATAGTGATGACTGGTCCATTAAACTCCGAATAAACAAAATAAATTTTAATAGAGTTGTGACCTATTTTGACTTTAGGGTTTCTGTTTCCCAATCTAGAGTCCACAACTTCTATAAATTTCATCAAATTGAATTGTTTTATGTTTTCCAGCTATTGAGATTTACGCTCGTACGTATGAGTTTAAGCTCACCTGAGCAGAAGGCTCAGGATGAGCTATTGTGGTCACTTACCGTCCGTTGTCCGTCACCCACACATATGAACGACTTCTCCTCTGACACCCCTGGGCCAATTTTCCTCAAATTTCATGTGGCGCCTTCTGTTAAAGAGGATTTAAAAAAAAATGTACAAATGGTTACGGTCCCCTGATTAATAAATGGTAAAACACTTAAAATTGTTCTGCCGAACCAAAAAAAGCTTTGAGACTGAATCTTGGTGTTTTGCATCGAGGATTCAAAGTCTACCAAGTTTGTTCAAATGATGTTCCTAGGATGGCCTTTTGTCCGCTTTTCAAATTTGCGTCCCCATACATATGTATGGGAAATTGTTGAAAAATCATTTTCTCAAAATTTGTTAAAGACTAATGGCCGTATGATTAAAGAAGCAAAGCATTTTAATTACAATCAACATTTTGTCCCCGGGGGTTGTGTGTGTGTAGGGGAGGGGGGGGGGGCTATAAACATGTATAAAATGATGTAATCTTTAAACGTCTCCTCCTCTGAAACTGCTCGATCAATTTTCACTAGATTTCGCATTAGGCCTTCTGTGGAAGGGATATTGACAATTTGTCCAAATGGTTCCGCACCACTGAAGAAGATGACCGCTATGCCCATATATTGTAAAAAAAACTATTTAAACTCTTCTCCTCCGGAATCAAGAAAGCTTTAAGACTGAATCTTGGAATATAGTATCATTGACTCAGTGTCTACCAAGTTTGATCAAATGATGTTCCTAGGATGACCTTTGAACTTTTTACAGCACGGTCAAATTTTTGCCCTATTTTTTGTCGCAGTACTGGAAGAATGTTGCATGGTATCTGCAGTTATGCGATCGCTGTGTTATTCAGGTGAGCAAAGGCCTCTCGTTTATATGTTATATTGATCGCGTTAGTTTGACTGATGATACCGTATACCAAATCAGACTGCGCGAATATGCAGAACGATCTGGCTTTTGTCTAATAGTAAATGCGCCCAGCTAGTGGTAAAGATTAAAGCAGAATATCCCTTTCATCTGATCTAATAGTTGTGTCTTTGTATGTTTCAAAGAGGAAATATCTATGTATATCCAGACTGTATACATGTGCAGTGATTCAGCTGTGCGCTCGCTCAACTTACGTGCGTCTGTAGACTATGTCTTTCCGGCTACCATCATGTTTTAATATCTATATACTGTATTTACCATAAGTATTCGCACTAGAAGAGGTGAGCAAACAGAGTGCGGCGTCAGATAATGGTCTACACTGTGTGCCACGCATCTAGCATTTTCGACACATCAATGGATAGTAAGCTGTTGAAATTTTGGATATATATGGTAAGGGAATAAATTGCTTAATACAATGGGTAAATACGGTATATTTCTTTTAGTTCATACTGATCACAAAGCTGGAGTCAGAGTGATAGCTGTTTGTTTAAAGTCAGAGCACGCTTTCAAAGTGCGATTAACCCTTTCAGCCCGGCAGACCAAAACAGATACCTGTGCAAACAGTGTAGATCCAGACGGACCATCTCATCATGATCTACATTGTTAGTCTGTTTTTGATTTTTGACTGAAAGCCCTTACAAACACCATTCGACATGTTCAAATTCAAGGATGCAAGAGTCCACTTCAGAAACTCGGAGGTGAAAGGGCAAAATTGAAACTTTATTCTGGAAGTCTCCCCGTACTTCACCATAGTGCAGATTATATTTTATTTCCTTTGGGATTATTGGGCCCAGTTTGGTATATTTGAAAATTGAGTTCTGCTCATGTATACGCTAGAGGGCGTAAACAATTTTGCAAACTTCATTACTGCTTATGAAAGCGTCTCAATAAAACTGACTCCCATTTTCTAATCTTTAGTGTGTTCTTTGTTTCCAAAGGCAATCTTTTTGACGTTTATTTTACTACACTGCAGCTGGTGTTAGTGCCGTGTGGCGGCGGTAGAACGTCTCCCCGTACTTCACCCGTACTAACCCACTGAGGATTAATCATAGCGCCAGGTTAGGAGGCAATTGGGATCTAGGGATGTCTTTCAGTCCTCTATAAAGTAATGGTATGTTGAGTGTACTCATTCGAATAGCGTCGATGAGATTCTAATAAGTAGACACAACATACATTTTCATTATAAAATAAGAAAAAAAACTTCCGTGAAAATTAGTTTTCTTGATCTATTGACAAAAATTTGAGCCAGCGCATGACAAAACCTACAAAATGGCATGTGCGTCCAGCGAAGACTCAGATCAGCCTAGGCATCCGCCCAGTCTGATCAGAGTCTTTGCTGTGCGCTCAAAGGATAGCTTAGGACCCAAGGTTTCTTCATGCGGACAGAGAAGACTCTGATCAGACTGGGCGGATGCCCAGGTTGATCTGAGTCTTCGCTGGGCGCACATACCATTTTTTAGGGTTTGTCATGCACTGGCTCATTTTCTAGGGACTCAAAAACGAGTTCCAGTCAGACACGGTAAACAAGCCAGCGGTGTCCAAGTCGTAGAAGTATTACTGTACAGGAAAACTCCGGTCTGTGGATGTCTACAGTAGTAAGCAATATTTCACGGTTTGGATGTGTTTGTGTCTAATTTCAGTTGGTTTGTGCTTTCGATCAGCATTTTGCTTTCCACAAATCTATTTTTTCTGATGCAATATTCATCGCTTTGTCCATTTTATAGAGTGTGAAGGCAATGTGTTAGAACGATATATTCTGCATAGACATATTAACGTAATGAATGCAGTTAGACAAATTAAGACTTTGCCATTGCTCCGGAAGCACTTTTGTAAGGTCATGGACTGGTTCACTGCTATTTTCCATGGACTGCTAAACGTTATTTTAACCAAATATTGGCTTTCACAAAAAACGCTTGGTCTACGCTTAGCACGCATTGTGTGCTATTTGTAAAAAGTAATACTTGTCAAATATATATTGGACAGAACTCAGCCTTTCCAAACTGTCTTGCTGAACTCCGGCAATAAAATCACCATTGTTTGGACTGTGTTCAGACTTATTTAAAGGATAAATATTTTTGTACTTAACCTGTACCACTCTGTGGCTAATTCAAATGACGACAAATTGATGACATATTTCTTTTCCCAGAAAATGGATTTAACATCTCATGCAAATTGTCTCCGTTATAAACAATTTGCATAAAATTAAAAAACCTGTTTTCTGGAAAAAAATAGAAAAAAATGTTTCGAAATGTCGTCAGCTGAATATTTTACCCAGAACGCTAAGCGTTAATATTAATCAGACACAGATGTGATCCAGTTATAATATTGGTAAGTTGCAAATACTGTTTGCGACTTGAACACTTTGCATGCCAGGGAAGAATTTCAGCAGATGACATTTTGAAAAAAAAATCCTAATTTTCCTAGAAAATAGGATTGGTCATTTCATGCAAATAATGTCCTTAAGAGACACTTTGCATGAAGTGCCAGAGCCTATATTTTCTAGGAAAAAATTAAGAACAAATATCGTCAGTTTGTCGTCTGCTGAATTTGTCCACAGCATGGTAACTGCTAAAAGTTGTGTGAGGAGTCAGAATAAACCAAATGAATGTTATTTTCGCAATCTGCAAATATGTATGCATCATCCATGTTTTTTTTTGTTTTTTTTTTTTATATTTATTATTTCATTTCATTTTCCATAATATAATACAAATGTAAATGCATAACGTTCTCGCGGAAAGTGAAGATCGGAGCAGACGCGTTGAATATCCAATTTGGAAGGGCTTTCGTTGACAGCACACTGTCTTACACAAATCAATAGAACGCCCTGTGCATAGTGTATGCCACTGATCTAGTTTTATTCACATCTACAGGTAGTAAAATGGACATGTTAATTTTTTTGGTCAAATATGGTGAAAAGTTAAGGTGTGATACGGCATTGAGTGGCTGTAGCCCATTGCATATAGATGTTTCCTGTTTATTTCTTGCTCTGTTTCAAGATTTCTTCATTTATTGACATGAAAAAAGTTTCTACAATTTTGAAACACCATTAAAATTTTGTCAGTTATAGAGGAGAGAAATGCACATCTGACAAGGCCGATGATTGACAGCGAATCTGATTTAATTCCGTTATCTTATAGTGCATAATATCACATTTTCATGCATCAAGGGTAAAATAACGAGAAAAAATGTAATTAAAATATTGTATACTATAGGTGAAATAATAACTTAGTAAAACATAAAGACAAACGCAGGCGGTACTTGTACCTATACGCGATTTTGCTTGCTTGTTGGCGGGCTGACTGAATAGAGTTTATTCATTCTCCTATTTTTAATATGGGATTTATAAACCGAGGGAGGTAAAAAAAAAATCCGATAAAGAAACGAGTGCGCTCATGCTTCGCACTCGTTTCTTTATCGGATTGTTTTTACCTCCTTCGGTTTATAAATGCCATATTTAAAATAGGAGAAATGAATAAACTGTATATTACATGCATTTCGCCGCAATAGAGTTCACCATTTAAGAGGCTTTTGTGGCAAGTCTAGTCTGCCAGTTTGTTTACGCTGTCATTTCTATTTTGGGTCGGCGTAGTAATAAATAATATATTTAGGATAGCTTTTGTTTTTATCCTAAATGATATTGACAGCAGGGTCAAAATCTAGGCTGTTCATATGTTACAAAAAAAGTAGTTCAGGTTAAAGAGATTTATTTCCCCGGATAAGAGGAAATATTTCTTCTTAGAAAACAAGGAAAATACCATTTTTATGTCTGGTAGAAATCAAGGTATTTCTTGGTTATGCATGTAATATATAGAGTTTATTCATTCTCCTATTTTAAATATGGGATTTATAAACCGGGAGGTAAAAAAATCCGATAAAGAAACGAGTGCGAAGCACGAGTTTCTTTATCGGATTTTTTTTTTACCTCCCGAGGTTTATAAATCCCATATTTAAAATAGGAGAAATGAATAAACTGTATATTACACGCATTTCGCCGCAATAGAGTACACCATTTAAGAGGCTTTTGTTGCAAGTCTAGTCTGCCAGTTTGTTTACGCTGTCATTTCTATTTTGGGTCGGCGTAGTAATACACTGACATTGACAGTTCGAAGCAGTGAACACTCGGGCGCCATTTTGAAAAAAACTAAACGAATCGAGAGATTGAAAAGTGATAAAATATTCCCATTTAAACGGATATTTATGTGTTTCTGTGCTCAGATAGGATTAATTTCTATGCTTGTGACCTGATTCAACGAAAAAAGCATGTGGATTTAAACATTTTCAGCCAGTAAGTAAGGATTTGAGATCATCCCAAGGGTCAAAATCTAGGCCGTTCATATGTTCCAAAAAAAAAAAAAAAGTAGTTACGGTTAAAGAGATTTATTTCCCCGGCTAAAAGGAAATATTTCTTCTTAGAAAACAAGGAAAATACCAGTTTTATGTCTGGTAGAAATCATGGTATTTCTTGGTTATGCATGTAATATATATGTATATTATCTACACCAGTCGGTCGACTGTCACTTTGACTGTTTATTTTTTACTCACTGCAACTGAGCTAAATGCTTCACAGCTGTGAGTCTCATTATGTAAAAAGGGCTCTTCGGACTTTCCGTCGAGTCAAGTTTTCAGCGCGCATGCCCAGTCCCTTAGCAAGCCCGCGTGTCTTGTTGTTTTGCTGAAGTTTTCTTCTGGCCTACCGCATTCGTAAGCGAACAACTGGGGGAGACTGTGTGAATCTGCAAGCTCGCCTCAACATTTGATGTTCGCATGTACGGCCCTTTTCCCGCTCAGAATTTTAAACCATGCTTACCTAAATAGAGATTTTAGGTGGACTCGTCCAACCTTAGACACGACATGCTTCGATCTATAACTACAGCGTGAGAAAATATAACTTTGTAGCTACGGCTCTGTTCATCAGTATAATCTGATCACAGCTTAAGCAGACGGAAAGAAGAGCAATGGAACCTTTGCTATGCGTAAAGCCCTCAACGAAGATCTGTTTAGACGAGCGGATCATTGTCTGCTCTGGGCGCACGTTTTAGAAGATACATTTTCTGACGTTTCGACTCCAATAAGTTGTGTTCAATAAATAAGCCGTGTTGTGAGAAAAGGGGCAGTGCCAGCGAAGCCATACAATCTGATATGGACATGTGTGTATATATATATATATATATATATATATATATATATATATATATATATATATATATATATATATATATATATATATATATATATATATATATATATATATTCCATTGAATGATTCTGCATACAGTACCCAATGATTCTGAAAGCAAGCTGCGAAGGTAATAATCAGACTGCATGGATGCGCAGCCTGATCGGGGCCTTGTCTGTCCGCTATTGCACCAAAGATACCTTTTCCCGTATTAGATATTCCTCAATTTGTGAATTTACCGTCATGACATAACTGATTCCCAAATTATGGAGATTTTGTTTAAATTGATATCACAGAAAATAACAGCAGCTTATCACGAGACAGGAAAGTATTTTGAACAGTATTAATCAGTGTAGTTCTGTAAATATAGGAGAAACTAATTCAGACAAATGATGTGTGATTGATCATCATGAAACGAGCCTCGCCATGGGACAAGAGCCGTTATAGCATATGTGAACAGCAAAGACTCAGACGAGCCTGCGCATCCACGCAGTCTCGCCAAAACCTGTGCTATTCGCTCACGTAAGCGGAAGGCAAAGGGGAAAACGTCAACCAAAAGCTAGTCATACGATGTTGCTAAGGAACCGAGCATGCGCACTTATAGATAGATTCGGCGAAAAGTTGGAAGAACCTTTATCAGGCGACAGGACTCCAGTGTCTGTTGTAGCTGGAACACTCTAGAGCTGACTTGAAACGATAGCTTGTATAATTTTCCAATAGAACCTAACCAACCATGAGTAACGGAAGACCCAACAAATAATGTTCGCTTACAGGAAAAGATGCCTGCTCTGTCTAAAAGTGTGTATTTGGATGCCTTTTTCCTGTGTTCCTGGCACAGTAGAATAATGGAAAAAGAATTGGGGGCATTAGTCAAAATAATGGCGAGAACACCAGGTTCTTCGTTTGGTCTGTTTTAAAGACCCAGGTATGGTTTGGGCCATAATTGGCCCTCTCTTAGATATTCACCAGATGGGCTTTTTTCAAGTCCACTGCTCATGCTTAACTTAAAAACGAAAATTTGTGATGCTCCTTAATATTGTTTCGAAGTTACTGCAATTTCTAATCTCTTATATTTTGTACACAGGAGTAAGCAATTTTAGAGGGTACGGGTATATTTGACGTAATTATTCATACAAAGTAAGTTTGATATATCAGCAAGATAATAAATGGATATCATTGTGGTACTGGCATAAATTTACAGGTAACAGTAAGTTCAATTGGCAGGCATTAAGGCATAAAAGGGAGATAACTCTTAGTCATGAGTCGAAACCATAACAATTTGAGGGTAGGTAACCAGTTAGTACATCTTCATACATTAATACAGCTAAACACGCGTTGAAAATTTCCCTTAATCCCTATATTTTCACTGAAATTTGGTAATAACATATGTTAAAATTTTTTTTTTCTGTCTCAAAAAATATCAGTTACAAATTAGATAAGATCATTTATAATCAATAGCCACACGCCTTGTCAAAATATTAAAGGCAAATTGATTTGTTTAAGTGTACTTTAATGTATTTAATTGCTGATGTTGTATCGCACAATGCAGAATTTCAAGTGACATCACGAAAACATGCCTATATAATGTTGACCCCCTTAAACCCCACTTTTATAAACTGGGGTTTACAGGGGTATATATTATTTTTCTTATTTCTGCTCAAAAGCATAGATTGTGGGTACTCGTTAGAACCGCCTCATCGAGGCGGTTCTAACGAGTGCCCACAACCTATGCTTTGAGCAGAAATAAGAAAAATAACAGAATTTTTATCTGAAAATTTTCAATTTTTTGTTGGTAAAATTTTCAGTATATATGAATAGGCTTGTTTTCGTAAGGAAAATTCATAGTTATCTCCACATGCCTCACACTATTCAATTATTTCATTATGAAACATTAATAATCTTAACTGTGCGTGGATATTAGTCATTATGTGACCCATATGTATCATATCCACTTCTTATTCTAAAGACAAAGTTTCATTAAAGTTGTTATAAAAATATGTTTACCCCACAGACACAATTTTCCATGGACTGCTAAACGTTATTTTAACCAAATATTGGAATTCACAAAAACGCTTGGCCTACGCTTAGCACACATTGTGTGCTAAGCGTAGACTAAGCTTTTTGTATAAAGTAATACTTGTCAAATATATATTGGACAGATCTCAGCCTTTCCAAACTGGCTTGCTGAACTCCGGCAGTAAAATCACCATTGTTTGGACTGTGTTCAGACGTATTTAAAGAATAAATATTTCTGTACTTAACCTGTACCACTCTGTGGGTAATTCAAACGACGACAAATTGATGACATATTTCTTTTCCCAGAAAATGGATTTAACAGTTCATGCAAATTGTCTCGTTATAGACAAGATTTCTTTGACAAGATGCCATTTGGTGAAGATATTTCCCAGACATACTTACGTAATATGTATGAATTGGAACTTGGGTCTAGAGGGAAAAATATTTTATAACAACTTTTATGGAACGCATTTAATTTTGCATTTTAACCGGAAATGTGAAAGATAGTTCAAGTCAGATATACCAGACACGCGCATAGACTGTATTCATTTAACCATAATTTCCAGTCAGTGTTGTGTTCTCGTCATTCTGAAGCAAGAAATAGTTCCCAAAGAGAAAGGTAACTATTGTAATTACCATCGTTTTGAGCAGGCGTTTTTGGGTGGGGTAAACAGGACTGAATTATCTCCCGGTAATAATAAGCCAGGAGCATAATTTTCCTTTCTGATATGATTCAGACAGCGGGCTACCTGGAATAAGTAATAAAAATTTGAATATTGTAATTTCCGAAATCTAGACTGCAACACCTGGGCCAAACAGGGAATTTCCTCGCCTTACTGCAATATCTCCTAAGATTACTGATACCTCAATCGCCACTCAGTGCATAAATTTATTATTAATCATTTGTATATTTCAATGTGCATCCATAATGCATTTTGATGTATGCATTTTGACACATGACGTCGCTGTTATTCAGTGGATAGCGTCATGTCATAAAAATCCTAACAGCATGCCGCCGACTGTGACAACGTAATTTCTGTCGAAAAAAAAACAACAAAACAACAAACCCGTTCAACCTCTACGGCCATGAAATACAAGTTAAGCCATATGATAAATAGGTTTTACAGTCTTGGTCATTTCATGTGAAATTTATGAAACTCGCTGAAGTCTCGTTTCATGAATTTTATATGAAGTGATCACACATGTATGGTCCTCTATTTACCATTTTGTTAATTTCTTGAAAGTGTGTGTATTGTTTACATGTATAATGTTTCTTTGAGGGCCTCAGAGTAGATTGGCTAGTCAAATTGAGTCACGCTCGTTAAATAAAGTTCATGTACTTACTAACTTATTACTTTCTGACCATATAATGTTAAAACTTCGCGGGGAAGCGGTAAAATTGCACTCCATCTTCAACAAAATAGAACTTTGGTATTATTTGTGCCGCATCAAGCAAAAAGCGCCTTCGAGCATGCGCAAAATCTGCGGTTTCGCATCATCCTGCGCACGCGTAACGTCTCAGCCGGGCTTTTACTCTACATTGATACGAGGGCTGATTGAACAATCGTACATTCTATTGTATCCAATGATTCTGGCAGCGGACATTGAAGCCCCTGATCAAGCAGTCTGATCCTGGCCTTCGCTGTCCGCGCTTGCACCGAAGGCACAGTTTCGTTTGACGCAGCTTATTTTATATACTGCTTCTTTGGGACTAGCAAGCTCGCTCGTTACAATTTAAAATAGTGCAGCTACGGTATGGAGAGAGGAACGTGAGGGATGTCACATTTTCCCAATTTTTCATATATGAACAGACTGAAAAAAAATCACATACAAAAACAACCCAAGAACGAGACTGTTATTTTCTATCTTACTTTTTGTTCTGTATTTCCAAAGGACCCCATTACAGAATACAATGCGTATTGCAAGTCTGCTTTTACAGTGAACCCTCGTTACAACGACAACATTTGTTCCCAAAGACATTGCCATTAGAATGATTTTTTTCTGTTGTAAAGAATCCTTAATGAGCAAAATGATATGTAAGAAATGTCTTATTATTTCATCAAAGAGGCGATTCTAACAAATATCCAAAACATATGTTTTGTAAGTATTAAATACAATGTCCTTGTCCACCACTTGAGCGAACATTTCATGCCAGTCAAATCATTATCAGAATGAATTTTGTCGTTGTATTAAATGACGGTATATAGAGGGCTGGTTGTATCACTTTGATGCTGTAGAAGACAGCTTTGTAGTGAAAAATTCGGTATGAGTTTGAATCTTTGCCTAAGGTATGAGTCTATTAAGGCTGGCAATTTTACGTTTACTAACTGACGTTTCCTCTGAAACCACTGACTAAATTAGAACTAAATTTGGTAGTAATGATTCCTCATGAATAGATTCAATGAAACTTAGTCTGCTATTTTCTTTTTGTTTTGTATTTACAAAATACCTCGACGTTTTAATGTTTTGTCGTAGTAGCTGTCGTTAAGTGCTATTGTGGAGGCCGGTAAACGTCGCCCCGTACTTCACTAAAGTGCTGATATTATTTTGGCCTCGTCAGGCGAAAATGCGCAAAATATGCAGATTCACATCATCCTGCGCATGCGCAAGGTCTCATCCGGGCATTTGCAGTCCATTGATACATTCTGTAGTGTCCAATGAATCTGTCAGCGGAGAGCGAAGGCCCTGATAAGACTGCGCATCTGTATATTTTGTTTGATGATTTCTTCTCTTATTTCAGAAAAGCCTTAAAAGCCACGTTTGTTCTCATACCTTTATTTGGCCTTCAACAGTTTCTTGTGATATACAGACCACCTGCTGCTGCAGCAATATCATTTGCATATGAAATCTTTCAAAGCGTCATCAAAAATACCCAGGTACGTTTTCTTTTCTGATAAACTAGTAGTAGAGGTAGTGGCACCCTATACTACTACTAATGTATACCTTTAAGCATCAATCACGACTGCAATAGATAATTTGTAACATTTTTTTTTCAAAGAAAATATGTCTTGACATTTCATATCTGCAAAGCAGACGGGTTACATGAAATTTCAAGACTTATTTTCTTCGAACAATCTGCAAAAATAGAATGTTGTCTGCTACAAAGTTTGCTGGGCGCTTTAACGTGTAAACTGTTTCTACTGAAACCGGAAACAAATAATAAATGATCATTTATTATACAACCGGCCTAACCTATTTATCATCGCTACTCATTTCTTCTCCACAATCATCATTGAGTTCGATGCACTTTGTCCAAGGAGGTGTATGGACCAAAGTCCGTTCTGTTAGAAATGAAGGGTTTGTTCGTACTCAAAAAATCGCTCAATGACGACCAGGCGGCTGAGCGTGCTACAGCGTGTCAGTCATTTTTGACGCAATACAGTCAGGACGCACACTTTGACTGAGAGAATTGTTGTTGATGACGAAATACGAGTTCACCACTATGACACTGATAGCAAAGAACAATGTAAACAGTGGACTGACTGCGGTTCACCTCGTCCCAAAATATTTCAGATCCAGCCTTTGGCTGGCAAAATCTTGGCAACTATATTTTGGAATGCCGAGGGCGTCTTGCTTATTTCCTGCCACGTGGCTAAACTATTTTTTTTAGAGTACTACTCCGATGTTTTGTCTGCTGTTATTGTGGTATCGCAGTATTTGCCAGTATTATGTAGAAAATTCTACAGCGATATCCGTACATCCAAAATTCAGTGGAATATATTGAGCAAAATACTTACGACTGTTGTTAGTAGTGCGAATAAAAAAGTGAAGCTATATACAACTCGTATGTAATTAAGAACCCAAAATACACTTGGTAGGTGGTTTCTAGTTTTTGACAAATGTGCCAACTTTTGTGGAGTCTCATTTGCTTTCCTGTACACCAAGATCCTTCTGAAAAAAGGTCTACACTAAAAGGAAAGGAGAGAAAGTTTTCTCATTTAAGCGTAGACCTCTTCACAGAAGTAAGGCAAAAACATTTATCTCCCTTGAAATTGTATCCAGTCACCTTAAATGATACTTACAGATTTTTGCACTTTTAAACGCTTTATTCCTTACTGTGTATATCGCATATATTGTTCTTAACTGGATGGCTTTGATTAAGCATTGGGTTAGATCAGTCTACAGGGCGTCAAGATGTACAAATTCGATCTCCAGTCGAGTCATATCAGATTATTACAAAAAATATCCTACTAATGACGAAAAAGTGTAGACCCAGAGCAGAAACTGCAGAACGCAGCGTCAGACCAGTTATATACTTATCTCCCCTGAAGCCTAAATCTTGTGCAGGCCATAACTCCCATACTGTTTGAGATAATCTGATAATATTTGGTGGGTACATATATCAGGTCAAGTATAGTATCGCATGCAAGAAGAACAACTCTTGCTTTGTTCTTTTTTCTAGTTATCTCCCCTGAACAAATTGCTAAGCCAAATTCTTATGCATCCATAACCTCTTAATGGTTTGAAATCTTTTGATATTTGGTAGCGACATAGACAAGGACCAGTAGGCATGTTGCGTGCAAGGGAGACAACTCTGACTTTCTTCGTTACATACTTATCTCCCCGGAAGCCGAAAGCTTGTGCAGCCAAAATTGATTTTTGGATGGGTTTTCAAAAAATCTGTCCTTTAAAATAGCGATGTCTGGGCGTCGGGCGGGCGTTGGGCGTCGTCCAAGGTTTACCTTTTGGGTAACCCTTCTTTTTTCTAAAAACAAAAACCACCATAATGCCGTTAAACGTTTTTTTTTTTTTTTTTTTGTTCAAGTGACTGTTCTAAGGCGGTTCTTCGATTACAGTTCCTCTTTATTTATATGTCGGTTTTTCAATTGTTGCAATTGTTTTGTCTTTTCATTATTTGTTCATCGTCTCTTCTTCTTTCATGTCTCGGAAAACTGTATTTTGTGGTTGTAGCCTTTACTGCGCAGCTTCTGTTATATTTTGACTTTCCGAGCAGATTGCGTCCTAAGAAGACCATTTGCATGAAATGACAAATCCTTATTTCTCGAAAAAATGCTAAAAAAAAAGTATATCATCAGTTAGTCGTCTGCTGAATTTGACTAGTGAGAGCTAAATATTATCTAACCTCACATAGATTTAACGACTGATAAACTAAAACTTGAGCCCACCCCTCTGAATGCCCTAAGCTCTATTTTCTGGTTCCTTTGCTACCTACAGCTACATTACTTTAAGAAGACAAAGTAATGTGTACTGCCATGTTCGTCGTCTCTATAATATATGGTACAAATGCAGGGGTCTACATGTATAGGTCGATTTCAATTTTCACATTTTTAAACAAGTTTTTCAATTTGATTATTAGTGCTTGTATCTTTTTTACTGCGTAAATCAATCTTACTATGCTTAATAAGAACAGTTTTCTCATTTTCCATATTATATGGTGAAAATACCAAGACAAAACTAGCTATAGACAGGAGGGATTTCAAGAAAACAATTTTACGCATATCTCACAAAACAGTCGCTTCTAATGAGTACCGACAAAAAATATTTTTCTGAGACAAATTCTCTGAGGAATTTAGAAAAATATGCTTCTTGTTATAAAATTGGCTTATACAGAGCCAGGATTTAAACGTATACATTGGATACATTACGAAAACACGCCTATTCAAATATATTGAAAATTTTACAACCAAAAAAAGGAAAATTTTCAGATAAAAAATTCTGATATTTTTCATATTTCTGCTCAAAACATAGATTGTGGGTACTCGTTAGGACCGCCTCGCCGAGGCGGTTCTAACGAGTACACACAATGTGTGTTTTCGAGCAGAAATAAGAAAGATAATGTTTACCCCTGTAAACCCCAGTTTTCCTGTATAAAAGTGGGGTTTAAGGGGATCAAAATTATATAGGTGATGAATGTGGGCCTTGTTATATGAACTTATATGTAGGTTGCTTAATCTTCGAGTTAGGACAGAATTTAGATACAAGTTTTTGATACATGTTTTCATTATGTCACCTAAATTGATATTTAACATTTCAGGGAGCAGCCGTCTCTCTGATATTCTGTTTCTTCAATGGTGAGGTAAGTTATATAACTCTAGTGGACTGTTCCGACATCCTTGTTGCAGACACATCAGCAGTTGTACCATATTTACCCTAAGTATTCCGACAGACAGGTCGGAGAAAACACTGTGGACCCAGATCAGAGGCTATAGAACGCTGTCTTATTGGGTTGTGCACTGTTGCCAGTCCTCCAGCGGTGTTTACATACGTGAACAAGTAGAACAATTTAATTAGTCAAGGATAGGGACAAGTCTATCAAGGCGTTAAGATTGCTTAGTTTGGGCAAATACGATATACTGTGTTTATACTGTGTTAAAATATTTCGTCAGAGTTTTCCACAAGGTATTCTTACTTTCTGCATATAGAATTGGGTCCCGCTCGTTTTCAGATGCTGTAATGATTAATAAAAGAGTTCCCCAAACTATTTCTAAAATTTTAAACACAATTAATTGTTTCATCCCTGAAGACCAAACCAGATACCTTTGCAAACACCATAGATTCAGATGAGACGAGACGGCTCATAACGAGCCGCCTCATTAGGATTTAGACTGTTTGGCATTTGATTATTGATTTTTGACAGACAACCCTGTTTGCAACAACAGACATTTCCAAACTCGAAGATAGAAGGGTCTTTTTCAGAAAGCTAAGTGTGATAGGTTTATGGAAGCAGTTATTCATAATTCAGACAAACTCACATTTTACTACTTTATTCATTGGCAAACACGGAGAATCGGTGGGGGGGGGGGGGGAGGGGGGAGGGGAGAGGAGTGTGTGTGTATGTGGGGGGGCGGGGGCGGAGAAGGGATCAGAAAATTCAGTTTTTCTTACCATAATTCGACGAGTGTTTAAACATTCTGCATGCGGGGTAAATTTTTAGCAGACAATATTTTAAAATATGTTTCTTATTTTTTTTCCAGAAAATAGGCTTTGACATTTCATACAAATGTCATGTATGAAATGTCGAAGCCTATTTTCTAGTATAAATAAGAAAAATACCATTTATTTGTCGTCTGCTGAATTAGCCCAAAGTATTACTGTTGAACGTTCCATGGTGATGCTTCTCTTTGAGTTAATATTCGAAGAGATCCCTGTCTGTTTCTATTTCACAGTTTTGTTTTATATCTGTTGGATTTACGATTGGCGGATTTAGGCTCTTGTCTATTGCCCTCGACTATTTATTTCTCGGTTAGAAGTTAGAACGCATTAATTTTAATTCAAGCAAACGTACACTAATATAAAAACATCTATTCAATATGATATTTAATATGATAAACGATACATTTTGCTTTCAAGTTTCATTTACGTATCACTGGGTTGTCACATAGAAATGGCTTTATCTACCATCCTATATTAATATTTCATTATTTTGTTGTTAATGAATTACATGGTATACTTCATTTTGATTTAGATTTGGACACAGTATTCACACTCTTGAATCGTCTTACATTATCCACTCGACTGTACGCAAGTACAAAACAAGCTAATTTATATTCTCCGGCGCCGTTGCCGGCATCAACGTTCATGAATAATAGAGGTTTTTATGTTCAGATCTTTACGACTTGATATTATCCAAACCCTTTTTGGTATTTGGTTTATAGTGAGCCTATTGAAAGATAATGGTATATAAATTTATCCAGTACCACCCAACTTCTGTCTATGGAATTTTAGATCAAAGTCACGGATTAAAACCTTCAAGTTACACTTTAGTGTGAAAGTTTGAAAAGTTTCTACATTATAAATGCTAAAACTGATTTATTTGATACTTCGGTTCGTCTTAACTGCTACAAAATTTTGTTCATTGCAAACAAACAACTATGTCATTGACCTTCAGGTCAAGGTCACAGACTTAGACGCTTAAGTTTATAAAAATTACTATAAAAAGATTTAAGTATATGATACAATACAATATACGGAGATACATAAGACAAACAAAGAGGAGCTGCAGCAAAAGTACCATCTTCAGCAAAAGTACCGCCTTGCGGCGATCAACAGTAATCCTGCTATTGTGTGTGTAAAGGAGGTTTAAACCTGGCTTTTCGGAGGGTCAACCTCACCCTAAATACTAATATATTTCCAGCTACATACATTGCATAGGTTTATGATTCTTAAATGAATGTCTGGCAACCACTCAGTGTCAATAATATTACTCTAGAGCACCTTACCTGAAGGAAGAAGTTGCATTCTATTTACACCCATTTTGTCATGTCATAAACGAAATCTCAAAGAAAGTAAAAAAGGATTGCCTTTGGAAACAAAGAACACACAAAAACACGAAAATCGGAGGCTCGGTTTGATTGAGTCTCTTTATATGCAACACTGTAGTTTGCGAGGTTGCATACGCCCCACTAGTGCCGGTTTAAGAGGTAAAGCGGTATTCGATTTTCAAAATAACCAGGATGGGCTCAATGATCCAAACGAAATAAAATATAACCTGCACTATGATGATCTACGGGGAGACTTTTTTACGGCCGCCCCACGGCACAACACCAGCTACAGTAGGGTAAAATAAAAGTAAAAAAGGATTGCCTTTGGAAACAAAGAACACACAAAATCACGAAAATCATTGAGTCTCTTTATATGCAACACCGTAGTTTGCGAGGCTGCATACATACTGAATTATAAAATAAGCATTCCGGTACTAAAACCAGTAATTAGTCTCAAAGTAGAGGAAATAACCTTTCTGTTAATAATTGTACGAGTGAAGGTTAGTTTTCTGTTTCATTGGTGTAAATCATATTGACTGTAGACGCCGGTCTATTTCAAAATGATATAACATTACAGTCAACGAGTTATATTACAAAGTATGGCGAGTTATAACAGCATATGTACTCTCTCTCTCTCTCTCTCTCTCTCTCTCTCTCTCTCTCACACACACACACACACACACACAGATTTATTGAACAATTCAGTTTTTCTGCAATTTGATACATTTCTTTATAATTGTAGGTGCATACTTACTTGAAATCTTATATTGGAAAGCACTGGACAGGAGGTCGACTTGGAGGCTATACACGTAAAGGAAGTGAGGTATCAGCTACTCAGTTCACTTCAGTACAGACTGGAAGACGTGGTACCAAACAATTTGACCAGGGTAATACTGGGTACATTCCATTGAGTACGAGTAGCACTGCTACTGACGGTTTGATTACTTCGAGTCAGGGACAAGGCAACGGACACGTAACGTTGGCTGTTAATAATTGTTAGGCATAAAGTATTTCTTCTTTCCTTACCTTTAACACTTTGGATACAAGGACAGACTAAAACCTGGTATAAAACGATATGTAAAAAATTCAAGAAGTATCTACAAGAAGAAAGCTTTAAACCTTGTACAAATTATATTTTCAAAATTCTAGAAGTGTTAAGAAAAGGAAAGCTTAACATCTGGTATAAAACATGATATATTTAAAACACTAGTCTTTTCAAGAGGAAAGCTAAAGCCCTAGTACAAAATATCTTTTGAAAGTCTAGAAGTGTATCAGTTCCTGAGTTCACAAGAGGAAATCTTAAAACCCAGTATAAAATATTTTTTGTAACTCTGAAAGTGTTTACGACAGTAAAAAAACACACATAATGATGTGTTTACAAGAGGAAAGCGTAAAACCTACTATAAAACATGTTATGTTGAAAACTCTAGAAATGTTTACGGTCGGAAAGCTTAACACTTAATATAGAATATGATATCTTTTAAAACTCCAGAAATATTTACAAGAAGGAAGCTAACACCTAGTATAGATATATTGAAAACTCCAGAAATGTTTACGAGAGAAAAACTCAACGCCTAGTATAAAATATGATAGTTTGAAAACTCTAGAAGTATTTACAAGAGAGAACTTAATACCTAGTATAAAATATGATGTTTTGAAAACTCCAGAATGTTTACAAGAGAAAAAAACTTAACACCTAGTATAAAGTATGGTATTTTGAAAACTTTACAAGTGTTTACAAGAGGAAAGTTAGAATTTGGTATAAAATATGATATTTTGAAAACTCAAGAAATGTTTACACGTGGGATATGAGTTTTAAAAAGTCTAGAAGTGTTTACAAGAGGGAGTCTTAAATCTAGTATAAAATATGATATTCTGAAAACTCCAGAAATGTTTACAAGAGGAAAGCTTAACACCCAGTATAAATTCTGATATTTTGATCTAGTAGTGTTTATAAATAGAAAGCTTAAAACCTAGTACAAAACATATTTTGAAACTCCACACGTGTTAACAAAGTTAACTAGTTGTATAAAATATGATATTTTGAAAACAACAGAAGTATTTACAAGAGGAAAGCTTAAAACCTAAAACCTAGTATAAAACATGATATTTTGAAAACTCTAGAAGTGTTTACAAGAAGAATGTTTAAACCTAGTACAAACCATGATCTAGAAGTGTTTACAAGAGGAAAGTAAACTCCTTGTATAAAATATGATATTTAAAAGACTCTAGAAGTGTTTTCAAGAGAAAAGCATAACACCTCGTATAAAACATGATATTTTGGAAAGTCTAGAAGTGTTTACAAGAGAAAAGCTTAAAATATGATATTTTAATAAATCTAGAAGTGTTTACAAGTGAGAAGTTATCACCTAGTATAAATTTGATATTTTGAAACTCTAGAAGTGTTTACAAGGAGAAAGCGAACATCTAGTATTAAACATGATATTTTGAAAACTCTGGATGTGTTTACAAGTAGAAAACCTAACACCTGGTATAAAATATGATATTTTGAACACTCTAGAAATATTAACAAGAGCAGAAGACATTCTGTACTTAATACGTTCCAACAAAAATAGTAAATATCGCCTATGGTGCTGCATTTGTATATGAAAGTTTCTTTTAATAAACCGCATTTACACTAAATATTGGGAGACCTTATGTCCATATCATACATACTTACAATAAATTTTAAACAAGCGCATTTGACTTCATGTTGATTAAAAATATATAGAGGATATTCAAGTGTTTGGAGTGAATATGACTTTTATTTCATCGAGTGAAGTGAAAAAATGTATATTTCATGAGTGCCGAAGGCACGAATAAAATATACATTTTTTCATTTCACGAGATGAAATAAAGGTCATATTCACGCCAAACATTTGAATTTTCTTTTTATTATATACATCACTTTCGATAGAAGAGATGCAAATCTTGCATTTGCAAGGGGAAGTCTGACACGCAGTTTCGTCCCTTGGCGGTGACATATAAGAACCGCATAACAGCGGGAAACCTACTTTCGAAAGAAAATAGTCCCCGAAATATTTCAGCCTAAAAGCGTCTTTTTAAGGGATATGAGCAATTAAATCAACTAGTAGTTGTTTCCCTTATAAGATTGAGCACTTTGACTCAAAATTTGAGTTGCTTCCCTTTGACCATTAATGTAAATAAGAAAAAAAGTAGTTCCAGATCTTATATTTTTCACTGCTCAGAGGAGTGAAAATAATTTTTCGAAATATGCATTTTATTTCATTAATAATTCTCTATATTTCATTACTTTGTATATAATAAAATACATATAAAACTGAAGGGTGAGTGGCAAAAACGTGTAGACCCTGATCAGACGCCATGTTTTGTGGCGTCTGCTTTGGTTCTAGACTATTTGCTCAGGTCTGTCTGCCAAACTACTTAGGGTAAATAGAGTATTGTTAGTCAAGGCCAGAGTTTACCAGGCTGATTGTTGGCTGTTACTTATAAGAACTATGTGGTGCAACAAGTACACTCTTTTGTATCTGTTTTTAAGGAGACTTGATACTCTTTCAGAAGAGGTAACTCTGTCAAAATTGTTTTTGTCGTCCCTTGTGAAAAAAGGATCTGCTCTAAAAGGAAAACAATGTGCTCTCTTTGGGCGCAAAATCTTTCATTTTAGAGTAGATCCATTTTCAGAAAGGGCTTGGTGTGCAGGGAAGGACCAAATAGTCACCAAAACTGTCTCTCTCGCTAAAAATGACGGATAATCTACAAAGTATATTCAGCTCTCAAAAAGGTAATGATGCACTAAAGCACATATTTTACAGTTTTCGCGAAGTGAAAATAGGATTTTCAGCATAATTATGCACAGATAAGGGACATTCTACGCATCCGCACAGGTTCTTGTTAACTGTTTGACCTATATTCATCAAATAATCCACTTTAACTCAACCCCTCACCAGAGCTTTTAAAAGTTGTCATCAATTAATGCAGTGTACAATAATTTTGTAGTGATTCGATTACATAGGACTAGCAAGATTTTGTTTCTGGCGCTACTTAACTGTATTTTATTTTAACAGCAAAAGAGCTATGAATTCCGTTTGTGGTATATTTGAGCCCAAAACTCTTTACATATTTAAGAATGCTTATAGATTGTCGATTTTAAGGGGACAAAAACACACCATTTAGACTTTCTACCAGAAAGTCAACGTTTGTGATGTCTTTTTACTTCCCTGCGCACTAAGGCACTTTTGAAAAAAGGTCTACTCTACAAGGAAAGACTTTGCTCTCAAGGGGAACAAATATATCTTTTTAGTGTAGACCACTTTTCAGCAGAGAGGGCACCCAGTTTGGCAGTTATCTCCATTGAAAGTGTATTGATTCCCCTTAAAACATCCCTATGTGGAGACAATAGCAAAACAACTGTTGTTCTAAGAATTATCAAGCTGTCAAAGGGAGATAATGGTAAAATATTCATGAGCTTCAAATCATTATTGAAATGCCAAAGTAGATAAACAGGCATTTTTAAGTGAAAGGATGTACATGTAGTTTCAACGTTGTTCCAACGTACATGACGTTGATTCAATTTTGAAACAACGTTGTTTCAACGTTATGTGCCCGCTTGGTAGCTTCATAATTAAGATCTCAGAAATACTGTATATTACCTTTTATATTGGGACCCGTAATGTCTTACTTTACTTGTCCTTAAATTAGAAAACAAAAACAAAAACAACGTTTGGTACTTGTTAATATGTCTGAAAACAGCTAGATGAGTGGTTAAAAATGCCGACCTGAATTAGTGCGGTGTCTGATATAGGTAATTAGTGCGGTGTCTGATATAGGTAATTAGTGCGGTATCTGATACAGGTGTACAATGTTTGCTTAAGCCTGTCTGTCTCAATATTTAGGGTAAGTACGGTAGAAATTTACGTAAGCTGTATCACACTTAGCACTGTTCATCTATCCATTACGTAATTCTCTCGCCTATTAAGCTGTATCACACATCGAACTGTTTATCTTTCTATTACGTCATACTCTCGCCTATTGAGCAATAACATATTGAAAAACTGTATCCAGGGAGATTTTTATTCAGCCCACGCCAACATGATTTTGTTAGGCCTTCTTTAGTAAGGAGGGCGTTGTAGGAACCTTATTTTTCACCGGCTTGTTCCTCATGCATCAACATTTTCAACATTCCTAGCGTTATAGTCAGTTTCAGATTCACTGATCTGCAATTATTAAACCTGGCACAAACTTTCTCCTTAACTTAAACACTGCGCTATCAGTTATTACCATGATATTTGATTTATTCTAAGACATACAATCATGAAATCTGGCACATATTTCCTCCTAAACATGGCATCAGAAACAAAGCGGTTATACCATGTGATAATGACGTCTAATGGCTAGCATATTTTACGTCAACCCTATTGGTTGGTTCTGGTTCTGTTACCACTAAGACTTGCAGCATTTACTTCCTCCCTAGTATAATCTCAAACAATGTGCTTTCATTTTATGACTTCGACCTATATTTTACTCTCTTAGTGTTTAGTTCCCTATCCAATCAGACTTAAAATCACCAAATCTGACGTACACTTCTTCCAGGACATAGATTCTAACACAATATCATTTTAAGACCTTGACTTAAACTCGTATTTTATGGACAATTTTACTTTTAGCCACAACGTTTAGTTGCATTATCCTTGAAGGCCTTTGCTGGTATGTCACAACCATACACGAATTTCTTCGAAAACGGAGCCCGATGAACATATACACACACATATACGAGGGCTGATCCAAAAGTTCGTGGACACTGCCATTCAAACTACTAAAATTATTGCAGCATTTATCTAATTTCTGCGAATTTATTTGTTAGGGTTTCTTGGTTGAGCATGTAAATTTTCAAGAGATTTCACGACATATTTATCACATTATCATGAAAAGAATAAAGACAAGTAAGTCGGACCAGCGCAGAACGCGACGCTGAAATGACTTGGAGATATAACGTTACGGTATTGTTCTTAGTACTTACATCTCTATTTTCTCAAAATATCCCCTTTCGCTAAAATGCATTTTTTCGTGTTGTTGAACCCAAGAATTGTATGCACCTCTGCACCACTCTTATCAAAATGAAGATAAAATTTCTGATGCGATATTGCAAAGTTCATCAAAGTTATCAAAATTCTTGCCTCGCAGTTTTCGTTTTAGTCGAAAAAATAATGCGAAATCACGAGGAAGGGGCTAAATCCGGTTTTTCATTGACTTGACTGCTGCTTGGACTCGGGATCATAGAAGTAAAGCTAGGTTTCATCTACAGTAATAATGCGGTCATAATGCGGTCTAAAAATCCCTGTCCTTTTTTGTCCTCCAACTTCTTACTTTTTTACAGAGGTGGCTACTCGGCGTGTTTGTTCTTCGGCTGAAACTATCTTGGAATCCACCGAGTGCTCAAACGACTCACTTTTAGAGTTCCCGTGACAATACGATAAATAGTTTCGTATGAAAAGACTAGAGACATAACTGGCCCAAAGTTATGGGTCTGTCTTCATTATGTATTTCCTTTACGCGCCTGACGTTGTCGTCGCTGATTCCATCGTGTGGGCGGCCACATTTCTCAGCATCCTTTACACTAACTAATCTGTCGGAAAACTTTTTGTGCTCTTTGTAGACCAACGAACGGCTAATTGAATGCTTCCCATAGGCCATCTGCACCACAGTTTTTGTCTGCCCAGATTAACACAGAACTGTATGGACAGCTGTCCGCTATTTCTCATTCTCCTGCGAAGACATTCTCCCGCCGTGAGCAAATAGGTTCTTATGCTCAAGATCATTTTTCTTCTAAACCGTTATGCCAAATGACGTCATATTTTACTGGATGGCGTTACGTTAGCTGTCCTTGCGCGGTTATTAATTTCGTGCCCTTTCTGGCACAAAAACTGAAATACAAACATTCATTGTTCGTCTAAGTTTAGGCATCAGGGTGTATTTTTCGACTGCGCAGGGGATCAGGGAGTGCATATTTTATTTGTTAACTTTATCATGTTGTCATATTAGTATTACTTTAAAACTCTCGAAAATAATACGGTACACATTAGTCTAACGAAGTACAAAGTTTGCATGAGTGACACGGACGTTCACTTTCTGTAGATCAGACACTGACAAATAATTTAATTTCAATCAGTATAAAAAAGTACTGTTTCCATAATAGGAAAGGTACACCATATTTACTCACAGTATTGGGGCAGATAGGTCTAACAAACATTGTAGAACTACACCCGGGTTTACTCTGTTTGGCACTCATCTAGCAGTTGTAGAAACATTAGCAGGTAGTTAAATAGACATTCTAACACTCCTCGCCTATATAGCCAATGGTTAAACTCAGTGATATATTATGCAATAATTCACTGGGCGCAAACGCGCGACGCTATTTGGCGCCTTTCCGACGTCATTTCGACACACTGCTGACGTCAGTCTTAGTTTCTACGATGCTAGACTGTGTAACGTCGTCTTTCTCACTTCAGCAACGTAAGAAATGAATGTAAACGTCAGCCTTACAGTCAAAACTTTTGGCGGGATTTCTTTGTTCGATGGCAGAAAGTTTAAAAAATCTAAAGGATACAATTACCTTTTCGTCGTTTTCTATGTGTTAGAATCGAAATAGATCAGCTCTTGTGCGTGATTTGTTGAGTAATAAATCACAGTTTGTCGGTCATTTGTAAGAAGATAAATCACTCGCGCTCCGCGCTCGTGATTTGATCTACTTTATAACTGACCTCCAAACTGTGATTTATTACTCAACAAATCACTGCTAGAGCTGATCTATTTCTTAATTAACATTTTAGGACAGTAAGAAAATATGGTAGCATGTCCGAATATTTAGAGCTAATACAGTACGTCTAATATAGTATTAAATGGACCTTATCAACGGAATTTGAAAATGTCCTAGACCATATCATAGCTCAAGGTAATATCCTAGAGTATATTATAGCTCAAGGTAATGTTCTAGAGTTGTCATAGCTCAAAGTAATGTCT
Organism: Anodontia alba; assembly: GCA_964016985.1. Taxonomy (NCBI): domain Eukaryota; kingdom Metazoa; phylum Mollusca; class Bivalvia; order Lucinida; family Lucinidae; genus Anodontia; species Anodontia alba. The sequence continues at coordinate 50,529,269 of OZ024833.1, forward strand.
TAGAGTATAACAGAGCTTAAGGTAATGTCTCACAGTATACCATAGCTCAAGATAATGTCCTAGAGCATATCATAACTCAAGGTATTGTCCAAGAGTATATCATAGCTCAAAGTAATGTCCTAGAGTATACCACGTCAAGGTAATATCCTAGATTATATCATGGCTCAAGGTAATGTCTTAGAAGATATCATAGCTCAAGGATATGTCCTAGAGTATATCATAGCACAAGGTAATGTCCCAGAGTATATCATAGCTCAAGGATATGTCCTAGAGTATATCAGAGCTCAAGGTAATGTCCTAGTGTATATTATAGCTCAAGGTAATGTCTTAGAGTATATCATAGCTCAAAATAATGTACAAGAGACTATCAGAGCTCAAGTTAAGGTTCTAGAGTTTATCGTAGCTCAAAATAATGTACTAGAGTATATCAGAGCTCAAGGTAATTTCCTAGAGTATATCATAGCAAGTAATATCCTAGAGTATATCATAACTCAAGAGAAATGTTTTAGAGTATATCAGAGCTCGAGGTAATGTCCTAGAGTATATCATAGCTCAAGGTAATAATCTAGAGTATATCATAGCTCAAGATAATGTCCTAGAGTATATCAGAGTTCAAGGTAATGTCCTAGCGTATATCATAACAAGTAATGTCCTAGAGTATATCAGAACTCAAGGTAATGTTTTAGAGTATATCAGAGCTCAAGGTAATGTACTAGGGTATGTCATAGCTCAAAAGTAATATCCTAGAGTATATCATAGCTCAAAATAATGTACTAGAGTATATCAGAGTTCCAGGTAATGTCCTAGAGTATATTATAACTCAATGTAATGTTTTAGAATATATCATAGCTCAAGGTAATGGCCTAGCGTATATCATAGCTCAAGTTAATATCCTAGAGTATATCAGCGCTCAAGGTAATGTCCTAAAGTACGAGTATATCAGAGCTCAAGGTAATGTCCTAGAGTATATCAGAGCTCAAGGTAATGTTCTAGAGTATATCAGAGCTCAAGGTAATGTCCTTCAGTATATCGGAGCTCAAGGTAATGTCCTACAATATACCATAGCACAAAGTAATATCCTAGAGTATATCAGAGCTCAAGGTAATGTCCTAGAGTATATCAGAGCTCAAGGTAAGGTAATGTTCTAGAGTATATCATAGGTCAAGGTAATGTCTTAGAGATTATCAGAGCTCAAGGTAATGTCCTAGAGTATATCATAGCAGAAAGTAATGTCCTAGAGTATATCAGAGCTGAAGGTAATGGCCTAGAGTATATCATAGGTCAGGGTAATGTCCTAGAGTATATCATAGCTCAAGGTAATGTTCTAGAGTATATCATAGCAGAAAGTAATGTCCTAGAGTATATCAGAGCTCAAGGTAATATCCTAGAGTATATCATAGCAGAAAGTAATGTCCTACAGTATATCAGAGCTCAAGGTAATGTCCTAGAATATATCATAGCTCAAGGTAAGGAACTTTTTAAGACCAAATATATGGATAGTTGATCTTATTTTTCGATAAATTCATTTGTTGTTGGTACTCATAAGAAGCATCTCGCCGAGGCTATGATGAGGCCCTAGAGCTATGGTATATGCGCGGTGCGCACAGTCAGCTTATTTGCATGGTATCATCAGAACATCTATTCTGGGTTCATACAGTACCAAATTTACTCTAAATATCTTAACACTTTCAAATCAGCCATCAATATTATTTCCTTCAATATTATTATACCCCCGACATACGAAGTATGTGGGGGTATATAGTTTTCGCTTTTCCGTTCGTCCGTTTGTTCGTTCGTACGTACGTACGTTCGTTCGTTCGTTCGTCTTTCCGTCACAGGGTCAAAGTTTTTGCGTTAAAGTTTATAAGACCTCATATTTTGAAGACCCTTTGATGGATTTCATTCATATTTGGCATGATGGTAGATATAGGTCTAAAGTTTTTATCAGCACCATCCCCACCCCAGGGGTGAGGGGTCAAGGTCACGGACTTAGAATTTTCATAAAAAGTCAAAGATTTTGTGTTTAAGTTTATATAGCTATATCATCAAGACCCTTGAGGAATTTCATTTATATTTGACATGTTGCTAGATATCGGCCTAGAGTCTTACTCCGCATGATCCCCACCCAGGGTATGACCGAGGTCAAGGTCACGAACTTAGAATTTTGATATAAAAGTAAAAAAAAAATTGCGTTTAAGTTTATATAGCCATATCATCAAGACCTTTTGTTAAATTTCAGTATCCCCTAATTGAAAGGTCCAGCGGATATAGCTGTCAGCAAGGAATCTGTTCGTCTGTCCGTCCATCCGTTGAAGCAGTATTCGTTCATACTTTATTTTTGTCTTAGGGTCAAAGTTTTTACGTTAAAGTTTATAAGACCTCGGGTGGTCGGGTGGTGCGAAGGTGTCATGTATCTTATGTCACTGGGGCGTCCAGCTGATATTGGCTTACAGTTGGGCAAGGCCTGCTGTCCTTGTAGCAGGTAAGGGTAGGGAGGTGATGTTTTTATTTCTTCTGTCTCTTCACTTTCATTCCTGTTCCTCTTTCTTTCCTGTCCCTCTCGTTCATCTCTTCTGCTATCTCTTCTGTCTCTTTTCTCCCTTTCTCTGGGAGACGACACAAAATGACCCACAAGGGTTGACGTGTCGTTAAATCCCAACACAATCAATTATAAGACCTCATATTTTAAAGACCCTTTGATGGATTTCATTCGTATTTGGCATGATGGTAGATATAGGTCTAAAGTTTTTATCGGCACCATCCCCACCCCGTGGGTTACCTTTGGGTCAAGGTCACAGACTTAGAATTTTCATAAAAATGTCAAAATTTTTTAGTTTAAGATTATATAGCTGTATCATCAAGACCCTTGCAGAATTTCATTTATATTTGACATGTTGCTTTATATCGGCCTAGAGTCTTACTCCGCATGATCCCCACCCCGGGTGTGACCGAGGTCAAGGTCACGAACTTAGAAGTTTCATTTAAAAGTAAAATTTTTTGCGTTTAAGTTTATATACCCATATCATCAAGACCTTTTGTTAAATTTGATTATCCCCTAATTGAAAGGTTAAGCGGATATAGCTATCAGCAAGGAATCTGTTTGTCTGTCCGTCCATTCGTTGAAGCATTATTCGGTCATACTTTATGTTTGTCTTAGGGTCAAAGTTTTTACGTTAAAGTTTATAAGACCTTATATTATGAAGACCCTTTCATGGATTTCATTCATGTTTGACCTGATGGTAGATATAGGGCTTAAGTTTTTATCAGCACCAACCCTATCCCGGGGAATACCCTTGGGGTCAAGGTCACAGACTTAGAATTTTCATAAATAAGTCAAAAGTTTTGTGTTTATGTTTATATATCTATACCATCAAGACCCTTTGAGGAATTTCATTTATATTTTACATGTTGGTAGATAAAGGTCTAGAGTTTTACTCAGCATCATCCTTATCCTGGGGTATGAACTTGAGGTCAAGGTCACAGACTCATAAATTTCATATAAAAGTAAAACAAAATTGCATCTAAGTTTATATAGCTATATTATGAAGACCCTTTTGTTGGTTTCATTAATATTAAGCATGATGGTATATATAGGTCTGAAGTTTTTCTCGGCACCATCCCCAAGCTGGGCATGGCTTTTAAGTCACGGTCACAGACTTTTCATACAAATGTTATTTTTGCTTATATTATAAAGACTGATTGATTTCACTGGTATATGGTGATAGTTATAGGGCTAAAGTTTTATTTAGCTCAATCCCTGCACCTGTACCTGACCTTTGAGGTCAAGGGCTTCATAATATGTGTGATTGAATTTTTTCAATGTTATAACATATAGCATACAATTGCCATCTCCAGAGTCAAAGCTACATACTTTGTGCTCTTTGAAAAGTGGCGGTAGCGCTGGTCGGGGGTATACGTGCCCCACTGGGCACTTTGTCTAGTTTAAACTACCATCCGATTGTCTAAAATATGTTGACTGAGTGGCAAACAGTGTAGACTGTGATCAGACGCTGCCTCTCTTCTGGGTCTCCACTGTTTTGTCAGAAATACCTAATATCATTATGGTATACAGTATCAAGTCTTTCTATACGCAGGCAGTGAATGATCCGACCAGACTGTGCAGATGTGCGGGTAGATCTGGACTTTCGCTGTCTGCGTTTGTTTTGAAGACGCATTTCCGATTGCTATTGTCTCCTACATGTAGTTCAAATGATGAATATTAGACTTACTTAAGAAGATATTTGTTGTCCTTCCCGACGGGAAGTACACATTAGGATTGTTTGCGCAGGTTTGAACGTGCATGTTCCATTAACCTTTACTATTTTCTGGGCTAATTCAGCAGACGACATGAAGATATTTTTTTTATTTTACCTAGAAAACGGGTTCTGACGGAGACAATATTTATGAAATCTCAAAACTTTTATTCCCGGAAAAAATAAGAAAAATATTTCAAAATGTCTTCTACTGAATTTTTTCCAGATTGCTAAGCGTTTAAGACATCGGTAGGTAAGTTATTTTCTGTATAAAATTCATTTTCTGTGGGAATATATGCATATTTGCATGTTGGAGGGGATAATAAATTTGCGTTTGTCTGTTTTTATCTTTGTATCAATTTTTGCAGCTTCAGGTTGACCATTGCCATGCTGAATAAATTAAGAAGCCACTCTCACTTCGAAATATTTAGCCAATTAGATTACTTGATTCCGATTGTTGATAAAAAAATCACTTACTGAATGACAAACAGTGCAGATCCAGATCAGTTGACCTTGTTTGCAAAGCCAGGTATTTCCGAATTCAGCAGTACAAGGGTTAACATTCGGGGCGAAGCACCTGAAAAGCTACCAGCTACAGAAATAGGAGAAGCTATGGAAATAGGAGAACGATATATATGTGTGAATATTGTTGTGTCTCCAGTCGTATCCGTGGCAGTAGCTTATTGGCTTTGCTAAAGTACAAACCATGATTGGAGCGACGAAACATTTATGTCAGAATGAAAAATAGTCTGCTCATAGTGTTATAACTATCAAAGCCAACCCTGAAATACGTATAGAAACTACTAAGTGAAAATTTCTAGCGTTAAGGACCACCATGGTCCTCTTGTTTATTTACTGTGCTTAAAAGTTAACTTACGGAATTGATTTCTATTTATCTACTTATTGAAATTCCTCAGCAAGATATCAAGACTGTTTGAAAAGAAAATAAATTCGGTATCTTTTTACACACTCCAAATAGAATCTATCAAGATTGCCCTCGGAAACGAACACACGTTTGAGCAAAATGTGAGACTAACTTTTATTGAAACTCCTAATATGGCAGAAATGTAGTTGGCATGGCTGTGTACGCCCACAGGGCCAATTCTCTCTATCAACAGCTTCAGCGGAACTCGATATTCCTAGATACCAGAATGGGTTCAATGACCTAAAGGGAAATGAAAACTTCAATAAAAACTGCACTATGATAAAGTAAGGGGAACCATTTTACGACCGCCATACAACACTTAGAAGGAAAGGCAACATTTATCAAGACTATATCTGAAATGAAAGATCTTGATAAACTATACATTTTGATAATTCGCTCGAAAGCAGAAGATAGCTAGGAAATTTATCGCTTTTTGAGTATTTCAAAAATGTTTTTGATAAAGCCGCCATTTTGAATATTTAATGAGGGTTTGAATATTTAATGAGGATTTATGACGTGATAGAGCCTTAATTAAAAATGCACAAGGTAAATGAATAGTGCCTGCAATAATATTTACATGAAAAATATGTGTATAGATTTTCTTTAGATAAATATTCATTTCGCTTGAAAGCCGCATGGTTTTCTATCAGAAAGAAGAAATCATTAACTAATTTGAAATACTTAGAACCTTATTAGCATTGGAGACGTTTTGACGTAATAAACTTACTAGGCTTTTATCCGCATTTGATCAACTTTTGTTCCAAAACGCATGCTTTGTCAAGTTTTTTTTCGCATTTATAAGCAAAAGTGTAGTCAAATAAAACTTTAAATAATTTAAGTGAACTGAAACATAAATGATAGCGCTTACTTATTAAAAGCGACGATCACACATACACACACCCATGCAGAGAGAGAGAGAGAGAGAGAGAGAGAGAGAGAGAGAGAGAGAGAGAGAGAGAGAAAGGGATTGGTTCAACATTCAACTCATCAGCACCTTTTGTTTCATAGTTCTGTGGCGACATTATTTGCGCTGGTAACAACAAAGTCTGCCTTATTAGTTTCACAGGTGCGTTGGTGCGTCGATTTGAATGTGAACGCAATAAATAAAAACACTTTTCGGTGATGAAGAGATAGATTTTTAGGGTTTATTATCTTGTCAACACCATTTCACTACTATCAGGAAATGTTGAGAAAGATTGAGCAGATGAAGTAGGGGATGACACAATCAGGACACGAGAAAACAACTGCCAAACCTAACTACCGCGGGATTACATGTATGAGTCCAATACGTCGTATTCTCGACCTACAAGAATGGTGTATGACATGGAATATCCCAGTTAACTTGATAAAAAGTGAAATGCATTTAAAAGAAAGTACAAAATGCAAATTCAGGACATTGAACAAAAGACGAAGTATGAATAATTCCTATGTACAGTTGGCAAAAAGATACTATAGTCATGGTAATGTCGTAACGTTATATATTTTTGAATCGATATCTTACAATTATTAGGATTTACCAGGGAGTGCGAGAAACGCATGTAACAAAGCCATGTGTCACTTTGTAAACCTTATTAAACTATACAGCACTTTGAAATTCAAAGAGCAGTTAAAAGATGTTTTTGACCGGAGTATTTTTATTACGATACTTGTAAGGTCAATCGTTTATCATATCGCAACTGAGCTGGAGTATAAACGAATATGAACCGGAACACAGCATTTCCTACAAGATTACAAGTGTGCACAGCGAAGATTCAGATCAGCCTGCGTGTCCGCGCAGTCTGATCAGGGTCTTCGCAGACCATTCAGCGGGTAGCCAGCGACCCAAAGCGTGTTCAAATCGACAGCGATGATTCTGATCAGTCTGCGCGGAGGCGAAGGATGATATGAATCTTCACTGGGCGCATGAAAGCTTGCAGGAAATGCTGTGCCCCGACTCATATTTAACCAGATTACTCGTTAAAAGTGAAGCATCGATCCCACATACAGGGGAATGAATATACTTACATGGGCGTGGGCGGAGGCGGGTGAGGAAATTTTATCGTAACTGTGTGCCCCCTTTCTGCGAAAGGGTCTACCATGAAAGCATTTTCTCCTACCAAGTTCTTTTAATGTATAGAAGATCCCTTTTCAGCAGGGTCTTGGTGTCCTGGGAAGGAAATCGGAAGTCACAAAATTTGTCTCCCTTGTACAGAAAGGAGGAAAAACTATCAGGTTTATCCATTCACCTTAAAAATGCATGCTGCCAATACACGAGCTGCACCGTGTGAAACTATGCCTTCACCGCATGACAGGACAGCGAAGACTCTGATTAGTAGGCTCAAGGTCTTTGCTGTCCGTTTACGGAATTATTGGGCATTGAAGATGACAAGGACCAAAAGACCTTATCAGGCAGGGTGGACATGCAGACTCATCTGGGCCTTCGCTGTCATATATGCCCTGAAGACAATTGTTTGCAACTGAGCAACACAATAATTCTAAGTGTAGTGTGGTAGGTTGGTGGCAAGGGCGTGATGTACTTGCAGTAGTAAATACAAGAACTCATACAAAAAAAAGAACTCCGTGGGAATGGAAAGTATCGACTCGAACCAGTAAGACTTTCTGTTGTTGTTTGTTTCAGTAAAGTCTACGTTCTACTCAGAATATATAATAACATATGGCCGCGCATGCGAAAACATATCTTCGAGCGTGTACAGACAGCGAGGCCCAGATCAGCCTGCGCATCCGCGATATTGGTTGTATCAACACTCAGCATTAATTGACTTAACAGAACATTTCATGAGACTAGTATTTGCGCCGCATGGGGCTGGAAAAATATATAGGGATAATCACCTGGAAATCTACAGTTTCTATTTCGAACAAAACTATTTTATTACCAGTGCAAAAAGCGTATTTAAATACAATATATTAAGAAAATTATATTGTGGGGTATCTATACCGTTTTATGCTAGAGTATAAATTTGTACACACACCAAACGAGCTCCCTGGAATCTGGTAACGTCGTTTTACGCCATTCAGACATGTGCCTTGCTACCTTTAATATTCGATATTTTCAGCATGGGTTATTATTGATTTCCAAATTTCACAAATATAACATACAATAGATGCATTTTGTTTGGAAAATCAGAATTTCTAAAGGTGCTCCGTAGTCGACACCCTATGTTGCTACACCAACACGAATAAACGCTTTCTGGTGTATTTTAATAATACTGATGAGTCATGAAAAATTCCGAGACCCGACTTTCATTTTGGCCAATTTTCTTGACATTTCAACAACATAAAGTGCAATTGCGTATGCAGTCCACGAACGTTTGGACACACCTCGTATATATGTTTTCCGAGCATTTCTAATATTTCTCTACCCACGTTTGTTTGTACAAAACAGTCTATCACCTCTTGGTTATTTAAAGTCATTATCAATTATCAGAAGTATTTTAAAACTCTTGAAAAAAGACAAAGCACAACACGAATGCTGAGACCGTGAGCACAACCCACATGATTGACAAGAACTATAACATGTACCCAAATAATTGACTAAACATTATATTTTTAATCTGTTTGAGTGACTGTTTCCATTTAATTACCCGTTTATAACTGTGAATTCAGCATTATGTAGATACAAGTAAACAGCAGATGTTATAAATGTGATTCTTATGCAATTGCACATGTCAAAAGTTATCCAATGCTGTCTAGTGACAGTTGGCTAAGCACCAATGATTTTGGATGAGTCCCAATATAAATAGTACAGTAATGTATATTAAGTGTTTTGGAGTACATTTTAGCAATTGTGGTCATTGATAGATTTAAATATTTTAGAAGAAGAAATCTTGTTCAGAATTAAATGTAAAGGTTTACGGTCTACTGACAGTCTTTCAGACAACTATACAATCTTCACTTTACAACCTTTCAACATTATTTTACTCAAACTCGTAAGCTACATATGTATATCGTAACTAAGGTACACCGTGCCTGATGACAGCTGCTTAACACTTTTAATATTTTCATTGACAGTTGTTAATTTGTCAAAAAGTGTATCGCCCTTTACTTGTGTAAGTCTGTTGATGGCATCCTCATTTATGGAACGGGCGATTGCGCACACTGCTGAAGTGCTCAGCTCATCTTTTCAAGAAAGCTTCTTTGTCTGTCAGAGGTGTACTGTCTGAACTGAGAGGTGGTGTGGCTCTTGAATTATGTGGGTCATAAAGTCTCTTAAATACATCATATAGTTTCTTCATATCCTTTCAGTCTGGATTTCATACCAATGAGATCTACAAAACACGCCAGCGAACAACAATAAAATCTTTCAGAGTAGTTTTGCTGCATGTGGAGAAACTCCAACTCTACAAACGGAAAAGAAATTCACAGTTATGTGATAACCATAGGAACATATCTTTATTCAGTTCCTGGAATTACTTGTCCTGTTGAATCGACTGAATATACACCTTGACAGAATGTATCTATTTCAGAAAGTCAATGAGGATGCAGGAAACACAGAGAAACAATAGACATGATATTAACAGCCAGAAAACTCCAACGAAATGCCAAGAAAAATGTGGACCTCTGTAGGACCTTTGGTAATCTTACCAAAGCATTCAACATATACAGTCATGATGGAAAATCATGCAACGTTTGGCTGTTTACCAAAGTTCATAGCATTGGTACGACAACTCCATGATTCCATGCTGTCAAAGGTCCAAGATGATGTAGCTTTCTCTGAACCGTTTCCTGTGAAGAACGGAGGATGAAGGTTGTATGCTGGCTTCAGCCTTGTTCAGCGTGATGTTTTCTGTCATGCTTACATATACTTTTCAGAATTGTGATAATGGTATTCCAATCAAATGCCACTTTGATTGCAAGCTGACTAACCTAAGATGGTTAAAAGCTAAAAGCAAGATGCAACGAGAAATGATGGGTGAGGTCCTCTATGCTAATGACATGGTAAAACATCTCAAAAAAGGGGAATACAAGATGGTATGAATTTTACATGCTTGTGACAACTCCAATCAGCATAAAAAAGATTGAGTTTGTGCACCAACCGGTATCTGGAAAGCTATGAACCCGTCATCACAATGAAAGGACATAACTTGAAAGTCGTTGACAAATTCACATTTTTAGGAAGAACTCTGTCAAGAACTCTGAACATTGGTGTTGAAGTAAACGACAAGGTTGCTAAAGCCAGTGCAGCATTTGGGAGGCTACGTGGACATATCGTAGATTGAATGGAATCAGGCTGGATACAAAGCTGAAAAAAGTCTGTAAGGCTGCACTACTGCCTACACTCTTATATACATTCGCGATCTGGACAGTTTACCAGCTAAAAGACGTAAATACTTTCACACAAGCTGTCTAAGAATACTCCTAAATATCAGGTGGCAAGATAAATTTTCTGAAACAGAAGTCGTACAGAGAATATGGATGCTTAGCATACACACTCTTCTGAATCTGGCACAGCTAAGATAGGTTTGTATGTCACCAGAATGCCTGATAAATGCCTGCTTACTAAAGAAAATCTTCAATGGAGAACTTCAGATGGGCAACCACTCCCGTGGTGACCAGAAGAAATACTATAGAAGCCTCCCTCGAGGACTTAAACATACCCCAGAAAACATGACCGAGCAAAGTGGCACTGCCTCAGCAGTAAATGATGATTGCGAAGCAAAGACAATCTGCGAAGCTGAGAAAAAGCGTCAGCAGCAGAAAGCAAGCGCCAGTATACCACCATCCGAAATACCTTCGTCAGAATTTTCTTGCACAGTATGCAAAAGACAGTTCAGAGCTGAGACTGGTCTAATCAGCCATCAAAAAACACTTGCAAATTGACTGCACTGCTGTCACCAGGTTTAAAGACCAAGTTGGTCACAGTCAGAAATGCCCCCAGGAACTTCATTTCAGACCAATTAAATTTGAATATAGACATATGCCATTTGTACGTGTTCCAGCACTTAACTGCATAAAAGATGAATAATAATGCAACCCCTCCACTGTCAAGTTTTGTTAACTGATGTTTTGTGAAATTTAACAGTTTTATCGATGTCTAGGCTATGATAGAGACAAGTTCTTAGACAAAAGAATAAATGACTTTAACAGCATAAAATGATATAAAACATGTTTGTGCCCTTGTGTGTTTGAATATTCCTTCAGGATTTGATTGAAAGTTTTTCTTTGTTTGACGGGCATGTTTATCAAGAGTATTTCGAGATTAAAAACACAAACTGATAAACAGATCGTAAAGATTTATTTTTTTGCGTCCACACCATACATAAACTCTATTTATGTATTTTGTTACCAGTTCGGCGGCTTATGTGATCTCGTGTTAAACCACGGTTGTTTATAATTTGTCCTAAATTATGTTGGCTAATGGATTTTGTTTTTCTTTTTGTTCTGACATGTAGATTTCGGAGCGAAAGTATGTTTTCAAGGGCAAATGGACAACCGAGTAACTTTTATTTGCTTTAATACATAATATAATAAAGTTCAAGAGGATGCCAAATTATATTAAGCAATATGAAATTCGACTAAAGAGAATTGATCAAAGCAAATTGTACTGTTAAGTTATGGTTTACCATAACGCTGCTTAGGCTCCGAACTATCTTGCATATCTATGGTATGTTACTGATGGAAAATATGTGATATAATATTTAGCAAACATGACTATGGCGTGATATAAGTTACAATATTGTATCTGATAATATATTTGTTCCATATTAAATATATACATGTATTCTATATTAAGGTATTTATTGCCAATAAAATATATTTATTAACATTAAAGTATTTATTTGCGATATAATTTTTTGCTACATAAATATATATTGCCGATAGAAATATATATTTATTCACAATAAAATATTAATTGGCAATAAAAATTTATTTATTCAAACAAAAATATTATTTTCGATACAATATTTTATTTGGACAATAAAAAAATCACAATATATAAAAATATATATTTATTTATTGACACTACTTACAAAAATAGTCATTGTAAGTTCAAAAATATATATTAGAAAAAAAGGTAGGAGAAAAGTCCAGGGAGTGCCACAATCACAAGCCGCAGCCCTTCCCAGACACCAAGAGGAATAGGAAACAGACAAAACAAGACAAGCCCAAATTGAACAAAAGAACGAAAACACTAAGACTAGCTCTCTCTTCCCCAAGCGAGGTATTCGCAATGCTAAGAGGACTGAAAAACACAAGAACAAAATAACACAAGGCAAGACTTAAAACAAATCGCCTCGTAAATTGAACTTTAAAGTAACTAAGAGTAAAACTAACACCGGGACCACCGGGACCACCGCCTTAGAAAGGTCAGTAGAATAAACCACCGGGAGTTTAAAGCACTTTTACAGCTAGCCAACTTTACCCTGGGTCCCGATTCTACTCTTAATACAGAAATATATAAAAATTCGGTTCGCATAAAGGCTCCCAACGCAGTCAATGCATCAAAGAGAAAACATAATCAAATTAATCACTATGATAAACAAAGACGAGTAAATAAAAACCAATACTTGAACCACGGCGGGCCAAGCCAAAGACATATCGTCAAGCCCCAACCCACTGGTTAAAGTTTTACGAAGAGGCCGTTATTGAGTCTGAGGCCCGAACCGCCGTCGTGCAATTAAAGAGTAAAGCATATCCGTCAACAATGAATGGGTTGATAACTAGCCATGCAGTCTGCCGCATAATATCCAGGCTATAGCCAATTCTTTTATAACGGTTAATTTGTTTTCTGAATTGCTCCGAAAAGTTTTATTTTCCCCACAATTTTTCTAAATCTGTACACTAAGTCACCGTAAAATTCTGGTTCCGATATACCTTGTTGCAGAAGTGTTTTCAGACCGACGTTATATTTTTCTACCAAGACACTGTGTGTGCGATAAAATTTCGAAAACGCCTTACGAAGTTTAAAATAACGATAGCCCTGAAGTTTGGCAGTAAGGGCTTTATTACGCAGTTAAAGTCACTAAGATTTGAAGAAGCTCTTGCGAATCTAGTAAGTTGAGATATGTATACCCCATATGAGGTACGCCTGGGAAACATCGCCATCCAGAAAAGGGAAATTGAATATATCAAAATAAAAATCGTCCCGTTTACCGTAAATTTTGGTGGAAAATGTACCATTAGATAAACATAGATTTAAATCCAAAAAAGTGCCTCTGTATCGGAAGAATTGGCTTTATTTAATTGGAGTTCAGTTGGGTAAATGCGGTCTACCCTTTGGTCAAAGTAAATATTGTCAATATTTAATAAATCATCAAGGTATCCTGAAGAAGAATTAAAAGCCTCAATAATGTCAGCCTGATTTTCCCGTGAGAGAGACTTCATGAAATCTCTTTCATAACAAAAAAGAAACAAATCTGCAACAAGAGGATCACAATTAGTTCTAATAGGAATACCGATAGTTGCTATAAAGTATATACCTATTATAAAATAAAATTTGCACACTATTACCTCTAAACAATATGCTGACAAAAGTTTACGAAATTACGAAAAGGGACATAACTCTGCCAATATTTGGTGTACTGTATCCTCAAAATAATATGCGCTGCTCCACATCATCCTGTAACTATTTAAGAAGTTTCAGCTTGATCGGATGTAAACTATAGGAGTTAGCCAGAAACGAAAAATTTTCAAAGGAGTATAACTGTGCTTATATTTGGTGTACTGTAACACTGAAACAATATACGCTGTTCCACATCATGGTAATTACAAATGAAGTTTCAGCTTGATCAGATGTAAACTGTAGGAGGAGTTAGCCGGAAACAAAAAAAATACAGAAATTTTAAAAGGGGCCTTGCTCTGCTAATATTTGGTGGACTGTAACCTACAAACAATATGCCGTGCTCCACATAATGATCTAACTATAAATTACATTTCAGCTTGATCGGATGTAAAGTGTAAGAGAAGTTGACCTGAAACAAAAAGTTAACAGAAATTTTCAAAGGGGCATTACTCTGCTAATAGTTAGTGGACTAACCCCGAAATAATATGCGCTGCTCCACATCATGGTTTAACTATATACCAAGGTTCAGCTTGATCGGATGTAAATTGTAAGAGGAATTAGCCAGAAACGAAAAAGGTCATGGACAGACGGACAGACACCATACCCCGTAACATAACAGTCTGGTTTTTCAAACAGGCATATAAAAATTGATGAAACTTGCCAATTAGCAATCCCAAAGCAGATCTCCACAACCTTCAACCTCCTGATCACCAGTCGGACACACATCCAACTAAGCTACCAACGCCAGCTCATACATTCATGAAATAAATATCAACCTCAAGAGGGATTTGAACCTGGAATCTCATGTTCCAAAGTCAGGAGTGCCCAACTGACAATCTCCCTTCTTGAATCAGCAGACCGGGGAGAATGATGGTAGAAATTATTTCAAGATCAATCTCTTGAAGAGGTAGGCTGCCAAGCTAGGATTCAAACTTGCAACCACTAGATCTGCCGTCTAAAGCACTACTGACTGCACTGCTGAGCAGGTTCCAATCAGCTGATGATCATACATGCAGTCTCTAGGTCAATTACTTCTATCACAAGAGGCCAGCAGCATTACTAATCTGCTTCCAGGCCAGAGTATGTGCAAGTACATGTACTGTTTCAAAGTCTTCCTGACAATGGTTAGACAAATGATTAAAATGTATAGTAGAGCCAGGTATTACTAGGTAACATTCCGAGACCTTTAATATTGCATGCCAGTATCCACTCCCTGCCTCTTAGAAGATCTCAGTGTCAAATATTATCATTTCATCAATACATGCATTTCTTTTTACCCAACAGATTTAAATTGCAAATGCACCTGCCAAAGGCAAATATCCAGTTTTGTGGATATTTTGATGTTCCATGGAAAAATCTAAAAACAAGCAAATCCATGAATATCTGACTATTGTTTGTGCCATGTGAAGCAGTTTTTTATCTAAATTGTTTCAAACATCCTTGAGCTACACAATATATAACAAGAAAGCACAAATTCCATATTATCTGGTTATATTTTATGTCAAGGAAAAGAACACTAAAACAGTCCATAAGTGCAAAATGTTGAGGCCACCCCAGGGATTTTGAGGAACAGGGGAACAAGGCCATGTATTACAGGGGAACGGGGGAAGATGAATCAAAAACAAGAGGCCCCCGGATCACGACTTGCTCACCTGAGTGACATAGCTACTCCAGGTATGCACCTGTTATGCAACATTTTTCCAATCCTATCATTGCAACTAATGAAGGATGATCATTTAAGCAGTTCTTAGTTTTGAAGAAGGACACATGGCCATGGCAGTCAATGAAGCGTGACCATTTGGACAAACTCTCAATCATATTTCACTAGTAGAAACAATGTGAAATGATGGAAATTGGCTAAGTGGTTTCTGAAGAGTTGTTTAACAGTACCATGATTTTATACACAAGTAAACAGCACAGGGGCAGGGAAATATAATAAATGTCAAAATGATTGCCTTTGGAAACAAAGATCACACTACAGATTAGAAAACGTGAGTCTTGGTTTTATTGAGAATCTTCATAAAGCAGTAAAGAAGTTTGCAACACTGCTTTAATTGTGGTTTTGGAGGAGCTGTCATTAAATAAGATCATTTTGTAAAATTTTATTTTGCCATGGCAACCCAACAAATTGGTCACTAGTCATAAAAACAAACAAACTGGGTAGACAATGATCATAACTGCAAAATATGGTTCACATGACTTCACTGGTTATGGAGAAAATGAATTAACCATTTCTTCATTATAAGTCTATGGGAGTTTTCTGTTGCCATGGCAACAAAACCAAGAGGCAGACTGGCAGACTTTTTATCTATTTTCAATTGCCCTTACCCATTTAACATTTGCACCAAATTAGAGTCCTACTACTTCAGTGGTTTTGGAGGACTGGTCAATGAAAAAATCTTTTTTTTTTTTTTTTTTTTTTTTAAATTTAATATTGCCATGGAAACCAAACAAAATTCTCACTGGTCATGAAAGGTACAGACTGGGTAGGCCATCGTCAAATGTCATAACTGCCAAGTATGGTTTACATCACTTCACTGGTTATGAAGAAAATGCAATTTCACCATTTTCCCATTATATTAGTCTACAGGTGCTTTCTGTTGCCATGGCAACCAAAGCGAGAGACAGATCACCATAATTTTAGCCAT
The DNA here is from genome assembly GCA_964016985.1 of Anodontia alba. NCBI lineage: Eukaryota > Metazoa > Mollusca > Bivalvia > Lucinida > Lucinidae > Anodontia > Anodontia alba. The sequence goes on from OZ024833.1 coordinate 50,545,595, forward strand.
TTTGAATTGTCCTTACCCCAAAGCAGTTCATTTGTACAAAATTAGAATCATACTGCTTGAATGGTTTTGAAGGAGATGTCATTTAAAAAATTCCTTTTTTTTTAAAATCTAATATTGCCATGGCAACTAAACAAAATATCCATTGGTCATAAAAAATATATATTGGGTAAACACTCATCCAATGATCATAACTGCCAAACATGGTTCACATCACTTCACGGTTTTGGAGAAAATGCAATTAATTTAACCATTTTCCCATTATAAGTCTATGGATGCTTTCTGTTGCCATGGCAATCAAACCAAGAGGCAGATCACCAAAAAATTTGGCTATTTTCAAAGGACCCTAACCAAGCAACATTCTTATCAAGTAAGGTACAAATCACTTCAATGGCTTTTGAGGAGTTGTCATTTGAAAATGTTAACGGACGGACAATCGAACAGATGTTTCAACAATTTGGGTTTAGGGGCTATGTCCCATTATGAATTTCTATAGGGTTTTAAGGGCTATGAGCTCCCTAACCTAAAGGTTTATAATGTATCTTAACGGAAAAAAGCAAATGTGGTTACAAAATTGAACCCCCTAACCCAAAATGTTTGCTCAGACAGACGGACTGATGACGGACAGGTGGGCTAGGAACATGAGAACAAAGGTGATTCGGGAACAAGTAACACAGAAAATCAAGATTTTGATTTTTGGGAAGAAGGAAAAATGATAATTTTCTTCAAGGGAACAGCTACCACCACTGGGAGGGACTTAATGTTATGGCCAACCAGACTATCTTCCATTATGTCTAAATCGCCTAGGACACAGACAGTGTACATTGTAAACTCCAGGCTGAAGGATGAAGGCCTACATGTAATATTTTGAATTACACTACGGTTCTTTTACCTGCACAGGGTGTTACTTTTCCTGGACAGTGGACCTTCAGTTAATGTCCCGCTCCAAAGGATGGCGCACAGGTTTCATGTCATGCCTGCAAATGACATAAAAGAAAGCGTGTTCAGACACCAAAAATTCCCTTAGCCTAGGATCAATCCTGGCACAGTTAGCTCTAGAGGCCAGTGCACTCACCACTGAACTACCACACTATATTGTAGTCAGTATATGAAATTTTTTATTTTTTTATTATTAAGAATTTTTGCCAGACCAAATTTTTAACAGACATGTCTGCAGGCCCTACATTACATATACAGCTGGCCACTGCAAATTAAATTCATGCTACAGAATAACAGGTTCTGTACTTGTCCGATAACTGGTGCATGACGAGTAAGTGTGTAAGAAGGTGATTCTTATCAGATTTTGTACAAACCGAATAATGCCTTATCGTTATTAGAGATGTCACTGTAATTTTACGGACAGTAATGTTGTCAAACATAAAAGTAAAGCGTATACACTTTAAAAAGAGAATACCGTAATAAGTAAACTTACATTTCGGGTGGTTTTTCGTCTTTGTTCCAGCCAGCTTGATTGCGACGTTCTGAATATTCTTCCGAAGAAGGAACTGCACCTCTTCTTAGGGTACCGCACCGGGCCGGATATATTTAGGATTGTCTTACAACAAGCTCATTTGCTTTTGTTGCAGGCTCTCTCTCCCTCTCTCTCTCTCTCTCTCTCTCTCTCTCTCTCTCTCTCTCTCTCCTTAGCCAGCCAACATTTGTTTTGTTTGAGTTATGGTTATACCACCAAGAAAACCCTTAGGGAAGTTCTCCCAGGGGTGTTCCTGGTCCCCTGAAATAAATTCAGTATTTTACCTTGTTCCCCAAAATTAAAATCTTGGCTTTCTATATTCCTTGTTCCCCCAGCACAATGGCTCAGTTGTCAGAGCATCTGCTTGACAGGGAGGTTGTGGGTTCGATCCCCGACAAAGGATACAAAGACCTGTCAGCTACACTGTACCCCTGTGTCAATCAGTAACGCGGGGTATAGTGGTCTGGCACCTATTTGTATACCGGAATATCTGTCAGCGACAAAGTATACAAAGACCAGTGTCAGCTGCACTGTCGGTTACCCGGAATATCAGCCAGGAACCCAGGGTATAGTGGCCTGTTACTTGAAGTGTACACCCGAATATCAATCAGCAACAAAGTATATGAAGTCCTGCCACTACATTGTACCCTGATGTATCAGTCAGTAACTTGGGGTATACACTTAGAGTGTATAGATATACTGGAATATCAGTCAGCAACAATTAAAGTATACGAAGATCTGTCACCTACACTGGTCCCCGGTGTATCAGTCAGTAACCTGGGATATAACAGCCTGTCACCCAGAATGTTTCGTAGTATACTTTGTCGCTGACTGATATTCACTGGTTTACACTTTAGGTGACAGGCCGCTATACACTGGCTTACTGACTGATATACTAGGGAGAAGTGTAGCTTACAGGTCTTCATATATACTTTGTTGCTGACTAATATTCCGGTATACATTCCATGTGACAGGCCACTATACCCCAGGTTACAGACTTATATACAGGGTAACAGTGTAGCCGACAGGTATTTGTATACTTTGTCGCTGACCGGTATTCGGGTATGTACTTCAGGTGACAAGCGGCTATACCTGGGTACAGTGTAGCTCACAGACCTTATTATACTTTGTCGCTGACCGACATTCTAGTCCAGGTGAGAGGCTGCTATACCCTAAGTTACAGACTGATACTTTGGGGTACAGTGTAGCTGATGGGTCTTTGTATACTTTGTCTCCGACTGATATTCCGGTATACACTTTAGGTGACAGGCCGCTATACCCTGGGTTACTGACTGATACACTGATATACAGTGTAGCTTGCAGGTCTTGGTTTACACTGTCGCTGACCAATATTCCTGTATACTCTCCATGAGACAGACCACTATACCCTGGGTTACTGACTGAGACACTGGGTAACAGTGCAGCTGACAGGTCTTTGTATACTTTGTTGCTTATTCAGGTATATTTATAACTGTCAGCTATCAAAAAAAACAACAACATTAATCTCGACCCTGTCACATTGAGTAGAACATAACATACTTTCTGTGCTGCGCATCGTGTTTGCAAATCAGTCAATCAATCAAACAGCGATATGAAGTTCTCTAATACCATGTTAGATTGTGTTTATTTTTAAATTTCAATTGCTGTTTTGTCAAGGGTTGACAATGCCAGTCACTGGCTTATAGTGTAATTCTTTGCTTATTATATGAACGTCTGTTTATAAAGGGTATTTAAAGTTTACTGAAACTTATATCAGGGATTTACATATTTATTTTATTAACTCATAACCCAAATATTCAGAGAGAGAGAGAGAGAGAGAGAGAGAGAGAGGGGAGGGAGCGGGGTGGGGGGGGGGACCTTTTTTCATAACAAACCAAGTAAAATCTCCTTTGGTAGCATATAAAAGACAGCATTGACTGCTTTAAGATTATTTAGATTGTCATTTTAAGAAAGCACTGTTTTAGAATATGTATTGGAGCGGGAAGAGTGGTCACTTTGTATTGTTTTAAAGGTCAAATTGCGTTTCGTCTGATAACAACTCAATTTTAGTAAACACCGTTCCATTTTTTCACTGGAATGGACCGGAACGACCGGGAACGCTAAGAAAGCGAGAAATGGAACTGACGGTCGCTCCGTTCCAGTCGTTCCGGTACCGGTCCGGTCCCGGTTGCGTTCCGGTCGTTCTCCGTTCATCGGTCGTTCAGGTGGTAAAGTTGACCTCTGACTGGACTGTATGCTTATTATAGAACAAATATTTTTATTTTGGAAAAAAATATAATTTTATTGCCAATAAATAAATTTAATTGCCAAAAAATATATTTTATTGCCAATTAATATTTATTTGGCAAATAAATATATTTTTATCGGCCATAAATTTCTGAATATAGAATAAATAATTTAATATGGAACAAATATATTACCAGATACAATATTGCAACGTATATCACGCCATACATGACTATTATAAAATAAATCATACACATAATATTATATATTTCTTTCTTGTACTTAAGTAAACAGAAATATAGAAAACAAAAGCACAAGTTTAGAAATACGTAATAGCTAAATGCTTGTGAAGCTTTCTTGGTGGTTCTGTATTTTCACAAACCTGGAACTAAGAAATGGTTTTATTTGCATGATGACAAAACGTGGCTCATGTTACATGCCCATATACCGGACGTCCAGTCACAGTCCAGTAGGGATATGGTCATTTCGCTTTGTAAGAGGAATGTTTACACTTCCATTGGAGGCAACTTCGTCAAAATTGTTTTTCCTCCCCTTTTAAAAAGTGATCTATTTTAAAAAGAAAGAGTTTGATTCCGAACGGAGCAAATGTACTTTCAAAGAATACTCTTTTTAGGATATAACCTCTTATAGTATACTCCTTATCAGAAGGGGCCTGTGTTCTGTAGCAAACAGGAATCAACCAAAGTTAAAATCGGATAATCTACCGAATGTTTCCAGTCCCGTTAAAGTAATGAGTCGCGTGATAAAGAGTTCATATATAATGATAATAGTGGTACACAGACCTCCATACCTCTGTCAGACTGCGTGAATGCATAGGTTAATTTGAGCCTTCTTTGTTCGATAGGCAAAGGCCGTAAGTGTTTTTGTTTTTTCTTTTTTGTGCTAAGTAACGAATCAAACCTAAGCAGTCTAAATATTGTCTATGCAAGCAATACTTGACCTGACTGTGAAATTTTGTCTGGTGTGTCTATTTGCCGGAAGACATTTTGAGTCACATCGTCCGAAAACGTACCCTCAAACATGTGCGCCCAGCGAAGATTCAGATCAGCCTGTATATTCGCGCAGTCTGATCAGAATCTTCACTGGGTGCATTTCGGATAGCTAGGGAAGCAAAGTTTCTTCATACGGACAACGACAACTCTGATAGGACAGCGCTGATGCGCAGGCTGATTTTGGGTCTTCGTTGGGCGTACATATCGAAAGGTATGTTGTCCGAAGTTGCGGCTCATGTTTAGCATGACGCCACTGGTATTGATAGCCAGTAATAAGATAGAGACATTAGCAAAACTGGTTTTGAATAATTATGACATTATTCACGCCGCCGTGCAGATACTTCGTGATTATTCAATGTAATGACTAGATGAGATGACATGTTGTATAATTCAATACTGCCTGGTTTCTCATTTATAGTATAGTTGTTTTGTAATATATATATATTATATAAATTATAATAATATTTCCAAGCTTCAGTATCCTATGAATCCAAACAGTTTCTTTTATATAATGAGCGCGCTAGCGAACCAAAAAGATACCCTATCCGACGAGTCATTCAGAGAAATCAAGCATAACAGGCGCTGCCGTCGAAGCCGGCGCGGGTTCGACCCTTACTCAGCCCAGTAGTATTTCATATTTCTCCGTATATATATCCAACTTTGAAGGTGTTTGTTTGAGTTGAGGTTTTACGGCCCAGTAACCCATTTAGGCCATGTGGCGCGAGGTCAGTTTACCTAACAAAACTTTTCCTGGGCAGGATTAGTTCTCTAAGCGGTCAAACAGTACTTGAGTACATTCTTTCGCCTGAAACTGACACGTGCCTTTCTTGAATCAGCGGAAGGGAGAAAATGACCGTAGAAAATATTTCACGATAAATCTCCACGAAAGAATGTTGCCGAACCCGGCGGAGACCGAACCCGCGACCTCCTGATCACAGTCGGACGCGAATCTGACTGAGCCACCGAGGCCGGCAATTTTAAGGTGTGTTTTTAGGAACAAATCGAACTCCATGTTTTTGCAATATACCGACTTCATGCAATGTTTACATAAACGGCTTAAGGTATTATCATGCAAACAAATACGTCCGTGAGTCTCGATTCAGTCTTGAGAAGAATATGACCCTTGAGAGCATTAACACACACACACACACACACACACACACACACACACACACACACACACACACACACACACACACACACACACACACACACACACACACACACAGGGAACTGAAAATCTCGGTGTCTGGACCAGAAAAAGCTGGTTTTGGTCAATTAGGCCTCCACTGTGACCCTCACAGATAAGGTTTCAAAACATCCCGTTATAGGGTTAATGAAAGGGCTAGTAAATATAAACCTCACTATAAACATAATAACGTTCAAACCGAAAAGGAAATGTTGCACTAAAGAAAGATAATTTCCTGACAAGTGCTAGGATATTATCGGGTTTATATTAACTTAAAACCAATATAGCCTTAGCCACTTGATATGACTTGGCAACACAATAGAATGAACAATATAATGAAGTTTGTACGTGATATGATAGCAAATATATAACTATTTCCATTTAATTGATTGCTTTAACCATTTCTTTGAGAGAGAGAGAGAGAGAGAGAGAGAGAGAGAGAGAGAGAGAGAGAGAGAGAGAGAGAGAGAGAGGAAACATTCTTTAAATAGAAAGGTGAGTGTCGTAGATGATATTTGCGTATACATATTTTGTACATATAACAACAACAACAACAACCACAATAAGAACAATAACAGTAATAATAATAATAATAATAATAATAATGTAAATTTTATCACGAAAGGAAAGCGAGGAAATTAGATATCTGTTTACTGTAGTCGGGCGACTGTTATCGGCAATGAAAATTGATGCCGCATAATGCTTATTGTTGTTTCTGTTTCATTTTTCCAGAGTCTGCGATTTTGTACTGTAGATGCCATCTATAGGGAGCATGTAGAAGATGTCATCTACAGGAGCATGTAGAAGATGTCATCTACAGAGAGCATGTAGAAGATGTCATCTACAGGGAGCATGTAGAAGATGTCATCTACAGGGAGCATGCAGAAGATGTCATCTACAGGGAGCATGTAGAAGATGTCATCTACATCGAGCGTGTAGAAGATGTCATCTACAGGGAGCATGTAGAAGATGTCATCTACATCGAACGTGTAGAAGATGTCATCTACAGGGAGCATGTAGAAGATGTCATCTATAGGGAGCATGTAGAAGATGTCATCTACAGGGAGCATGTAGAAGATGTCATCTATAGGGAGCATGTAGAAGATGTCATCTACAGGAGCATGTAGAAGATGTCATCTACAGGGAGCATGTAGAAGATGTCATCTACAGGGAGCATGTAGAAGATGTCATCTACATCGAGCGTGTAGAAGATGTCATCTACAGGGAGCATCTAGAAGATGTCATCTACAGGGAGCATGTAGAAGATGTCATCTACAGGGAGCATGTAGAAGATGTCATCTACATCGAGCGTGTAGAAGATGTCATCTACAGGGAGCATGTAGAAGATGTCATCTACAGGGAGCATGCAGAAGATGTCATCTACAGGGAGCATGTAGAAGATGTCATCTACATCGAGCGTGTAGAAGATGTCATCTACAGGGAGCATGTAGAAGATGTCATCTACATCGAGCGTGTAGAAGATGTCATCTACAGGGAGCATGTAGAAGATGTCATCTACAGGGAGCATGTAGAAGATGTCATCTACAGGGAGCATGTAGAAGATGTCATCTACAGGGAGCATGCAGAAGATGTCATCTACAGGGAGCATGTAGAAGATGTCATCTACAGGGAGCATGCAGAAGATGTCATCTACAGGGAGCATGTAGAAGATGTCATCTACATCGAGCGTGTAGAAGATGGCATCTACAGGGAGTGTGTAGAAGCTGGCATCTACAGGGAGCTCTGGCATCTGTGCAAACAAAACAAAGTGAAGAAGACGACAACGTGCTAAGAAACAAAAACTGTATAAGAAATGATTTCTGTACTATACCTTATATTTAATCCGTTATTGCTTTTTATATCGTATTATACCTAATTTGATGTGCAAAACGATGAAACAAAGCTGTTCCAAAGAAACAAACTTGCTTTTAACCACATATGAATTCTTAAACCATTCTTTATCCTAGGATTAGGACGAGAAAATGGCATGACTTCATAACTGAGCCCAAAATTAACAAAAATGAAATAAAAAGAAAATGAATGGGGTATGTGGGAGGAAGGGACGGCAGAAGGGTGTAGGCGGACAGGAGCGTAGGTTAAAAACCACTGATCACACTTCAGATATAAACTGAACACTTTAAGTGTGACAAAATTTGTTCAAGTCATGAAGAAGGAGCAAAAATGTTTAAAATAGATCGGACATTTAATCATCTTTTTTTTTTTTTTTTAAATTTGATATTTGCCAGAAGACCGCGACCACTTTCACTTTTGTTTAACAACAAACTGAGTTCCATCTGCTTGACGTCTATTGAGGTGATTAAAAGTATACCATACACTATTAGGTAATTAAACAAAATTACAATAGGTAATATTAATCTTTTTATACGAAATTGACATTGGCGAATAATATGAACTTTATGCTGTTTGCATTAAATACAGAAAATTATCTATAATAATAATAATAATAATAATAATAATTGAAATATTAATAATGATAACAATAATAGTAATAATAAATAATGAAATAATAAAAATGGAAGAAGTAAATAAAATAAACCAGACCCCCAGACCCCACCCCAACACACACACACACGCACGCACGCACACACTTTGATTTGAAATTTGAAAATGGAAAGGTCCGCACGGCATATATATATATATATATATATATATATATATATATATATATATATATATATATATATATATATATATATATATATATATATATATATATATGATATCATCATCATCATCATTTTAATTAGACAGCTGAATCGAGTGTTAAGTCAGATTATGACAAACTTTAGACAGTTTATTTACAAAATTGCAATCGTCGTGGTCTCTTGACAAATATAACTCATTAACTACCTTAGTAATTACAATTAGACCATGCCAGGAAAACAAAAAGTTGGCTTCGATACATATGGGTCGCCGGCTGATAAAAAGATACCGATGGCAAATACATGTATGAATAGCGTAGCCCGAGACTAGTTTGCGCATCCACAAGTCGGATAAAGACTTTCGCTTTCTGTCGTATCTTCTACATGCTCCTTATAGTGTGTAGGCGAACAGTGAAGTTCCTGACAAGACTTCGGAGGTGCGCAGGCTGGTCTTGATCTTCTTTGTTCGCATGTTGTAAGATCTCTTTCCTCAGGCGCCAGCCTTTATCCCATAAGTAGGGATTAGGATCAGCCAGGAACGCCGCGATTCCTTTACTGATCTTTGCTTTTCATCGATATCATCTACACTATACACTGATGACTGTAAGCCGACAGCGAAGGCCCCTCTTAGACTGCGCCAATGGCCGAATGCACGGATTGATCTCGGCTTTCGCTGCCCGCATATGTCCGAAAATTCGTTTTCACGTGATGCAGCCCACAAAAACTAATTAGACGAACATGATTATTATATACTCAAGGAAAAAAGAAACTGTCCAAATGGGTTTACCGATATTTTTCACATATATTTTAAATTTACATATACAAATTTGGTACCAAAATGTAGGTCATGCATAGGCCGATCTGACGCTTTGTCTTTTGTTAAAATTATCGGTACAAAAACATGTGTTTTTGACGTTAAATGTCGTAGGGGTCAAAATTCAAATTCGCAACTATTGATGTTAACTTGACCGTGTTTTTGTTCCTCCGGATTTTTCAATAAATGTGCATCTCGTTCAATACCGAGTGTGCCCACCTCTCCTCCGAATTACAGCAATCATTCTCGAGCGCATTGACCGGACGTAACGTCTAACAACGTCATTTGGAATAACGTTCCATTCTTGGCTTAATGTAGCTCTATGGTTATTAATGTTGTTGATGACATGGTTCTCCCTTGCCCTGCGTCCAAGGACGTCCCAAACGTGTTCAATGGGGTTCATGTCCGGATGGGAAGCCGGCCGTTGAAGCACGTTAACGTTATGTCTGGCTAGGTAATTCTGTGTCAGTCTAGCCGTGTGTGGGCGTGCGTTATCATGCATCAGGATACCAGGATTCTGGTTCAGAAACGGGATAACAACAGGACCGAGAACCTCGGTGATGTAATGTTGGGCATTAAGAATACCAGTAATTACGATCAAGTCTGTTTTCCTACCACCCATTATCCCTCCCCAAACCATTACACTACCTCCGCCAAATCTGTCCCTCTCTAGCAAGCAATTATCGGCGAAACGTTCACTTCGGCGGCGAAAAACGCGTATTCTGCCACCAGCAAAGCTCAAATTGAAACGGGACTCATCTGTAAACAAGACCCTTGCTCACTGGGCTCGAGTCCAACGTAAATGGCGTCGAGCCCAAAGCAACCGAAAATTACGATTGCGGGGTCTAATGATGTGTCCTACATATGGCCGCTTGGCTCTTATTGGATCTGCGTTTTTGCGAAGGCGATTCAGAACAGTTTTTCTTGAAATGTGGAACTGAATACCAGTGTTTTTAGCCGTTTTAAACCTATTACGTAGATGCGTTAACGTAATATAACGATCTTAGCATGGGATCGTTACCTTTGGCCTACCTGAACGAACCGCATCCTTTAAGCTTCCAGTTTGCCGAAAACATTGTCGAAGATTATTTATGGTGTTCCGATGGCAGTGAAATTGTCTTGCGACGTCAGAAACACTAACGCCAGAAGCAAGGAGTACAATAGCCTGAACTCTATTATTTTCTCGAAGCCGTGGCATCTTTGAATTGAAACGAATTCAAAGTGGTGTGTGATTTTTCGATTGTATAGAGGTCGCGTAAATCGGTCACTGACAAATAACATTTGGTTGTCGAGGATCACGACTTGCACGTTCAAAAGTTACATAACTGCACTCGGTCGCTTTGGAGGACATGTATGCAATAAAATGTAAGGAAAATGAGTGCAGTAGGTACACGGGTATATGTGTACTTATCCTTGAAAAATCCGTTCATGTAGTCACAGTAGTTTAAAAATTACAGCGAAAATAAAAGTGCACAGTTTCTTTTTTCCTTGAGTATATATGTTTATACAACATGGCTGAAGCATTATTTTACAATAAATATGCATTTACTGACACAGATGAAATACCAATTTATCACTATCTGGGCTATTTCAGCAGACGACAAACTGATTATATGCTTCTTATTTTTCTCGGAAAACAGGATCATGCAAACTGACAATTTGTATGAAATGTCAAATCCTGTTTTCTATGTAAATAAGAAAAAAATGTTTCAAAATGTTGTCTGCTGAAAATCTTACTCAGCATGCAGACCGTTGAAAGAAAAACAAATCATTTTATTGGCTGGGTACCTTATGGATAAACAACAGAGTTCATTCAAACACTCAAACTATTTTTATTTTCTATTCTCTTTTCATTATTTTTTATTTTACATGTATTTTATTTTTGTTTTTGTCCACAATGGTTTACTAGACACTCCAATTTAGACTGAACAAAATAAAGAAGAAAAAAAAAACACGTTTTGAAGAAATTTACCTGCAACTATATTATAAACATTTAAATCTAGCTATGAAATTATGCACTGAATGAAACTGTAGTGTTTTTGACTTTCAGTAGCCACAAAATCAGGACACACACACACACAAAAAGAAACATGAATTGAACCAATACTTAATTTTCTTACTGGATAAACCTGTCCCATGCTTTCACACGTCGTGCATCAAATTTGGTAGCTATTGTTCGTATTTTACCTTCTTCTATCCTGACTCTTAACTTGGAGCATTTCGGATTTTTTTTTTTCATTAGCAACTTTCACCCTATATGAAAGTTAATATTTCTAACAGAAAAACGCAGTTACAAGCCATTTATCGCCTAGAAACAACTTTGATTTTCGGAATATCACAGAATACCGGCACCGTCGATAATCTTAAGCAGAGAGTCAGTTGCCCATTTAGATCTGACTGAAATGCTGAAATCCGTTAAATATGGATCGTCGGCTGAGAAATGAGACATCAGAACATATGCGAACAGCGAAAATCCAGACACGCCTGAGCATCCGCACAGTCTGGTCAGGATATGCGGTGTTCGCCTGCACAACATGGGGACCTTGTCAAGCTATAGGAATAGGCGTAAAGAAAAAAAAGCTATGTTTCCGCTAACATGCTGAAAAAAAAATTTAGTCGGTAGGTAGGAGAAACATTTTTTTTATTTTTCTACTTTTTTTCTCCAGAAAAGAACAGGGTCGGGCCTGTAAATTTATGAAAATATAGGTATTTGGTTGAGGGTCGGTGCTTTAATTTTTTATTTTGCGTTTTTACTGATAAACAATAGCAGAATCGGGTGTTTGGAACAGGGTCAGTCGGGTTAGCGGAAACACAGCTATTTTTTACGCCCTTCAGCTTGAATCGACACGTAGCTGTGCGAACTGGTCTGGGGCTTCCCCATTCGTATATGCCCTAAGGTCCTTTTTGTCAGCCGGCGGTCCACATACAAAACTTATGGAAATATAAACCTACTGTTCAGAAAAGATAACAGCTAAAGGTTTAGATTTAGTGGTTTTGATGAAATACCTGAAATAGAAATATTTGCTTACTCACTAGGGGCTACTCTTAAAGGAATTTGTTTTGCTCTTTCAGGGAGCAAACACTTTCCTTAAAGAGTAGCCCCTGTTATTGAAATATTTCAAATACTAATGTTCTTTCGACATCAATTGGAAAAATGTTTTTACTTATTATTTATTTTAAATAAACTCAGCCATATTAGTGGCAGGCTATATTATCTGTAATTCACTGGAAAAATTGGCATATCTAACGGAAACTCTCTGTCCAACCTTCACAAGTGTCATGGTCACAATTCCTCTGTTTGAACTAAGAAAGCCTTCAGAGATTTCTAATATGCCCATAGTGTCATGCTTCTTTTCAGAACCTATAAGTTGCCCATCTAATATGACTTCTGACCTACTTGGCACAGGTACCCTTTCGGTAACAATCACTCTGTAACTCCCTAGTTCTTCTAACTTGACCAAAGGGCATGTTTTTTCTTTTAATATGCATGATCATACCCACGATATCGACTATCACATCGTGACTCACCATAAAGTCTAACCCTATTTTGGCATCTGTGTCCATCTCGACCACTACGACATCCATGACACAGCTGTTTATATTAAAGCATGTCTTTGTTTTGCCTTTTGTGTCAAGTAGATCTCCAGAGGCAGATATAATTTCTCGATCAAACTTCTCAAGGATAGTTGATCCTTTAATAATAGCCCAAACTTTAGATGATAAGAGAGTAAGTGTTGCTCCCGTATCTACCAGACAGTCTGCACTATAGCCTCCGAGTGTAGCTTGGACATATATTCCGGTATGCTTATAGCTGCTCAGATAGATACTTTCTCTATCTTCGTAATTTGGTTTTGTTGCATTTTAAGTCTCATTCTCAAGTTCAGGACAATTTTTCTTCAGGTGCTTATCAGAGTTACAGTTAAAACACCTGCGTGGCCGTCTATTTAGTTCTAGTTTATTTAGTCTATAGTGCAGACTGTACCCTTCTGCTGAGAAAAAAAGACGGTTTACTATTGTGATCGTGGCCATAAACACTTGATCTACATTTATTAACTTAAACTTGATCTACATTTATTAACTTGTGTTTGATTATACCATCGACCCAGGTCGATTGTTTGTGTTGTGTTGCTGCTGTGTCATGCATTTGTTCAGGTTTTTCGACATTTCCTCAAGTGCGTTTCGAAGTGAGGAAAATGATTCATCCCACTTTTTTATCAACTGACGATTCACTAGGGACAGTTGCATGAATGAAACCTTGTCACATCTGTTTCTTTTCAGCTCTTTAAAAAAGCTTCTAAATCCACGACATGTCTTACGGCATCGTTCAAGTCAACAGGTCTAGCCTGTTTGACTTTTAATTTCATTTCTGAATTGACTAGCGAATCAACAAACTGTTTTTTTGCCAGGGTTTATCGAACATCACACGGAGCCTTTGGGTATTCCAGATTGATCAGGCGTTTGATATCTTGTCCCAGCTTGGCCATACTCTCAGATGCTTTCTGGCGGCGATCACGAAGCTGTACCCTACAGAGCTCCGTCTGGTTTGGAGGTGCGAAACGCTTTTCCAGGGCCTTAACCAAGTCAACATAGTCATGTTTCCGAGACCCTAGATTACCAAACACGCCTTGAGCTTGTCCTGGGAGTAACACAGAGAGATATAGACAATTCTGTTCTTTTGTCCATTCATTTAGTTCGTCACTTGCATCAAAATGAGCTTTGTAATCTAGCCATGCTATGGTTCCTCATACGTAGCTGGTTTCACCAATGCCTTCTTAGCATGATCACCTGAATTTGATTTGTGTTTTCTTTCTGTCACTAATCTGTCAGGCTGATCAAAATTTTCAGGTAATGATAGCTCATTTATATTGATGTCACCTTTCTGCTCATTGTCCGGTCTACCAACTGGTATATCAGAACGTATCTTCTTCGGGACACGTGACTGATCAACTTTCCCCGCCATGGATGTAGACATTGACATGCCAAACTTTGTTTCATACCCTGAGATTTCATTTTCTAACCTTAATTACTCATTCTGTCTTTTCAAATCCTCTATCTACGGTACAAGCTTTCAAGCTCTCCCTGATTTCCTTCAGCCATTTAAGTTGTAATGCAGTACTGGGTAAGTCTATTGATAAAGCAACAGATAATGCCCCACGCTGGACGCCAAAATATGTAACGTGTGAGGAGTAAGTATGATATAAAGTAATGTAAAAACTCATAGAGGCAAAGCTAATGAATATAAATTTTTCCTTTGGGACTACCTTGTCTTATCATGGGTGACAAATGATTGTATACGAATTGGTAAGCTTAAAATATCACGTGAATTATATTACATACGAGTATATAGATACTTTGTTAATTAGCGCTTGACAGCATATGACCTTCCCAAGCTAATAAACACGATGAAACCCTGATCTCTCCCTCAAACCAAATGTGCAGTGACCAGTATATAGCCAATACCCTAGCTATATACTGTATAAGCACCGACTCAATAAATCAGCCCTATCACCCTGGATTGTTCAAATATTGTTACTTTTCAGTTTCTGGTACAGAGCTACTCGGATAGACAATGTCTACTTTTAACCTCTGTACCAAGATCTACTTAGATAATAATCTTTTGAAAATGCAATCCAGATTAGAATTTGTTTGATTTATTTCCTGTTGTTTCTTTTTTGAGAGCAAGTCAAAAACTGGGAGCTGCCTTACACACACGGGTATTTATACTACTAGTGACGTATCACATTTTGGGCCATTCTCATTTCATGGACGATTCTAAAAATAACAGAAAACGGTAGGTCAGGTTTATTCGGTAAATAGTGTGACCTAACATCTGACTATTTGGACGCTCGCTGATAGAGAGACCAAGCGCCTCTGTGATTTCCGAATTAAAAGTAAGTTCACTGGTTGATATGGACTGAAATGATATCTTGAAGCTTGTTATTGAATGATTAAATGGAGTTTTATGGAAATTAGACCTAGATTAGACAGGTAACTAAATTATTGTAAAGGGACTCGTAATTATCATACTTGCTAAGGATCAGCTGTCTGTTGAGGTCGTTTAGTACACTGACAATGTGCGATTTCGACTGGAATAGAATGGAACAGACTTTTTGTCACACATCTATGTTTTTGGAACGAAGCTTTAGCTCTTGGCTACTTGTTAGTAAATATATTCTACCTTGAGATCTAAATGGGCAATCTCCAAATCATGTATGTAACCCACTGCTTTAAGAATACCGACATGGCAGTGTTTCTGAAGTTTGAGGAGATTCTGCATAGTTTAATTCTATCGATAATATCTAACAAGTTACCAGGCAATATTTCCATAAGTTACCCATGGCTAAGTGATTGGTGAACAGTTAAAATGTTCGGATATTGTAAGGAGGAAAGATCATATCACAAATGCTTCAGCTTTTGCAGTCTTGGTGTCCATGATATCTGTCTTGTTTTTAATCTGCTAGATAATTGCTTGACCTTCACATTCACCTGTGCGTTTCAGAATTGTTCTCATTCTGTTGTCTCTCCAATACCGTATATATCGTATAACTCCTTCTTCTGGTTATCCTCTTTGTTGTTTTCAGCTCGTTCGGAAGGCATTTTTCTTTTGTTTACTACATAACTGATTTGATAATCAGTTATGTTGGTAAATAGTTCTATCAGATAGACGTCAGTGTCTGTATACAGGCAGTATGGAATAATGGTGAATCAGTATCTGGTCTTTGTCTGGATTAACCTGTCAGAAACCAACAATTTCACTTTATATAGTATATGCGTAACTGGCTGTCTGTTATTGAATTTGATATGCTTTATTGCGGCAAATAAAGTCGTTGCGTTACAACCACATGAACAAAAAAATATACAAAACATGTAAATACGTTTTATATTATATAATATTTTATTTTTCGCTGCCGAGTCACAATGTAAGAAAAACAAAACATGTAAATACTTTTTATATTATATAATATTTTATTTTTCGCTGCCGAGTCACAATGTAAGAAAATGTACCGGCAGATACATGCGCCACGCGAAAACTAAGACCAACTAGTACACCCTCGCAATCTGATATGATTCATCACTGTCCGCCTTAAGAAATTTGGGATACTCGCCTGTACAAAAATCGCATGCGATCTGCGGCCTACGATCGTTTTTGACTGCTTGACAAAATTCATTTTATGACATTATCCAGCCATATTTAAAAGACAAAACTCACACAGCCTGATCAAGCTGAAACTGAAACTAGGCATTGTTGGATAAATGCAGGAGACGTTTGATCTACGCATGTCACGTTTGATCTGTGTATCTGTAGTTTTATCTGTGTATGCAATTTGTTCTATGCATGCACGGTTTGATCTCTGCATGCATTGTTTGATATGTGCATGCGACGTTTCCTTTATGCAATAGAATTTTGATCTGTGAATGTGCAGTCTGATCTGTGTATGCACAGTTGCATCTATGCATGCGTTGTTTGATATATAGATGCGTTGTTTGCATGCGATGATAGATCTATGTCTACGTGGTTTGACCTACGTCTGCGTTGTTTGATCTATGCATGCGACGTTAGATCTATGCATGCGAAGTTAGATCTATGCATGCGCAGTTTGTTCTGTGTATGCGCAGTTTGATCTATGCATGCGTACCCATGCTGTGCAGTTGGATCTATGTACGTGTTAATTTATCTATGTATCCGGATTTTAATCTATGCGTGCGCAGTTTGACCTATATCTACGTTGTTTGATCTATGTATGCGACCTTTGATCTATGCCCTATTAGTCTGACCTATGTCTGCGCGGTTTGATCTATGCATGCACAGTTTGACCTGTGTCTGCGTTGTTTGATCTATGTATGGGACGTTTGATCTGTGTATGCGAATTTGATCTATGCATGCGCAGTTTAACCTATGCCTGCACAGTTTGATCTATGCATGCGCGGTTTGACCTATTCCTTTGCAGCTTGATTTATGCATGCGCAGTTTAACCTATGTCCGCGATGTTTGATCAATGTATGCGACGTTTTCTGTGCATTCTAATCTAATCTGTAATCTTGGCATGTGAAGTTTGATCTGTGTATGCGCAGATTGATCAATGCATGCGCAGTTTAACCTATGTCTGCGTTGTTTGATGCATGCGAATTTTTGTCTATGCATGTGCAGTTTGATCGGTGTATGCGCAGTTTGATCTATGCATGCGGATTTTGACCTATGCCTGAGCAGTTGGATCTGTGCATCCTCAGTTTGACCTATGCATGAACAATCTGACCTATGTCTGCCTTTTTTGATCTATGTATGCGACGTTTGATGTGTCCATGCGAATTTTGATCTATGCATATGCAGTTTGATCTGTATATGCGCGGTTTTATCTATGCATGCTCAGGTTTCAGTTTTACCTATGCCTGCGCATGTATGTATGCGGAGTTTGAATTGAGCAAGCAACGTTTGATCTTTGCATGTGTGTTTTATCTGTGTATTCACATTCTGATCTATGTATGCGCAGTTTGATCTATGCAGGCACAGCTTGATCTATGCATGGGTTGTTTTGTCTATGCGTGCACAGTTTGATCTTTGCATGAGTTGTTTGATCTATGTATGTATCGTTTGAACTATGCAAAAAACGCCCGTCTATGAATGCGAAGTTTGATCTTTGCGTTTAGATCTGTATATGCACAGTTGGAACTATGTAGAATGAGTTTGAACTGTGCATGCGATGTTTGAGCTACGGATGCGACGTTTGGTCTATGCGCAGTTTTGCCGATGGCTGCAAAGTTTGATATATGCACGCGCAGTTCGATATATGCATGCCAAGTTTGATCTATACATGCACAGTTTGATCTATGCATTTGCAGTTTGATCAGAGCATGCACAGTTTCATCTGTGCATATATTGTTCGATCTATATATGCATAGTTTGATCTATGTAAGCCAAGTATGATCTATGCATAATCGAATAATCTAATCTATGCATGCACAGTTTGATCTGTGCGTGTATTGTTCGATCTATGCATGCAGTCTTTGATCTATTCAAGGCAGTTTGACATACGCATGTACAGTTTATTGTATGCATGCACAGTTTGACGGACAACAGGCCACGGCATAAGCTGACCTGAAGCAAAGTTCCAGGTGAGCTTATAATGCGAATATAATGGAGAAACCTTCAAGTTTATATTTAAACAGTTATCGTTGTCCAACTTTCCTCGAAATGTTTAGTTGTTGTTCTTTATTTGTTAGTTTCTTTGTATGTTTAAACTTGTACCCATATTAGTGCACGGTGAGGTATCACGTGATTTATAACGCCACATAACGCTAACGGCCATTCAGTCGTCAGGTTACTTCCTCTTTATTCTTTTATGATATTTCACAGTGGTACGTTAAGCTTGATCTTGCCGACAGTGGTCAATAGTCTTTTGTCTTTATGGCATATTACACCACGTCGGGGGAAGCGGTTATGCACAAGTCATTTGTTGACCCGGATCTTACGGGACCGTGGAATAGCAGGTCTTTTAATTTTTCAGTTTGCAAAGCCCTGCCTAAGGCTGAGTTTATGGTAAAATTCCTACTAAAAGCCCCTGCCCCCTTCCCCCCACGGAGGTTGACACAAATGAAGAACAGCATGTGAACTGGACCGTTTATAGATAGATTTTCTAACCTATGATTTTCTATGGTCATAGCGCGATATTCTTCACCTTACTTCGATTTGGCTCTTGCCCGCCATTATGAAGAAACAAAATTTTGGTTCTCGCGAGAGTAAATCCTGGCTAAAAGCCTGGCTTTGTAAATTGCTGTCAAAACATATTAAAAGGTGTAAAAGCCGCCCCATGCCACTGCAGTGGGTGTGGCATAAATCTTATTGCCAAAGTGACCAATCACATGTCCCTGATAGGGGTATTATACACTGGCACTAGGCTATATTCCTAATGTGTGAAATTTTGATTTATCTGCTATCTAGATAGTATCTTATCATCAAGCTATTACTGAAGGTGTCGAAAATGAGACCTAAAGACCCAATTTGGAACCTCACTATTTTGGAAGATAACAAAAAAACCAGTGCAAGGTGCAAAGACTGTAATATTGAAGTTAGTGCTAAGGTCTTAAGACTGAAGAATCAGAGACAAAAATGCTAGGTTTTGCACTTAAATCAACTGTTATATTTAATGATTTTCACCAAATTATCAACCAAAAGGCCATACTAATAATCAATGAACCAACTGACCACCATAATCTCCAACTGACCACTGAAAATTCTCAATTGACCACTCAGTATTTCAATCGACCAGTATTGACCACTCGGTTAAAACCGCCCCTGGTTTTGACCGTCCAACCTTGCATAAATTCCTAGGATGCCTGACTGCACCCTTTCTTTGGGGGTCCGTGTCTGTTCACCTGAACATTATGACTTGTTACTGGTTCAACATTCTATGACTGTTCTATGGCATGGGTACGTAGCCCACATATTTCTTGGCGTCAACAAAAAGACGTCACTTTGCACAGTTGCAAGTTTAAAAAATTCCTTTTCTCTGAATTGGGCTCCTAATTATGCTAAAACAAACCAAACAAAATTTCATCTTATCTTCTGACGTTGAGAACTTTATCTAAAAGTCCGTCATAATTTTGTCCCATTTGATTCCCCGCTAGGTTCGGCAAATAGGCATATTATTTATCCTTAGTGAGTCCGTTGAACCTCCCCCCCCCCCACACCCCCCCCCCCAAAAAAAAAAAAAAAAAAAAACACCCAAAAGTACACTAAAATCACCCAAACCATACCCCAAAACACGTTTTAAACTTCTTGAGTCACAAATCAGACAGTTAAAAATCAAATATATTATTTGATTTATCATCCACACTCATTATAGAAACATTAACAAAGTATTTATACATAGCTTCTGATTATTGAAGGCGCCTGACCTAATGACTGTCTTGTTTGTTCGCTAGTATGCAAAATGTGAATTTTTATAATGGGCCGGTTTTCTTTGGATGTGAAATTACAGGGCAAAATGTTTATTCATTTCTTCTTTCTTTCTTTCATTTATTTGTTTGTTTCTTTGTTCTCTCATGCGATCGTCCGTGCATATCGAGTGCGTGTGTTTAAGAAAACAAATGCCACAGGTTCAGTGGAAGAGTAAGCGGGTGCCACACAAACGGCCCTACGTTTTTTTTTCTGTTGCAAAGATGCTGCTCAAACTGTGCGGATGCACATGCACATGCCGATCTGGAACTTTGTTGGTCATATGTATTCTTCGACGTCGTCCCATATTTCATGTAAATATTTTTATACAGTTAAGACCAAAATACCTTGATCAGACTTGCATGCATATGCTAATCTAGAATTTTGCTGGTCAGATATTTCTTGGGCATCACTCTCTATTCTGTTTAAGTTTTTGCAAAAGTCTTGACCCGCTCATATTTCGTTGACGTTTATCTGCTGCAAAGACCGAAATCAAACTGTATGAATGCACATTATACTGAGCTATCAAACATCTTTGATACCCCATTCTACTTGAGATAATAAATAAATACAGTAATTTAGAGTGAAAATAGATAAGTAAGTGGTTTGGTGTGAAACTGTAAATAAATAAAGTGGTTTGGGGTATTTGGGGTTGTTTGTAATGGTTAGGTGTGTTTCAACGGACTCATCATTTTCTACGAAAGCACATTCGCGCCATGTACATCATTAATTCTATCAAATTGTTATTCTAAATAGAGAACGTTTTCTTTGAACTTTCAAAACTTGACTTTTGCGTGAACTTGAAGATCATATTGTAAAGATGTTTTAAAATGCGCACAACGAAAGCTGAATAAAATATTAGACAAAAATAACCATTTCATGAGATTTATCATCGCTTCAAGCCACGTACATTCTTCCATACAGAGGCTGACAGACTTAGGTCACATATGATCTTATAAGACTTCGTCTAAAAGTTGTGCAACCGGAAGTAGGTACGTCTGAGAGTAACCCCTCTTACACTTTTATGTTGATCCTTTTAAAACTGTCCGTCTAATTTTGTCATTGTATAAATTTGTGCATCTGCTTCTTTGCTCACCTGAACTAACAGATCTATGGTTGGACAATGCACGAAAGATATCCAAATACGCAAACTGTTGTTGATAAAAATGCCATATAGAGCAGACTGTGTTTTTATCTTTACCAGGTTTCAATTCTTCTGTAATGGATTGTCTTAATATGCGGTTTGCATAAAACATATCAACACTGCATTAATTTCTAGAATCCATGTATCTGAGATACAGGTGTAAATATCCAAAATAATACTAAGTGATAAAGGGTTTCATTGACATAAAAATTCGTCCCATAAGATTATCTTCCCCTGCCAAAGAGTTATACACATGTATGAAAAAAGATGTATAAAATCACAGTTCGAAAGGATAAATTTGAAACTTACATCAATCGGCCAAAGTGACAAAAGGTTTTTATTGGCTCAAAATTTTGTTACCTAAGCTTTTTTTGTACCTGCCTAGAATTGGACGTTTCAGGTGACTGATACAGGACCAATGTTCATCTAGTTAACCCACTCATTTTTAACAGCTCAAATAAAATAAAAAGGTGGGGAACGAAAATTCCTTCTGGAACTCCCTGGACTTTTCTCTTACCTTTTTTGCATGTTTCTTCAATGTTTTGATAGGACAGAATGTCTGACTTCTTGTCCAGTTTTTTTTTTGTCCAGAATTCTGGATATAAATGGAACCAAGGTCAAAGTCCTCGCCGTTCCTGGAGACGGAAATTAGTTTTTCATTCTTTATGGAACTTTTTCACAAACAAGAAATTTACGGCTGACAATTTGTATTTCCATCCAGTGAGTGGAATAAAATGTCTGCCAGAATTAAGAATTGTGCATGACGCTGCCAACCTCACACTTTATTCATATTATGAAAATATGATAATTCGCAATTGGTTGGATGCTCATTAGGTTGCACCTCTCTCGAATTAACTGACTGTGCCAAGGAGATGCTTTGGTTATGGTGTCTTCTATTTGCCAGTGTTCTATTTGCCAGAATTTTACGGTGATTTAGTGTACAGATTTAGAAAAATTGTAGGTAAATCTAACTTTTCGGAGCAATTCAGAAAACTTATTAACCGTTATAAAAGAATTGGCTATAGCCTGGATATTATGCGGCAGACTGCATACCTAGTTGTCAACCCAATCATTATTGATGGCTATGCTTCACTCTTTAATTGCACGACGGCGGTTCGGGCCTCAGACTCAATGACGGCCTCTTCGTAAAACTTTAACCAGTGGGTTGGGGCTTGACGATATGTCTTTGGCTTGGCCCGACGTGGTTCAACTATTTGTTTTCATTTACTCTGGCATACAGTAGAATTAGCCATGAGTACTCGTCTTTGTTTATTTTAGTGATTAATTTGATTTTTATGTTTTCGCTTTTGATGCATTGACTGAGTTGGGAGCCTTTATGCGAACCGAATTTTTATGTGTTTCTGTATTAAGAGTAGCATCGGGACCCAGGGTGAAGTTAGCTAGCTGTAAAAGTGCTTTAAACCCCCGCTGGTTTGCTCTACCGACCGTTCTAAGGCGGTGGTCCCGGTGTTAGTCTTACTCTTTGTTGCTTTGTGGTTTATTCTACGAGGCGATTTGTTTTATGTCTTTCCGTGTGTGTCATTTTGTTCTTGTGTTTTTCAGTCCTTTTAGTATTACGATTACCTCACTTGGGGAAGAGAGAGCTAATCTTAGTGCTTTTCGTACGTTTGTTCGGTTTGTGCTTGTTTGGATTTGTCGGTTTCCTCTTCCTCTTGGGGTGTGGGAAGGGCTGCGGTTTGTGAATGTGGCACTCCCTGGACTTTTCTCTTACCTTTTTTTTCACCTACTCTCTGTTGGTGTTTGACATTTTTGTTCGCTTTATTAATGATAAACTTATGGCAGCTGCTGACACAGAACTGACTGTCAGCTTGGTTTATCGCTTGAACAATTTAACTTATGACATCTAAATTCTTTGTGTTCCTCGGGTGTAGGATGTGGACTTCGATTGTATTGATTCCTCATCATAGCCTTTGCATCTACTTAAAAATGTGGTCTTACCCCACCCTGATAATTCATGCATTTTACGTGAAAATGAAATGTTATTTTCATATATTTTCTCAGCAGCCAATCTAGGCAAACAATAAAGAATAGCATTGTATGTGTAGTAAGCACTGTTTGCCATAGAATGAAACAGAGATATAGAAAGGTAACAGTACTGAATATGAATAGTGAACTGTTATATTGCAAGAAGTATTCCATTCGGTAGACATGGGACAGTACTATAGCTGGACGAAAGCACGCAAAATCCAAAATGTCTTCAATACGTTGTCTCTTAGTTACTCTGTTATTTCTTCTATGATATGGCAAAATAAAACTTATTCAGGCAGTAATTACGCGGTCTTATATTTACTACCTCCGATATCAAACAACAGCTACTCCGACATCGTGAACAACAGCTGTCAGAGTGCCTCCGATCATTTAAATAACCATGAACGTGACTAATTTGTAAAAATCTATGTATTTTTTCAATAATTTTGAACCTGACACTTCTGACGTAAGCAACAAAATGATGTAAAATTGCAATGATACCAAACACTCGTGTCAAAGGTAAATATAAATTCAAATATTTACAATCGAAAACGCGATCTTCGCTGAAAATAAAAAAGTCGCAATTTTAAAAACTGGCCTAGATTCCAACGGACACAGTTCAAATTAATCTAATGCATTCCGTGCTTTTATCATTCTATCCAAAAACGGTCTCTATGTTTTTGTTCGTTCCGCAAAGCTGATCTATACGAAGAAAAATGGAAAATACAGACCCTGTCCTGCCATGTCTGTCATTGTTTACCTCCAACCCTGTCCTGCCATGTCTGTCATTGTTTACCTCCGAAATAAGAGATTTCAGGTTTACCTGGAAGTCCTCAACAGCAATAGTGGGATTATTATAATGCAATATTTTGTGACCTCCTGTTGTCTTGCACAGCAAACCCTTGCTGAAAACTGGTATACTCAGAAAAAGAAAAAAAAAATGCCCCTTTGTAGCAAATACTTTTCTTTTCTGAGTACACCCCTTTTAAGAAGGGAGGCA
The DNA here is from genome assembly GCA_964016985.1 of Anodontia alba. Lineage (NCBI taxonomy): Eukaryota > Metazoa > Mollusca > Bivalvia > Lucinida > Lucinidae > Anodontia > Anodontia alba. The sequence continues at coordinate 50,570,034 of OZ024833.1, forward strand.
AAACAATTTTTAGAATTGTTTCCCCGCACCCCCCACCCCCCATAAAGTGTATCAGTTCCGCTTGATATAAAAAAGAGAAGTGATAACCTAAAAATATATATCTTCTCAGCGTTTTGATTAGGGCAATTCTACAGCTTACCCACAGAAGTCCTTCCCATTCCAAGACGTTTATTTCCAAGTAAGTCATAAAGGTAGAATTCTCTCCAGGGCTTCCTTACTACTGGCCTTTCGACATCACTCAAAAAGACGCATTTTGCATGGCGTTTTATTTTAAATGAAAATATTTTGTTCTGATTGACCATATCTAATCAGTTACAATTAGTCTTTCCTGTTTCTGTGTTTTGTTCTCAACTATTTACTCAAGAAATAAATGTATAGCCAAACCTATGCAGTTTCAATAGGAACGTGTTTTCTTTGTTTTTTTTTTTTTTGTTTTTTTTTTTTTGTTTATTTTTGATTTGTATCACAGAAAATATTTATTACTCTCCTTTGCTGATTCTTAATTAATATATAATGACAATATTGTAAAAACTTGCCTTCAATGTACCTACCCTACAGATTTCGGCATAATTTGCAACCATTTTACTATGAGTAAAAATGATTATATATATCAATATAGATTAGAATAAAACTTTTGTTTATAGGTAGTAATGACAAATGTTTTTTTTCATAAAATCATGGCAAAAGTTTGCAAATTTACTTCTTTACTGTAAAGCACCAGGAACTCCTGAAAGATGTCGAAAGGAGAATAGACCCATTATCTATACAGATATATTGTATCAAGGTAATAAATTTGCACATAAAAATAGTGAGTTCAAGGATTAAAAGTGGATAAGCAATTATTTGATTTTGTACAGATGGATGGATGGATGGTCAGTTGGATTTACTTGTTTCCAAACATTCCATGTTAACTAAGCCGCGCCATGCGATAACGTGTCGTTTGGTATATGCGTCAGCGAAGGCCCAGATCAGCCTGCGCATCCGCGCAGTCTGATCAGGACCTTCACTGTCCGCTTATAGAATCATTTAATATAACAGAATTGCGTATTCGCAAGATATCTTAATCTGCGCATCTTTTACATGCTCGAAGGCACTTTTTTTTCTTGATTATCCTGGTCCTGGATTTATTGTAGTTCCTTGTCACAGTAAGGTTCGACTAATTCAGTGTAGCATTCTTTCTAAGATGATCGTATTGTGGTTGATGCTGAATGTATTTCAAACAGCCAGGTGTTTGTGGTCCAGAATGAGTTCCATAGCAATCACATCTATACGGAAATTCCGACTGCGAGCATCGTTTTCTACATATCCCGTCTCTGAATCCTAGACACCGGCATCTAAAGAGAATAGTTATAGTGAATTCAAGAGTGACTCCTCAAACCAAGATTAAAACATGCTTCACAAACTCTGCTCAAACAATAATTCGCGCAGGTAGACATATTATATGTCATCCTCCATGGAAACAAAACACACATATATATATATATATATATATATATATATATATATATATATATATATATATATATATATATATATATATATATATATATATATATATATATATATATTGAGAATTAATCATTAACAGTGCAAATGATTTGTTTACCTGAGGCCTTTCGGCTCTCACCTTCTTATAGGCCTAAATCTGAGTTGAGCGTTCTCCCCTCTGTGTTGACGTACCACCCAGACTTGCAAAAAGTGAGGGATACAGTGAACAAACACTGGCCCATCACTGAATCCTCTAGCACTTTGAGTGAGAGCTTCACAGAAAGACCGACCATGGCCTACAGAAGACCAACAGTCTGCGGGATCTTCTTGTACGTGCCAAGCTCAAACCAGACTTGCGTGATGATGAACCAATTGGGGAGACACGACCGTGCGACCGTTCAAGATGCAAAACCTATAAAATTATAACCCTCACACAGATCGCGCAGTCAGCGTCTGGGGCAACAATCAAGCTTAGGTGCAACACCATTTGTAAGACGACCAATGTTGTCTACCTTATAACTTGCATCAAGTGTGGAAAACAATATGTTGGTGAAACAGGTGATCATGTGAACCAGCGGATGAACGGCCACCGAGATGATTGGAAACACAAGCGGTTCGAGAGGTCTCCTGTCGCAGAACACTTCTGTTCACCAGAACATGATTTCCTCAACCACGCCACGCTTTGTTGCTTAGATCATAACCCGGAGTGGACAGATCGAACCAGGAAAGCGAGAGAGAGCAATTGGGTCCGACGTCTGAACACTCTACGGCAATATGGGATCAACAAGGGCGACCAGTAGGGGGAATCATCGTTCCTAAGTCAGGGCATGCGACAGCTTGTGTGGACCGTTTTGTTCATGTGATTTTACGTAAGTTGGGCCCATTTGCCTTAGTTTGGTGTATATCCCTTTCGGCACAAGGTTTATGTGCACTGTATACATTGCGTATATGGTCACAGTGGTATTGATAATAAAGATAAGTTTTATACTTTTTGCCCGTTGTGTTGATAGTAAAGATAAGCTTTATACTTTTTGCACGTTGTGTTTACGCATATTGTTAACATTTCACATGTATTCAAACACGATCAGTTATCAAATCGCATCGGGCCAGATAACATGGGCCCGAAAAGGGAATAATCTGTTTTTCAACTTATGCAACTTTTATTTGTAAATTTTACATTTTTATGCAATTTTTTTCTAAATAGAAAACCTCTGAAGAAGGCGAAAGCCGAAAGGCCTCAGCTAAACAAATCATATCCACTGTCAATGATTAATTCTCAACATATACTTTAACGCCTATCATTTCAGCATCCTTTCTGGATCCAGTGCTACCAAAAACATTTTTGTTAGATGTTATGCTATTCTCCCAACATATATATATATTATTTTATTTAATTTTTTATTTATTTATTTATTTATTTATTTACTCATATTTATTTATTTATTTTTATTTTATTTATTTATTTATTTATTTTGCTATAACGATTTGCATATTTGCTCAGATTTAGATACCATTGTAATAAACATAAATCAGGGGTACTATTCATAAAATCGGAATAACATGTGAAACTTGGAGAGGAAAACGAGTTATAACGTAGCAGCAATCATGTCGTTACGTACTTTTGTACATGTAGTGATAACAACCTACATTACAAATAGATTCTAAAAGGAACCACCCTTGAGAAAAATGAATACACACAAAATTACAATAGCTGGAGTATCGAATATGTCTCGGCCAGATCAGCTAGCTATAAGGTGTGTTTTAGTACCGGTATAATCGATTTAAACCCCTCCCCTTCCCTTCCCTCCCCGGTAGGTTTTACTGCTGAACGTTCTATTGCGTTGTTCTGGTTTTGTTGTTTTTATTTATTTCCTTTTTTATCTGTTTTTTTTTCTTTGTGTGTGTGTGGCGTTGTGGCAGTCCGCTGCGTAGCAATATTTAATGTTTTGTCCTGTTTGTATTTGGTGGAGAATATTTGGGATTCTGACCACCCCGTTGTGTAAAAGACAGCTGGTTGCTTTGCTTTCCTTTAGTTTCTGGCATTGTTCATTCTGGACAGCTTCTATACTATTTTAAAGAAGCGAATATTTGACGAAAATTAATTTTAAACGTAAGGATGGACGAACTTTACACTAATCGTAACAGGAATAGCAAACAGTCGAATTTTCAGCATTTTTTTTATTTTAATTTTACTACCAAACTCATACCAGACAGGAAAAAATTCGTTGTACTGGTAATTTTCAGACCTTTTCTTTATGTACTTTGTATAAAAAAAATGCTAGGTGAATTTAGAACAGTATACACCCTGATTCGTTTTTTTTATATGTTGTAGTTTTTTCACTGACTAAAAGTCAACAACCTGTAATAATTTTGCAAGCAGAAAGCGAAGGTCTCAATAAGACCGATCTGAGCCATCACCGCATGTATATGCTCTTCATGCTCCATGCGGTGTGGGAGGGGGTGCTTTGCTCCATATGTGCCGCGTAAAGGCTGCATATGTTGGCCAGAACCTTCGCTGTCCAGCTTAGAAAACAGTGATCCTTTGGTTCCAAGGTGCACTCGATGGGTACACTAATCGGACGTTTCGGGTTTGAGTCTTCCCCGGGTATGGATTGTATAGACCTGTTGTGAAACGCTGATTTGATTACGCGTGGGTGGATCTAAGTAATTTTCACATAACGATTATTTTCCTTTTGTAGAGTTGTGTGTGTGTGTGTGTGTGTGTGACAGGCATGCATGTGTGTGAATGGCAAGTGTGTGTGTGTGTGTGTGTGTGTGTGTGTGACGGGCATGTGTGTATGTGTATGTGTGTGTGTGGTAAGGATTTGATGTTATGCCCTGTATAATTTAAATAGACGTCACACCGCAACGCCAAATGTCACTGTTTCCCGACATATAATAGTAAAGATGTCCAGGAAGTGCATTGTAAACTGTATATTCAGATACCATTGTAGTTGGTACATTTAAATTCATCTTGTTATCGTTGTATTCAATGTATTCAGTAGGATTACCAAAGTAGTACAGATGGTGTCCGGGAAGAGCCACAATCACAGAGAATAACCTACTAATGACACAAAATGGAAAAAGTAAACAAACCATGGTGGGCAGCACACACTCCCCAAGTAACGAAAGCAAAGTAAACAGCTCTCTTTTCTCCAACGAGGTGATAGCAGTGCCGAAGACGAAATTAGGACAAAACAGGGAAATACCCCAAAACAAACTGTCACAAGGCCACAAAAACAACGAACTTAAAGGTCGGATTTTCTCATTCCTTATAATTACGATCATTGTAGTTTTGTTTGACAGTAAGGAAGAAGAAGCGATGGGAGGAAAATATCAACGAATGAACGGCCGGTTTTGAGTTTGGAGATTTTCCTCGGGCCAGCTGAAGACAGGGGAAAGTGATAAAGAACTGTTTCGACGTCATCAATGGTGCCCCAGCGACCATCAAAGAACTGAACTGAACTGAGTTTTGTTTCGCCACAGGCGAATCGTATATAATCGAGTATAATGGCTACATCATGGTAAAACAAACCAGTTTTAATATAAATATCGCAATCATTTATAACCACGGCGAACACAGTCCTTATATACATCGAGTCAAGTCACACGACAAATGCTTTATTTAGGCAAGAATGCTCTTCGCCTTCATCACTAGGCAAAACAGCATTTAGGAACTACATGGCAAGCCAGTGTGGCCATTTTGTACAGTGGCATATTGTAAAATGACATACAAACAACGACCAAGGTATTTACTCGTTCTGAGTATGGCATCAAAGACTATTACCATTGATTAATCTTCCGTCTTCGCGATAAAGTTACACATCAGTTGACTCTCACTTAAGGCGTTGTCCCACGTGAGTGTTGTAAACACTACACGCCACTAAACCCGTGCTCGACCTATTTTTTTTTTCAATTAAACAAGGAAAATAGTGAGTATAATATTTTTACGCGTACTGGATGAATGTTTTTGACTTTTTTTATGCACGGTGTTCACTACTCTTAACTCTCATAGACTGGATTAATAAACGCTGCCAACGCCAAGGTAAGTCATATGCCAGATAAGCTCCTAGACCTTGATGTCATTTTTATCATTCCTCTCTATAAGCTTATTCAAATTTATATATGATACCTTGTAGCCAGTCTTTGATTTTGGTCTCTGACATCATCTCCAAATTAATTACTGCTATCAACCAGTAGATGATCTCTGATTTAAGTATATGAATATTTATAATTTATTGATGATAACTTTGATATCCGACCAGTAGCAAGTCTAGCCATATACATACATGTATGCTATATAAAAATATCTTCTACTTTTGGTCGGATCGTTCTGACTCAGGTTAGATAAAATTGTTTCCCCCATTATGTTGCAAGATTTCAAAGCATATATTTTCAATGCAACTATACCACCACAGTCTCAAACCGCCAGCCGCCAGCAGAGTCACGATAGAATAGGGAATGATTTTATATAGGTTTGTTTGTTTGTGTTGAGGTTTTACGGCCCAGTCAACCCAATGGAGTCATGTCGAGCGCGGTCAGTTTACCTAACCACACATTTACTGGGCAGGCTTAGTCCTCTAAGCGGTTAACCAGTATTGTGCACATTCTTCCGCCAGAAACTGACAACTGCCCTTCTTGAATCAGCGGAAGGGAGAGAATGACCGTAGAAAATATTTCATGATCAATCTCCACGAAAGAATGTTGCCGTCCTCGGCGTTTTATATAGGTACTGAACTATAAATAGCTTTGTTTGTCCGAAAGTTTAACGGTTATTTTACGCATTGCAGACGACAAATTTGACAGCTTTCATTATCGTCCCAATGCTTTTGTACCTTATATGACAAACTTCATAAACCGTTGCAAGTTTCGGACAAACAAATGACGTATTGTTTACCCGTGGAAAACCGTTCGTTATTGAAAAAAGCCCGAGCGCGGCAACTTGACCCATGACATTTTTATATAACAGTTAGATGTTTCATATCTGTGAGATTCTTACTGGCTCCAGTTTGTCCAGCACAATCCTTCCGTTGCAAGTAAACACTTCTTATGTCATATATACATCACATAAGAAGGACTTGGCCAATGATGGATGTAATTGGCAGTGAAGTCATTGCTTACTATGCAACAACTTAATAAACTTATTTTCCATTTTTTGTGGAGTAACACTATTTATTTTGCTAAAACTGACGTGTAGTAGTCTCCCTGAAAAGGTATTTGCTCATTTTTATTATTGTTAATGTACTTTTAATCTTTATTAATATATAGGCGCATACATCTTCATCAAAAAGTAAAATGATTCCAGAAAAGTTTTGTTCTTAACAGAAACACGATGTTAAATGCATAGTAAACAGCAGAAATTTATACAACGTGTTATTGATTTCACTAAACTATTCTAAAAAATGTACTCATACTACTTATACATGTATTTTATTGCAGCAGATGATATGAGCTAAGGCTAGCACAATTAATCGGATAATCGATTAATCGGTCGATAAATTCCACACAAAAAATGATTATCTTTACTGATTTGCTAGTAGTCAATTATTTGATTTCTTTCTAAAATGTGAACAAGTACGATTTACTACCCAATGATGTGTCTAAAAGAAGGTGGATGAGTGACAAACAGTGTAGACCTGATGAGATGCCGCGTCCTGCTCAGACCTGTCTGTCCAAATACATACGGTAAAGTAAAAAAATATGGTACGAGTCATGCTCAGGCAGTAAGTCAAAACGGTAAGATTATGACCAATCTTCACTGATTACTAATCGATTTTCGATCAAAATGGCAGGACTAATAATCGATTATTTTTTAGCCCTGATTAGCCAGCCCTAATATGAGCCGCAACGTGAGAAAAAGTACCTTCTTGAATGTGCAGATACAGTTTGATTGAACTTGTTCACGAAGAGAAATATAGTTTGCAACACTGCTCACGTCTGTATTTAGTTATTTACATTTGATGAAACTCTTTACCCATACTTGCGCCCGATTCTAAATGCTTAGGGTCGGCATGTACTCTGTTAGCTCCAAATAGAAGGGGTGGTTCATCTAAATAAATATTGGTCTATTTCTCCATGAAGGCGCATGTTCTTGTACTCACTAGAAGCGCAAAAAGCTCAACTGAGAGACTCATAACATATGTTGCCATGAAAAGGTAAGAAAAATACGAATAATTTTCGCTTGTAAAAGTGCCTTATCTGCAGCTATGACTCACCTTAATGAACACTGCTTCCAGGGAGTATTCGTGCCCTCTGCACTGAGTATAGTACAGCTAAGCCAGTTGTCCCAACAGCCATTGGAAACTTGATGTTGTAAGGTACTTCCAGACAACATGGTAACAATCACTATCGTTGTTACAATACGGGCAGCCATGTATCAATGTATCACCTGTAGATATGTACCAGTGTATCACCTGTTGGCACAAATAAGCTGGTGGCATAGTAGATATAATCATGCGAATAGTCGTTCAATAAATCTTATTGATCTATTGTAATAAGATTTTAATGTGAATATGTGAATCTTCTAAAATGGTACCAACTCTCTCTCTCTCTCTCTCTCTCTCTCTCTCTCTCTCTCTCTCTCTCTCTATGTGTGTGTGTGTGTAAAGAACATATGTACGTTAATGTAATACAAAAGGCTGCTAGAGATCACAAACTGATAGAATAAAGCTTCAAGATTAGAATGATCGCCGAAATATGCCAAATTATGTATATCCACACATTCCCCGGTTTTTACTATATATTATGGAGGAACAAAGGGAACATGTATACAGTATACTGCAGTGCTTCAGATAAGATATTGGTACAATGAGTATTTTAACCCCGCATTCTATCTAAGCTCAATGCTGAAATGTACATCTGCAATCTTAACTCTTAAAAAAAAACAAAATTTTATATGCTGCTCTTTTGCTTGGTGCAAGCAGAAATGTGGCATTAGACAGGTCTATTTTTAGCTCGCCTGTATGAAAGTATATGAAGCTGTTGTTGTCACCCTTATGTCGGCGTCGGTGTCCGCATCGGCGTTAGCGTCACACTTTAAAGTTTTAGGACAAAGTTTTGATATTTGGCATATAATCATATAATAGCGTATCCTTATATTCCGCAACATCATACCCAAGGATGAGGCCCCGGATTAGGCTTAGGGGTCAGATATTCGGTCAAACTCCAGTTTTATGACAAAGTTTTTTAAACATTCATATCTCAGCAACGGCTGCCTAGAATCCTTCCATATTTGAAATATAATCATAGATTAGCATAATTATTTATTATATAACATCATAACATCATACTCTAGGTTCAGACCCTGTGGTAGGGCTTAGGGGTAAAAAATTAGGTCACCCTCACTTTAAAGTTTTACGATAAAGTTTTTGATCATTCATATCTCAGCAACCACTGGACAGAACCTTTCTATATTTGGATCATACCATAACCTTACATTCTGTAGCACATTAGCCTAGAGTTTAAAGGGTAATAATTAGGTCACACGAACATTAAAGTTGTCTACTAAGTCATGTCATAGCTGGACAAGGCACTATTCAGGCGAGCTATGCTGTCCTGCGACAGCTTTTGCTTATTTTCAAATTTTATGTGAATTGTCTGCTCAGCAGACAATTCATATGAAATGCCATTCCTTATTTTCTCTGAAAAAGATAAGGATGTCGTCTGCTGCATTTGTCATTTGCACTTTAAGGGTTAAACCCTTTCTGATCAAATTGAATGTGCCTGTAATGTTCACAAAAGAATCAATGCGTGGAAAATTGCTTTTTTAAGAGAACTTGTCTATGCAGAATAGCAGTTGACCTTGTAAAATTTGGGCATACATAATGAATCATCCAAGAGCAAGCAAAGTTACTCTTAAAACAATCTTTATTTTCTTATAACCGAACATATTTATACCCTAACTTTGATTTTAGTGCTGAAATTCAAAATTTCATTGGGTGTTTTACCCCTTCATCATCAATTTCAGTGCTGATTTTCAAAATATCAATGCTGAAATACCATTTACTCCCTCTTATCTGGATCTCTGTACAGACTTATTAATGTAATGCAACATGGAAATCATGTCATACATGTGTATGCACACATGCAATTGGATAGTCTAACATCAGTTATACAAACGCCAAACAAAGGGAATGCTTTCAAATTACGTTTCTTCAGTGCTACCGTAATCATAAAATTTCAACATCCATTTTTCTACCTGTGTTGCAGTACTCTAAAAGAAAGCATTAAGCTTTCTTCCAGATCCAGACACCGTCGCGATATGACTGAAAGATTATTAAAAGTGACATACGTAACCCCCAAATAAAACAAACAAACCTGAAGTACTTAAACAGAACTTCAAAAGATTAAAATGCAGGCACCGCGTTCAAGGTTTGATTACTCGCTACCATTTGTGTATATATCATTTATATCGTCGAAATTATTTAGGTAGAGGCTCATGGTCGGTACCTTATCGGATCTTTTAGAGTGAGCTAGAATTTACGGATAATAAAACATGTGAAACTGGTTTGTATTTTGAAGTATAATTTTACTGATTGGTCTTAAAAGTAGACAAATAAGGTTTATGTTAAAGCACATGCCCATCTCTGTCGGAGAATCTAGAACTAAGGTATGAGCCCCGTTCTGAAGTTCCTGCCATGGACTCAAGTAGGCCTACCAAGTGGACACAGCCAACATGATAAGTGTTAACCCTAAGTGCGTCCAACCCGAACCCCGAAGAGGTTCGGCGTGCAGACGCACTACTGTAGACTAACTATATGACCAGTGATGTGTGTGACCAAAACTGTGATGGTCCAACAAACGCTTGGGTGGTTCGGTGCTTATCCTGAAAAATAATAAGCGTTCCGTGATTTGGCAGAGGCTATTGACACGGCGGCCGTGCCGATATAGCCACAAAACAGCCAATAACGCCAAGTATTCCAATTGCAGGGTGTTGAATCACGAGACATGACGTCAGCCTACAAAATTTGCGATCGCCGCCATTTTGAATTTTGGCTTCACTTTGAATTTTATTTCTATCCATTCTCCGTCTATTTACAAACTAAGCATGATTCGTTTAGTGCACTTTGATGTACATTTTAAATAACACATAGACGTATCGCTCTTTTCACGTGATAATCTGTAAAACTTCGACACAATAATGTGTTTGTTCGACCGGTTCGTAAATTGTTGTTATTTTTAATGTTTTTTCCTGTTTTAATGTTTTTGATGCTTTTCATAATATGTAGACTCGCAAAAAAAGAAAAACAAGACAAAAAAGAAACAAAGACAAAAACGCACAAACAGTCAAAAATCCTTAGAAAACATCCTGAAGCAGTAAAATGGATTTCAAGTAAGCGCACGAAAGTGTATTGTCGTTGTACCTGCCATCGGCATACACCAATTTTCAGTATTCGGAAAGCATGACCCCGCGCATCGGGGCCCGCGAAATAGGTGGGCTGCCTAAAGCCTCCATGCTAGTAGCTAAGCAGGACCCGAATTCATATGATCGGGTCGGGTAAAAGTCCCACAAATATGGAGGCAATGTCTCAAAACTATTGAAATATTTTTGACGGACGTTATATCGCAACTGATGCAGTGTATTAGAAGTCAAGCGTGGTCTGAAATCAAATTCAGTTAGATCTGGCCAACCCACCTATGAAGCATGTGATGATAATTTGGACGCACGGATATAGGTAGCACCTATTTAAAAGACGCGTGAAAATAAAAATACCTGTATATTAGGGTTTGATTATAATAATTAGGTTTAGGTTTACAACAAACTTTGATAGATAATCGTAAGAAACTGTTTGACTAAGAATTTGGAGCCCTGGGCTCAGTTTCATCAAAGGTCATACGATACAATTTGATCTTAAGATAGTCTTTCCATTACTTCACATTGCATTTGCGAAGTTCATACGACAAAAACTGTTTGATGAAACAGGGCCCTGGTGAGCTTATTTATAACTGCAAATTAGTACGCTGCAACATTGAAAGAAAACACAATTGTTTACGGAAATAGCCTATCCAGACAGCCAATAGTAGGTATGAATATTACCTTGTCCGGTGACTTGTGACTTTTGGTTTCAGTTTTCTATGGCCATAATACAGCTGGGAATCAGAAGCCTCAGGTCACTGGATAAGGTGTAGTCCGTGTTCTGGCATGTTTGAGAGTAAGTTATTTACATGAAATGGTTGAACTTAGTCAGTGGTTTTAAGACTTAGTACTCTGGGTACAATTTTCATCAGAACGTTTCTAATTTTACCAAGAAAACAGGATTTGACGTTTCGTGCAAGTTGTCTCCGATAGAGACAATTTGGAGACAACTGCATGGAATGTAAAATCCTGTTTTCTTGGAAAATAAGAAAAATATCATCAATTTGTCGTCAGCTGCATTAGCCCAAAGAGTGGTGTAGTTTAATGCGCTTTGTTAGGTATAGTGTTATACAAAAAGCCACCGGTCTTAGCTTAAGTATTCATAACTTCATTTATTTTTCATTTTTATATGATTGTGTAAAATAAACAGTCGAAAAGATTGCCTTTGGCAACAAAGAACACACTACGGATTAGAAAATGGGAGTCTCGATTTTATTGAGACTCTTCTTAAACAGTAATGAAGTTTGCAACACTGCTCGGTTTTACTGAGTAAACTAAAAGTAAAAAAAGATTGGCATTAGAAACAAAGAACATACAAAATCACGAAAATCGGAGAATCAGTAAGTGTATGAATAGTTGTTATTCATAAATTGCCATATGATACAAATCCCTGCTTTGATGATGACTGTAGAACTCATGGCATGCATATAATACAAGTTATGTTTTGGAATTATATGTATATCAGGTGGTGGATATATTTGGTAATGAAGATTGGTCTACAAGAGCTCCAATCTTATTATTTGATGTGTTGGGTATGGAATGAGTGGATATAAAGTCAGTCGTAAGCTTACTAGTTTTTTTTTTTTGTTTTTTTTTTTTGTTTTTTTGTTTTTTGGTTCGTCGGTGGGTGATTTCTTTCTATATATTTGATCTCTGATTTCACATACATGAGGTAACCGGTTGATTAAATTTACAGTCTATGTTTAATGTATTTCCAGCTCGACAGCTTTATAGTAAACGAACTGGTTGATGTTTCGAGATGTGTTAAGTATGAGAACACTTGCATTTGATACTTTGACTGCTTGATGGTTAAGAGCGTCAGGAAATCCGATCTCTTATTCGCTCTTTGGAGGTAAATGTGCTGCTACAGGAGCTGCGGACTTGGGTGCAATTAGGCATGAACAGTGCTATATGTACAGACTCTTAACTTTGATACTGAAGAGTTATGTTTACCTAAAGACATGTTAAACAAGAGCCCCAGGATTGCTGTGTCTACTGGGAAATCGTTGTTATACTAGACTTCTAATACTTACCAATACGGTCAAAACTGTGTTAAAGACAGTCTGTCAGTAAAGACCACCTGTCACTAAAAATAATGCAGAAGTTTTGGAATTACGAAAATCAGAGGTCGCCATCTATGTCCGATATCGAGAGGAAGAACGAACGACCAGGAACTGCCACAGTCAGAATATATAGCTGTTTAACTAGCCAAGTGGCCAGCCCCCTATTCCCCAAGTTAGGTGACCACAGAATAGATATGACAGAACAAACACACGAACTAGGCACCATACAGGATAGAACAAAAACAACTTCGCGGCCAAGGGCAACCTATTAATACAAGCAACGGGCTAAAGGTTTATTCTACAGAAACAGTCGGTCCCCAAAGTCACATAAACAATTAAAATATATGAGCCGCGTCAAGCAAAAAAAGCCCTTGAATATTTGCAAAATGCGCAGATTCAGATCATCCTGCGAATGCGCAAAGTATTATTTGGACGTTTATTCTCCTTTTATACATGCTATAGTAGCCCATCATTCTGTTTGCGGAAAGCAAAGAACCTGATCAGACTGGGCTGATGCGCAGGCTGAAAATGGCCTTCGCTGGTTGTTTTACGTATGCCAGAAGACACGTTTTGGCATGGCGCGGCCTATACATGTATATGGTAGAAAATTAAATACTCACTGAACAGAAATTTGACTCGAACCCATACTGAATTTATGTGTCAAATTATTATTAATCAAGTTAAAAAAGTAAGAGAATAGTCCAGGGAGTGCCACAATCACAAACCGCAGCCCTTCCCAGACACCAAGAGGAAGAGGAAACCGACAAATCTAAACAAGCACAAACCGAACAAACGTACGAAAAGCACTGAGATTAGCTCTCTCTTCCCCAAGTGAGGTAATCGCAATACTAAAAGAACTGAAAAACACAAGAACAAAATGACACACACGGAAAGACGTACAACAAATCGCCTCGTAGAATAAACCACAAAGCAACAAAGAGTAAGACTAACACCGGGACCACCGCCTTAGAACGGTCAGTAGAGCAAACCACCGGGGGGTTAAAAGCACTTTTACAGCTAGCTAACTTCACCCTGGGTCCCGATGCTACTCTTAATACATAAATACATAAAAAATCGGTTCGCATAAAGGCTCCCAACTCAGTCAATGCATCAAAGCGAAAACATAAAAATCAAATTAATCACTATAATAAACAAAGACGAGTACTCATGGCTAATTCTACTGTATGCCATAGTAAATGAAAACCAGTAGTTGAACCACGGCGGGCCAAGCCAAAGACATATCGTCAAGCCCCAACCCACTGGTTAAAGTTTTACGAAGAGGCCGTCATTGAGTCTGAGGTCCGAACCGCCGTCGTGCAATTTAAGAGTGAAGCATAGCCATCAACAATGATTGGGTTGACAACTAGGCATGCAGTCTGCCGCATAATATCCAGGCTATAGCCAATTCTTTTATAACGGTTAATAAGTTTTCTGAATTGCTCCGAAAAGTTAGATTTACCTACAATTTTATTAAATCTGTACACTAAGTCACCGTAAAATTCGGGTTCCGATATACCTTGTTGCAGAAGTGTTTTAAGACTGACGCTATATTTTTCTAACAAGGCACTGTGTCTGCGATAAAATTTCGAAAACGCCTGACGAAGTTTAAAATAACGATAGCCCTGCCTAAGAAGTTTGGCAGTAAGGGCTTTATTACGGTAGTTAAAGTCATTAAGATTTGAAGAAGCCCTGGCGAATCTAATAAGTTGAGATATGTATACCCCATATGAGGTACGCCGGGGGACATCGCCTTCCAGAAAAGGGAAATTGACTATATCAAAATCAAAATCATCCCGTTTATCATAAATTTTGGTGGAAACTGTACCATTAGATATACATAGATTTAAATCCAAAAAAAAAGTCACTCGATTCTTTGGGCACACGGACAAGGGCAAGCAGCATAAACACATATTAAGGAGCACTTTGATCAGATGTTTTTGTCATTCCGTCAAATCGTTTTAGACACAATGGTAGTCAAACAGACTTCTTCAACATTAGGATATGTATGTTAAGGTGTTATAGTATCCAAATCTCTGAGGAAACATACGACAATAAGGGAATTTAATTTTACAGGCTATTCTGTACAATGAATTACAATATTGTATGCATCTTTTAGACGACAGTGCCTTTCATAAAAATGAGCATATGTCAATCCACGCATCGACGAGTAAACAACACACTAAAGTTTAAAATGAGTGCAGCCATGATAGAGCAGACACACAGCACATTCCAAACAGTAATATGTTATTCACATCACGGGTTTTTCTCCCTATTTGTATCACTTGGATGGACGATTTGTTTGCTTGGCGTTTTATTATACCCCAAACTTCGACGAAGTTGAGGAGGGCGGGGGTGGGGTGCATATTAGTTTGGCCTTGTCGGTCCATCCGTTATGCTTTTACGAGTAAGTGCTTATGAAACTAGAGAATTGAATATGCTAAGAATTTGAAATTTTATACATAGCATGAACAAAAAAAAAAAAAAAAAAAAAAAAAAAAAGCAAACAAAAAAAGCGAATCACCCCTTTTTTTCCTCTCCGTCTGACCTAGTATGGCAGCTTTATGCCTCTTTTTCGACTTTTTAGTAATAGAAAAACTTTGTCAACACGATATCTAGAGAACCTCTTAAGCTAGGATTCTTATAATTGGTATACTATACAGGATTAGTCTGTAGACGATCTGATTAACTTTTGAGCAAATTCCGTAAAATATTGATTGGGTTATGCTCCTTTTCGGAATTTGCTAGTATAACCATAGGGACACCTTGTAAACACGATATCTCGAGAACCAACTGAGCTAGGATCCTGATATTTTTGCATACTATTTAGGGTCAGTGTTTAAATGACTGATTTACTTTTGAGCGAAATTCACACACACACAAAAAAAAAATGGCAGTTATTTCCTTTTAACTTTGCCTGTATTACAATGGGTAAAAACGTTGTCAACACGATATCTAGAAAACCGCATGAGCTAAGATTCCGATATTAAATTGAGTAGACATATTGGTTTGGCCTGGTATATGTTACTACATTAAATCTTACAAACACTACACCAAATCTCGGCAGTTTAGGTCAATTCATGTTTAAGAGAAAGCATATAGTTGGGGCATAGTGTTTTACAAACACATTTTCTGATTCGAAATGAAAAACGTTTATTCTGACTGACCAAACTTTTTGAAACCATCTGTCTTTTCTGTTGGTCTGCTTACTTTTCAGATATTTGCTCTGAAATCAAATGTTTAGTCCAAAATTCATCTTCATTTTTAGTTTTTATATACGAAATAATGCTTTCTTGTTTCCACTGAATAATTGCAGCTATTTGTACAATAGAAAAATGAAAAGAATCGATTTAATAAAAAAGGCTATGGGTAGAAAAATAACGTTTGGTGTATATGTAGTAACGTCAGAATGTTTTCTATTTAAGCATAATTAAAAAAAGGTAAAAGAAAAGTCCAGGGAGTACCACAATTACAAACCGCAGCCCTTCCCAGACACCAAGAGGAAGAGGAAACCGACAAATCAAAACAAGCACAAATCGAACAAACATACGAAAAGCACTAAGATTAGCTCCATCTTCCCCAAGCGAGGTAATCGCAATGTTAAAAGGACTGAAAAACACAAGAACAAAATGACACAAGGTAAGACATAAAACAAATTGCCTCGTAGAATAAACCACAAAGCAACAAAGAGTAAGACTAGCACCGGGACCACCGCCTTAGAACGGTCAGTAGAGTAAACCACCGGGATGTTTAAAGCACTTTTACAGCTAGTCATCTTCACCCTGGGTCCCGATGCTACTCTTAATACTGAAATACATAAAAATTCGGTTCACATAAAGGCTCCCAACTCAGTCAATGCATCAAAGCGAAAACATAAAAATCAAATTAATCACTATAATAAACTAAGTTGGCAAATTGTCTTCCTATGCGAAAAGCGATTGCAAAACACGACTTTCTAAAGAAATGTCGGAGGTAGAGATAGGGATGTATTTGTCAACGCCATGTATTCACTCAATTTTAAGAGACGTTTCTTCATAGAAATTTTATTGATCGCAGATGTTATTGCCTGAAAACCCGGCATTAGTCCAGATTTCTCTTTTTGTGCAAGGAAACAGGAGTACTTTTTGTGCTGGTAACTTTCCAAAACGATTCACTGCACTCATATTTAAAATTGAATCACATACGTGTTCCTTAGTCTGCATAACGTTAATACGCCTATATAATGTATACATCTCTCCAATTATATTTTTAAATATAGAAAACAGAGGTATGCGTTATTAGGCAAACTTATCCCTATGGTACCTACCCAACAGTGTTGTTATTTTCCTTTCTGAAATTTTGTCTTTCAAGGTTGAGCTATGAGGAATTTTATATGATACGCATTGACACGTCTTTTTGTATTATAGTAATAATGTAATTGAATATGGATACATGTATTTGTATGTAACGTAAGGAGACTGTCACCAATAAATAGTAACTATTCACCTCCGGAGACTCTATGATGATAACCCGCTGAGTTGGCTGCAGCGGTCGAGCAGACAAACGCAGGTCTAAGAAACTGATAATTTATTGATAGTGTTATGTATGGCATAGCTCTAGATAAGTTATTTATTAACCAAAATCTGTTTTGTCTGGATTCTACTCATAGTTACAGCTTTGTAAGGTTATTTAATATAGACACTGACTACAAAATTTGACTTGTTTATCACATCATAAGATGCTGTTTACTGATCTGGGTAGCAATCCTATCTAGAGCTCTGCATGTTTCTTATTCTTTTATCGATATTGATTACATGATTTTCCTTGAACCGCTTTGCATTGGCCTCCCGCTAACATGAGCAAACAGCATAGGTTCTTGTGAATCTCCCCTGAATCTTTGCTGTTCGCATATCTTATATAACGGCCCTTTCTCATGACGCGGCTCATTTGTTTACAAGTTCTGCTGACCGATCCATTGCGGTGTTTTCTTCTACTGAATCTTCTTTGTTTGTCATTCGGTTACAACAACTGTGTCGATGTCTTGGTATTATTTGTTCCTCATCTCATCTTCTTTTCTTGACTCGGGAAAGCTTTGCTTCTTGATCGTGGCTGTTCCTGTTTAACTTCATTTATATTGTTGCATGCTACAGCTTTTGCGTTCGTGCACAACCACACATACCTTTTAATGATGTTATTATTTCATCCTCAGTGATTGCAGTTACAATCACAATTCACACTCCCTTTCTCTGTGACATCATTTTCTATATACCTCATTGAAGATTATGTGTTCACCGATGTTTTTATCTTGTGTACAACAAAAAAGGTAAGAGAAATGTTGAGGGAGTGCCACAACCACAAGCCGCAGCCATACCGAGACACCAAGAGGAAGAGGAAACAGACAACACCAAACAAGCACAAATCGAACAAACGTACGAAAAGCTCTTAAGATTAGCCCTGTCTGGCGAGGTAATCGCAACGCTAAAAGGACAGAAAAAAAACAACAACACAAACACAAACTAACACAAGGCAAGACTTAAAACAAATCGCCTCATAGAATGAACCACAAAATGCCTACTGTATGTTTTTTATGGACCAATATTAGGTATAGCAATAGCTTGTGGGTTGATGTTGCATAGTCGGGTTTCTCAATTCATGAACCTTGCAAAAAACGTAACCCTAGCATCGGAAAGATATATGGCTGAATTTGTATATATAGCTTGGATATTGCTAAATACAAAACCGCTGTATAGCAATGCGAAACTAATTGCATTTTGGAGAAACGCATACATTTTGCATGATACTAGTTTAGAGTTAAGCCAAGCAACTGTAAGTTCTGTTAAGTATATAGTACATATGTATATACTAACAGGTATAATACTCACAATTTACACCCAACTCGCGATAAATTAATCTGTATAGTTGATGTCTTACTATAAATTAGCTCTGATTGTTTAAAATTCTTGTCGCATTTTGTAAAAGCGGCGTGTATTTTATGAAATTTTGATAAATATTTTAGTTTGCAGAAACTATGTTAAATATGTTTGGTCTTCATACATTCTTACAAAGTATAGTTCGTCAACAAAGATGTTGAAATATTGGGCATGAAGAAATGCGCGGCGATTCCCCTCAACATGCATGTTACGTAAGTACAAAACAGGGTTCGATACGAATATCATGTATTGAAAAAAACATAAGCACAAACGCCCGAAATATATCTGGTAAAATTCAAGATGGGTCATTCAAAATGGTGTCATAAAATTTGCAATCAATCGTTTTCTTACATGTTTATTGTAGCGGTCATATTGGATGAAAAATCGATCATTTTTGGTGGTAATTCATTATGCCTTCTAATATAGGCTATAGAAAAGGGTAGAAGGTTTGTTTGAAATGTAGTTTGCATGCGAAATTTAAAAATTTATGTCAGACAGGAAAATGGGGTACTCTTCCTTAAATGCGGAAAACAACCGGGGTGTCACTAATTACTTCATATTTGCATGATCGCATGAGAAAATTAACATTCTGCTTTCTGTTTTGAGAATATTTTTTTCTTTCTTGTTGAGTACTAGAGTCCGTACTAGTATGCTCGTACGCTCATTCTTTTACTTCTCATTCTTTGTCTTTGTGAAGAATACATATTTACTACTTTACTCATTGTATCTCAGTAATTTGTCCTGGCTCTTCTCCTTCCTCTCTATAGAATGGCCAGGATCGTGTTATAAGGTTAAACAAAACCACAGCGCTAGAATTTAATAGGTTAGTCTCTATGGCCTTTGTTTCTTGGCACGCGTTGGCAGGTATATTTTTGTATTGTGGACACATTTGTTGACTTTCAAAACATAACTTTAATGATATGAAAAAGGGGTTGTGTCATATGTGTTCTTACATGGAAAAATGTTATTGTCACTACTTCTGATGTTGATACCTAGAGACAGAGAAATCAGTCAAGCCCAACCCTAAATAGCATTATTGTATTTATTCGATATAACCTTCGTACTAATACAAGACTCTTTCATCCTTTCACCTTTCTCTATCCTTTTTGTTCAATCCATATTTCAAAGACGGAACAAACGATCAGCTCTTGCGATACCATGCTCAGTCGATGATACACATAAAGACGTTATCTTACGAGATTTTGACCTAGAGGTGGATGCTTTGCACACGTTGATAAAACTAATTTACATCTGCACTACAACTTTGTGTCATATTTTGAACAACTGTTGTCTGGTGTAAGTTTGTATATAAAATAAGAATAAGTACATGTAAATCTTCTATACTATTATTGTATAATTTTTCGGTATATAAGATGGACTTCATTCATAATGTGCAGCGTGAGTGAAAGATCTCTTAAACTATATATGATCAGCAGTGACCCAAATCAGTTTATACCATATACGAACAGCGAAAGTCCGGATCAACCTGCCTATCTGTGTAAACTTTCTTTCGCGGGCGAGAAACGTCACTGCGAACACATATATATTCTATATGACTTTTGTAGTAGCATTCTGAAAGTCGAGAAAATATATTGCCACGGTCTCGACTAATTTTTTTAAAACTGTAAATGGCCCAGGCCATGAAGGGAAGTTGGTGCATGGTACCTAACAAGACCCACTAAGTAAAGCAAAGGGATCTTTTCATATTGTGGGTTGACCTGGGCCTTCGCTGTTCGTATTTTGCATAAAGGCACCTTCCTATATACATCATATGGGCCGCTCCATGCGAAGACGTGTTTTCAGAAATATGCGGACAGCGAAGGCCCAGATCAGCCTGCGCATCCGCGTAGTCTGATCAGGGACTTCGCTGTCTGCTAACAGAAACAATGTATACTATAGAATTTAAAATGGCGAGCAGATGCCTGGGTGATACTTTGCTCATGCGCAGGATGATCTGAATCTGCGCATTTTGCGCATGTTAGAAGGCACCTTTTCGCTTGACGTGGCTCATATAAGATCTGAGCTCTTTCAGGTATGAATCCTATGTCAAATGTCATTTCTGTTGTTTGTAATACCGTCCACGATTATGAAACATGAAACAGTGTATCATGTTGATTATTTGTGACCTCAGTAACTGATAAAAATGAATCCTCTAGAAACTTGGCCCCTATAGTAGAGGGATGTTCGAAATGAATTGCTTATTGTCCTCCAGCTCGATATCCACGTGGGGCACGATAAAAACCAATACATACCTGTATAGGGCTATTCAATATCTACACAATGGTGTATAAATGTACATGTTAGACTAAGTATAAGACATAAAATTTGCCATTTAAATACACGCAGTCATTGACCACTGCAGTAAAAATGGTTGGTAGAAGCGTCGACAAAAAAGATGAAATACGGGCTTACATCAAAGCTCGCTCAAAACTTGGTTGTTCTTTGAAGAAGCTGATGACTGAAATTTCTACAGCTTTTGGACCTTCTTGTGTGTCTTATGACACAGTTCGGCGGTGGAAAAAGAAATTTGAGTCTGGGGTAGAGTCCATCAAAAATGCACCGAAATCAGGTAGGCCAAAATCTGCATCTCGTAAAGAAATCGTTTCCAAAATAAAGGAAATCATTGAAGGAGATGCCAGATTTACAGTTCGTGATATTGCACGAAAGGTAGACATATCACTATCAACGGTTCACCTTATTTTGAAGAAGCATTTGAAAGTCAGAAAGATTTCTGCTAGATGGGTGCCACATCTGTTGACTGACGAGCAAAAGAGGCAACGGGTTAAAGTGGCCAAAAAGCTGCTTCAAATGTTTCCAAAATATGACAAAAAGCAGTTTGCCAATGACGTCACAGGTGATGAAACCTGGGTCCATTATTTTGAGCCCGTCAGAAAGGTTAGCAATAAGATCTGGACCACTAAACACAGCAAACGCCCAAAATTGCCAAACGTTCTTTGAGTACAAAGAAGGTTTTGTATGCAATCTTCTTCTCTGGTGTAGGAGTCGCAAAAAAGTGCCAACGAAAAAGGGCAAAAGCATCACCGGAAAGTACTACAAAGACGTAGTACTGAAGAAACTGAAAAAGTATTATCAGAAACGACGCCCTGCCACTGGTTTTAAACATGTCCGTCTTCTACATGACAATGCCCCAGCTCATACCTCCGCAATAGTTACGGCGTTTTTGAAGAAAGAAAAAGTAACTGTTTTGCCTCACCCCCCGTATTCCCCAGACCTTGCCCCATGTGATTTCTTTTTGTTTCCGAAATTGAAAGCATTCCTTGCTGGACGGAAATACCAGTCCCGACAGGCACTTGGATCTGCCATTCATCAGTACCTTATTACTGTGCCCAAATCAGCGTACCGTGACGCCTTCAAGAAGTGGATACATCGGCTGAAACTTTGCATTTCTAGCCACGGGGAGTACTTCGGGGGCATGAAATGAGTACTTTTGGGCTAACTTGAAATTTGAAGTCTCCAGATAGAAATAAGCAATTCATTTCGAACATCCCTCGTAAATATGTCAAACAAACTCTTGACGTCGCAACAATATTGTTTCGACGTTGTTGTGACGTCGTGATATTATTGCGGAGCCGAATACGAGTTGCGTGTTTACTGGGCGGTAAGCGAATGAAATGCATGAGTTTCGCTGTTTCCTAAAGGATTCCTTATTAATAGACATTTTATTATGCAAGAAATGTTTAATAAATTGACATGTGGTATGAATACAATCATAAACTGTGGCACTTGACACCTGTAAAATTTTATTTAGTCTGTCGTTCTTGAAATGATTTTTTTTTAAATCGTATCTCTGAATTAATGTTGGCAACAAATCATTTCATACTTGATCCACTTCAAAAACGAGAGACTAACTGAAATTTTACAGGCTGTCAGATGCCACATTTTATGATCGTACTAATACTATTTATCAATTCATTAAACCTTTCCTGGACAAAAAATGTATATTTTTGAGGAATATGGAGACTTTAATTGTACACATGTATTAAAATATAGAGTGACTTAAGGACTTTTAGACGTTATTTTTTATTTATTAGTTTTTTTTTTTTTTTTTTTCAAACATACCCCGCATTTCCTATACTTTATATAGTAAAACCTGGATGGTGAATAAACGAAAGGCTCGAGTATCACCGTTTTCTGAATTATATACTCAGCAGTCAATACATGAGTTCCAAAAAGTTTGTTCCATCAATTTTACGTATTTGCATGTTTCTGAGAACTTTATGAAATATCAACTGGTCAAAGTGCAATAAAATTGGTTTTATTAGAAAGCTAAATCATAAGTGCATTATATAGCAATATGTTAATTTGTGTTTTGGGGTAAATGCTGAAACAGTTTTAATTGAAAGAGGTTGTTTATTTTACTATACTGTTGTCAAATTGTCATCTTTGAAGTTTATGGGAAAATATTTAAAACAAGTTGCCATTGAGATTAAACGCTATTACAAATATTCTAACATTTATATACAATAATTCAGTTAATACATTATGTCATTTAGCTTCTTGTCTGTAATGATAGGTAGAGCGTCAACAAATAAATTTCTTGCAAACAAATAAATACGTTAAAGTCTGTGGATATTGTTATCTTGAGAACTCATGTAAGGATACCAAGTGTAGGTAAATGCATCTACAGGATTTTAGTTTGAAAGAAACACCATCAAACAAACTTTGTATGGAAGTATGGTGGCAGCTTGGATACATGCGGAAATGGTTCTGAATTGAACACGAGTCATTTGTCGATCAGCCGGTAAACAAGCACACGACAAGGGAAAGAATATATTGCTAGTTTCTACTGGAACACAGATCAGTTTATCTCTCCTCGTTGAATGTAAAAGCATAACAACACTATGATTAGCTCGGGCCGGATGAGAAGCTCCGTATTTAAAGGCAAAATAGATTGTGCCAGTTGTATGGGGTATGTTTTCACATTTTCTGGTATTTGTTAAGGTTGTAAATTCGGGATCTTACGTAATGTTCTCGGCTAATTTATATATATATATATATATATATATATATATATATATATATATATATATATATATATATATATATAGTGGTTGATTCTTGTTGTAAAATGAGAATTCGAGGTTCTCTTTTAAGCATGTAATTTAAAACTTCTGCTGAAGGATTTTATGCAATAAATATTTAAATGAATTTCTTCTTGGCTTTCTTTGTGGAAACTCAGATAATTATAAGTTTTCAGAACGTTTTAATTATGCAACCAGGGCCCATTTGTTCAAAAATAACGATGTTGTTAGTTAACGTGTCGTTAAAACTTTGATCGTTAAATATGGCATATATGCAAATATTTTTGCTGAAAAAATGTTAGTAGCTTTGGCATTTGCAAAAGCTACTCATATTTTTTCAGCAAAAATACCTGTGGAATAGATATTATACTTACTAGAACAGTTAACATTTTGACCACTAACGAGCTCGTTAACCTAATGACGCTTTAAACAACTAGGCCCAGATCAGTGATGGCTGTTTTCGTAGATACTGTTGGACTTTAATATTTCCTATTGTTCAAGGTATGCATTATCATACATTTTTTGGATTTTGATACAATGTTAGAACCACAGAGGCATATCCATGTCATAAATATTTGAAGTTACTCCCGCCCATCTCCTCGGAATTATTACATTTCTGGATACACGGGCGTTTTGTTGTTAACTTCATAAGCATCATTCAACCCAGAAAAAGTAAAAATGAAAGTAGTAAAAAATAAATAGACAAAAGAGGGTAAGCAAAACCCTGTTTTGAATGAAAGAGGTCTTATTAGTGTATGTACACTTGTTTTGTTTTCTTAATTACAAATTCCACATGGATTATTGAACAATGTCACCATTACATAATATTAATTTCATACAAGTTAGAAAGTACAGAAACTAAAAGAAGATAGAAATCAGTTTAAGTTAAATATTTCCTTTACTAAGTGCAGGTGAAAAGCAAACGTCGAAAAACACGAGTATAGTACTTTCCTCTGGAATAATTCTTGAAACATCTGGCACGAGATATATTTCATGTGGGCCGCGTCAAGCAAAAACGTGTGTTCGAACATGTGCAAAATACGCAGATGCAGATCATTCTGCGCTTGCGCAAAGTATCATCCGGGCATTTACTTTCCATTAATACATTCTGTTGTGTCCAATGGTTCGTTAGCGGACAGTGAAGACCCTGATCAGACTGTGTGGATGCGCATGCTGATCCGGGCCTTTGCTGTCCGCATATGAACAAGGACACATTTTCGCATGGCGCGGCCCATATAATTGCGACTTTTTAAAAATAAACACACAAAATGTTTAGACGACAAACAGAAATCTATTTATTTAAAGATAAATGGAGACTTTATTATATCAGCAACCCCAAGCAAAAAAGAGTCTATCTCTGAGGAATATTTTGGCAGTGAAGGTCTAGATAGGTCAGCGCATACATGTATCTGTACTCTGATCAGAGCCTTAGCTGTCCGCTTACAAAGTATATATGGACACCGTAGAATGTAACTGTAACAGTGGGTGGTGAAGACTCTGGTGAGCCTGTCTGGACTTATAGTATGATTCGACTAAGACCAATGTTCCTCGTTTCGTATTGCCCACTTCTGGTATCTGCAGGATCCGGAGACGTCTTGCTATATAATGTGTGAGCTTGGAACAAAAACTTGAACCCCTATCCGAATCGTCTTTCAGAGATATCGTCTGTATCTGTTCCTCCTTGGTTTAAACATATTTTATTTCACAAAGTATACATGGGTACAAACATAATGTTGTGAAAATACATATTAAAGGATCAGAAGATGCAGGTAATACATTAGGTGTGATAGAAGAGAAAACGACTTGTTGACTTTGAGTACATAAGAGTTTAGTTATTGAAAAATTCCCTTGCATCCAAACAAAACTAGCCGCATGGCAAATTTGACAAATATTAATTTTATACATTCTTAGGATTACTGCATAGCAGTGAATCTCTTGGTAGTGATTATATATTTTTGGACTTTCTCGAATATTTTCTGATTTGTATCGAAGGAGAGTGAAATATCACCGAAGAGAAATAGGTCAAGAGAGATTTCCTTGAAACTGCTTCGAAGAGCTCAGTCCGCGAGTTCCGATAGTGAGGACATTGAAAGAAGAAATGATAGATATCGCCGCAGCGGCATAACGGGGAATCAGTGATATTCTTTAGGAAAAGATCATACTTTAATGCATTTCAGTTCGTTCTTAAGCGGGTGTGAAGAATTTGTGCATGCCTTTTACCGGTATAGAAGTGCTTTGGTACAGCTAAATTATCTCTGTTGAGGTTGTGTTTAAAAGAAGCAACTGATTTTGACAGTAATATCAGACGGTAGATTATTCCACTCCCTCACTTTTGATGGAAGAAATGAGTAGCAATTATTGTTAGATCTGGCATCAGCAGTTTGGAGATCATGAGAATTCCTAAGATTGTATCGCGAAACGATACTAAATGTTTGAGGTATTAGGTCAGAAAGATACGATGCAGTCAAATTGGTGCACATTTTATAGAATAGCGTGAGTTTGTGGTTTCTTCGGCGTTTTTCTAAGGATTTCCATTTAATTTCGTTGTAAAGACAGTCTAAAGATATAAGTTTGGTGGTTCCAGTTGCAATTCGGGCTGCTTCATTCTGAATCTTGTCAAGCTCTTGTCTTTCATATAAGGTACAATTGTCCGAAATTACGTCTGCATATTCCAGTAGGAGTCGTATAAATGCCAGGTATGCCAATGTTTCTCCTTAATGAAGGGCAATAAAGCATTCAGAAAGTCCCTCAAACAGAAGTTGTCTCCCTTGACGGAAATGACGGAAATATCTACCAAGTGTATCCGTTCCCCTAAAGTAACTGCTATATGCTATGCGTTATCTCATATAACAATTGTTGTTTATGTGATATTTTTCACTATAACGTACTGAGAAATGCTTGGCTGCGCACTTTCCCCAGTTACTGCGACCCCGGACTGTGACATCGAAAATATTTGTTTTTCTTTATTTTCCATATAAATATAGTAAACGCTGGCATTAATTTTGTTTCTACAATGGTGTACAAAACTCTTTAATGCCTCGGTGGCTCAGCTGGATGCGCCGTCCGACTGGAGACCAGGAGGTCGCGGGTTCAACCCCCGCCGAGATCGGAAACATTCTTTCGTGGAGATTGATCATGAAATATTTTCTACGGTCATTCTCTCCCTTCCGCTGATTCAAGAAGGGCAGTTGTCAGTTTCTGGCGAAAGAATGTGCACAATTATGGGTAACTGCTTAGAGGACTAAGCCTGCCCAGTAAACGTGTGGTTAGGTAAACTGACTGCGCTCGACATGACCCTCTTGGGTTGACTGGGCCGTAAAACCTCAACACAAACAAACAAAACTCTTTAAAACGGAATGTCAGATCAGCTTATCTAGTGAAAACGTGTTTTTGTAATTGTTAAGATGTTTTGATAGTTTAAAAGAGATCTTTCGACACTGAACGTATATAGTTAATATCCGAGCGGGGTACTCTTAATTTTGTCTGCTACAAAGGCTAGGACATTTTTTCTGGGTCTAGAATTTTGAATTTTACTGTTTTTGGGTTTGGGGAAAAAGTGGCTATTTTTTTTTTTTTTTTTTTTTTTTTTTTTTTTTTTTTGTGGGGGTGGGGTAGGGGTGGTGAGGGGGCGGGGAGGTATTGGCCATTTGAAGGTACTTCTTTGGGGTCACTTTCAAAACTGACTATTTTTTGGGTCTATCAAAATACTCGGTATTGTTTTGGGTATTGTAAGAATCCGGGTTAGAACCATCTATTGAATTGATAATCATTTTATTTAGTTTCAACAGCTCTATTTCTGCTATGCATCAGCTCAGTGCTATTAAAGTAAAATCGGAGCTACTGTTGGAAACTGTTAATATATATATATATATGTATACATATATTTTGCGTTAACACTAGATACTGAGGCCCAGCCTATGTAGCAGACAAAATTCAGAGTACCCCCACTCCACCCTCTTGGGTTAATATACAATTCTTCATGTGTGCACTTTTTGTTACTGGCAAGTAAAAACATGGATTGGTATCACAACTTTTCAGGAATGGTCTGATTTCAGTAGATGTTAAATAGTTATTTATATAAAACCTCAATAATAATCATTTAATTTGAATTTCAATTTTTGTACAGAGAGCAATACAATAAATGGAATTAATTACATATATACTGGTGTAAAACAAATCTGCACCGCTTTTGGAACTGGCATTCACCTCAGCGCGCAAGTTTCAACGTAGGACCCGGCGATACTTGTCCAATGCCAAGTGCAAAACAAATATTTATTAATCCAGGATGGAATTTTTAAAATGGCAAACATTGCTCAGACTGAAAATAGAATGTAGATTGTCCGTTGTACATTCATTTAAAGTATCGCATGAATATGCATGAGGCCATTTTTGAAGTCAAGTGAGGATATCTTTATTTTCTCCTGAGATTTATAGCAACCTTAAGTCTTGAAACTGTTTTGTTTTTAAATGCAACATGGACTATCATTTATAATATTTGTCTTGAGTTAGGCATTAATAGATTTATGCCGAAAACAATTTAATTGTGCAATAAATATGGCCGCTACGATTAAATTGATGAAAACGCATTTTTGAATAAAATGTCTTATTACTGTTTTTAATGATACCACTGAATTTGTAGCAAACACTTTTAAACTTTTGTACTTAAAGCATTATTTCACCTAATAAAATCATGTGTTTCATTTATCGCGAGTATAGAATTAATTCTCAAATAAACGCATACTAACTTTGATTTTATTTCACCTCAGACCTCTTTGAAAGAAGAAACTATAATGTTGGCATCTTATTTGAGCCTATTTAATTTTGTGTGACCCGGTCAAAAATCAAATACACGGGAGCATGTATATTCTCTATATAATTTAACCTGGTTTACACACTAAATTAGCAGTTTGCTAAATGATCCAAAGTGTGAAAAAGTGTTTTTTTTTGTTAGGAATATTAGGAAATCAAACGTAATAAATAATAATATTTCCACAAGCATTACACGCCAGATCAACTCATCACAATGTATTAGTTTTTGAGTAGACACTACAAAAGAATTTAAACATACAGTGAGGTTTAAAATTCAGGAATTAACTGTACTTGGCGTATTTAATTATGATAGTATAAGCATATCTACCCGTCATTGTATACTTTTAGACTATGTACAGTTGCTAATCACTAATGAAAAATTGTATCGTGCCAAATGCATGCATTTTCCTGAAATCAATTCATTTTGAATTGCTGTACAGTGTTTTTGTAAAAGCGATGTCTAGTCATATTATATATGAAACGGCAGTTGTTTTTTTATCTTCCAAGCTAAGGTATGATACCGTTTTTTTTTGCCAGATTTCGCCACCTTGGGTATCTCACTATAAAGGACAATACATCGACCCATTTTATCTCGTTTATGAGCCGCAACGTGAGAAAACGTAACTTTGGTCATGCGCACCCAATGTAGACCAATCATTCTACACATACGGGCATTCTGATCAGTGTGTTCGCTGTCCGCTTGAAAAGAAACTTTTACATCCCTGGCTAGCTATCCAGAATGCGCCCAGCAAGATTCGGATCAGACTGCGTGAATGCCCAGGCTGATCTGAATATTTGCTTGACGCACAGGCACGTTTTCTGATGTTGTCGCTCATATATTTATATATCAATACGTGTGCTTGTCAGTCGGTACGTGAGTTTTGAAAATATTATTATCCTGTAGAGGATCATGTTCGATTTTTGTTGTTGTTTTTGTAAACATGATACCTTTAGAATGTAACCATGAAATAAGAAGTTGTAGTATTATAAACATGCAGACGTCAAACAAAATATTAACCAGATAACACCTGACGTCTGAAGTTTATCAGCAATAGCATTGCACTTCTCACCATTTTAAGGAATCTTCATATTCCATCAATTCAAATTCTGATAGGAAATACAGAACGCAGTCAGTGATCAGGGGCTACACGGTACACACATCGACTTTTTCAAAGTTTTGGACAATATTGATAAGGGGTTAAGATTTCCAATTAATTAGGATAAATACCTAACAAAGCCACGAGATAAGATAATGACCCATGTATACGCATAAGGAATTGTTAACCAATACATAGAGATCTTTTTTGTTGTAACAAAAAATAAAGTATTTATTTTACTATTCAAAATCATTGTGTATCTTTTTTTCGGAGGCAGCATATTTCGCCTCTTGACTCTGAGAGAGAAATACTGGGTTAAAATTATACAGGTTTAAGAATATATGGCATTGAATTGGTCTTCCAGCTCTAAAGCTATATTATAGATGTTTCCTTTAATATGCATTTTTTTTTATAATTTTATAACCTCTGCAAAGCAAAGAAAAGTATTTTTACTAGCTTTAATCTGATATAAAATCCACAGACATAAATAAAATGAATAAATGTTGAAATGCATCCAAAACAAATGCATCTGACACATACGGCCCTTCTTTCATTTATCGTTTTTTTAACGAAAAGGGCACTTTTGCTCATATATAATTTATTTTATATATGTTTACCTATTGCCATAATCTTTTATAATACCTCAAATGGAAGTGCTATATAAGCATTTAAAACTAATACTCTGACACCAAAGACTTTTTCTTGATTAAAATGAATCAATACCTAATGACATACTCTCTACTAAAATTAATAAGAAACGAGACGACTTTGATTTTGATATTGTACAGTTTCAATTTTTGGATGGCAATGTTCCTCGTGCTACATCCTGTGGTGTACATTTTTCTCAGTTAATTCGTTTTGCTAGAGCATCTAGTTAAGTCAATGTCTTTATTAATCACAATAACGTTTTTAATGCTAAACTTCTTGAGCAAAGTCACCTTTATTCTCAACTACGTAAAACATTTCCTAAATGAATTAATGTCCAAAAATAATGTTGGTTTAAAAACACTTCTGCAAGAAGGCCTGGCGAACCCGAATTTTATTTCGACAGTCTATAAATTCAGAAAGATTGTTGGCAAAACTGGTTTTTGTTGTTGTTTTTTCGGACAATTTAAAAAAATTGTCACTCGCTTTAAAAAGATACATTCCAACATTTATATTCTGCGGTAAACTGCATGCATGGTTGGTAACCCAACAATGGTTAATAACTTTGCTTCCATGTTTAGTCGCACGAAGGTGGGTCGGTCCTTAACTAAATGACGGCTTCCTTCACAATATGTTTCAGGTGGATGGCGCCTGACTATCAGTGTCTGTCGTCGGGCCCATCATGATCTTGTTTGTGGTTTTCTTGTGTCTGGCTTCAGATTGCCATGAAGCCTTTTCCTTTGTTTCATCACATTGTTTAGGATTGTATGTTTGTTCACTGTGATATTTCACAGATGAGGTGACCTCACTTATTAGCTCACCTGGAGCTTTGCTCCAGGTCAGCTTATTCCATGGCCTTTTGTCCGTCGTCCGTCCGTCGTTACCTTTTCACATTTTCGAATGTCCTCCAGAACCATAAGTTGGATTGAGCTAACACTTAATGGGAGGCATTGTGGCAACATGGTGATTCAGAATTGCTAAAATTGTTCCGTTCCGATATCCAAGGTGGCCGCCAGATTCCAAACGACACCTCCTCCCAAACTGCAAGTCAGATTGAGCCGAAAATTGATGGGAGGCATTGGAGTAACATAAAGATTCAGAATTACTAAAATCGTTCCATTCCGATATCCAAGATGGCGGCCATCTTGAAATTCTTCAAATGACATCTCCTCCGAAACCGTAAGTCGGATTGAGCCAAAACTTGATGGGAGGCATCACAGTGACATAGAGATTCAGAACTGTTAAAATCGTTTCGTTCCGATATCTAAGATGGCTACAATGGCGGCCATCTTAAAATTCTTCAAACATCTCCTCCCAAACCATGTCGGATTGAGCCAAAACTTGATGGTAAGCATCAGAATTCAGAGATTCAGAATTGCTAAAATCGTTCTATTCTGATAACCACGATGGTCGCCATGGCGCCCTTCTTGAAATTCTTCAAACGAAATATCCTCCCAAACCATAAGTCAGATTGAGCCGAAAATTGACGGGAGGCATTGGAGTGACATAAAGATTCAGAATTGCTAAAATCGTTCCATTCCGATATCCAAGATGGCGGCCATCTTGACATTCTTTAAATGACATCTCCTCCCAAACCATGTCAGATTGAGCCGAAACTTGATGGGAGGCATCGGAGCGACATAGAGATTCAGAAATGCTTAAATCGTTCCGTTCTGATATCCCAAATGATCGCCCTGGTGGCCATCTTGAAATTCTTCAATCCCCTCCCAAACCGTAAGTTGGATTGAGCCGAAACTTCTCTGATATCCCAAATGATCGCCATGGCGGCCATCTTGAAATTCTTCAAACGACATCTCCTCCCAAACCATAAGCCAGATTGAGCCGAATCTTGATGGGAGGCATTGGAGCGACATAGAGATTCAGATTTGCTAAAGTCGTTCCGTTCTGATATCCAAAATGGCCGCCATGGCGAACAACTTGAAATTCTTCAAACGACATCTCCAAAACCGTAAGTTGGATTGAGCCGAAACTTGATGGGAGGCATTGGAGTGACATAGAGATTTAGAATTGCTAAACTCATTCTATTCCAATATGGCGACCATCTTGCAATTCTTCAAACAACAGCTCCAGGTCAGTTTATGGCCTGGTCTGTTGTCTGTCGTCCGTCGTCCGTCCGTCCGTCGTTAGCTTTTCACATTTTCGACATCTCCTCCAGAACCGTAAGTTGGATTGAGCTGAAACTTTGTGGGAGGCATTGTGGCAACATGATGATTCAGAATTGCTAAAATTGTTCCGTTCTGATATCCAAGATGGCCGCCGGCCATCTTGAAATTCTTAAAACGACATCTCCTTCCAAACCGTAAGTCGGATTGAGCCGAAACTCGATGGGAGGCATCACAGTGACATAGAGATTCGGAATTGCTAAAATAGTTCCATTCCCATATCTGAGATGGCCGTCTTGAAATTCTTCAAACGACCTCCCAAACCGTAAGTAGGATTGAGCCGAAACTTAATGGGAGGAATCACAGTGGCATAGAAATTCAAAATTGCAAAAATCGTTCCATTCCGACATCCAGGATGGCCGCCAGGCGGCTGTCTTGAAATTCTCCAAACGGCATCTCCTCCCAAACCGAGAGCCGAAACTTAATGGGAGGCATCCTAGCGACATAGAGATTCAGAATTGCTAAAATCGTTCCGTTCTGATATCCAAGATGGCGGCCATCTTGAAATTCTTCAAACGAAATATCCTCCCAAACCGTAAGTCGGATTGAGCCAAAACTTGATGTGAGGCATCACAGTGACATAGAGATTCAGAATTGCTAAAATCGTTCCATTCCGATATCCAAGATGGCCACCATGGCGGCCATCTTATAATTCTTCAAACGACATCTCCTCTCAAACTATAAGTAAGATTGAGCCGAAACTTGATGGAAGGCATTGGAGCGACATAGAGATTCAGGATTGCTAAAATCATTCTATTCCGATATCCAAGATGGCGGCCATCTTGACATTCTTTAAATGACATCTCCTCCCAAACCATGTCAGATTGAGCCGAAACTTGATGGGAGGCATCGGAGCGACATAGAGATTCAGAAATGCTTAAATCGTTCCGTTCTGATATCCCAAATGATCGCCCTGGTGGCCATCTTGAAATTCTTCAATCCCCTCCCAAACCGTAAGTTGGATTGAGCCGAAACTTTATTGGAGGCATCGGAGTGACATAGAGATTCAGAATTGCTAAAATCGTTCCGTTCTAATATCCAAGATGGCCGCCGGCCATCTTGAAATTATTCAAACAACATCTCCTCCCGAAAGTTGGATCGAGCCGAAAGTTGATAGGCAGTATCAGAGCGACATAGAGATCAGAAT
Organism: Anodontia alba; assembly: GCA_964016985.1. Lineage (NCBI taxonomy): Eukaryota > Metazoa > Mollusca > Bivalvia > Lucinida > Lucinidae > Anodontia > Anodontia alba. Next base: position 50,603,769 of record OZ024833.1, read on the forward strand.
TGCTAAAATCGTTACGTTTGGCTATACAAGATGGCCGCCTGGGTGGCCATTTAGAAAATCTTGAAACCACATCTGCTCCGGAACCCTAAGTCAGATTGAGCCCAAACTTGGTGAATTGCATTGGGACCACATGGAGGTTTCGAATTGTTAAAATCATTTCATTCCGATATCTAAGATGGTCGCCATCTCGTCCATCTTGAAAATCTTCAAACGAGATCTCCTCCCTAACCATAAGTCTGATTGAGCTGAAACTTGATGGGAGGCATCAAAGCAACATAGAGATTCAGAATGGCTAAAATCATTCTGTTCTGATGTCTAAGATGGCCGCTACAGTAGCCATCTTGAAAATCTTGAAATGACATCTGCTCCCAAATGGTATGTCAAATGGAGCTGAAACTTGGTGGGAGGTATTGGGGAGACATTGAGATTCAGAACTGCTAAATTCATTCCATTCCGACGTCTAAGATTGAAATTCTTCAAATGACATCTCCTCCCAAACCGTAATGCGGATTGAGCCCAAACTTGATTGGCGCCATCAGAGTGACATAGAGATTCAGAATTGCTGAAATTGTTCTGGTCCGATATCTGAGATGGCCCCAAAGGTGGCCATCTTGAAAATCTTCAAACCTCATCTGTTCCCTTATGGTAAATCAGATTGAGCCAAAACTTGATGGGAGGCATTGGGATGACATGGAAATTCAGAATTGCTAAAAACATTTTGTTACGATATCCATGATGGCTGCCGCAGCAGCATTTTTGAAGATCTTTTATTGTTATATCACCTGGAGCTTATGTCGTGGTCTGTTGACCATGGTCCATCCCTCATCCGTATGTTCGTCAGTAACTTTTCACATTTTAGACATCTCCATCAGCATTGTATCCACGTTGGCAGGCATCTTGAAAGTCTTCAGTTGTTATCTGCTTCCGAACAATAAGTCGGATGGAGCGGAAACTTGGTGGAAGGCATCTTGGCAGCATTGAGATTTAGAATTGGTTCCGTTCTGGTATCCAAAATGGCCACCATGGCAGCCATGTTGAAAATCTTCAAATCTCATCTGCTCCCGAACGGTAAGTCTGATGGAGCCAAAACTTAATGGGAGGCATTGGCGTGTTATAGAAATGCAGAATAGCTAAAATTATTCTGTTTTAATGCCAAGATAGCAGCCATCTTGAAATTCTTCAAACCACAGCTCCTCCAAAACAGTGTCAGATTGCGCTGAAACTTGAAGGTAGGCATCGGGATGACATGGAGATTCAAAATTGCTAAATCGTTCAGTTCCAATATCCAAGATTGCACCCATGGAGGCAATCTTGAAACTCTTCAAACAACATCAGATTCTAAATTGCTAAAGGCTATCTGATCCGATAGCCAAGATGGCCAGCATGGCACAATGTAACATTTTATATATGATGATCAGCCTAATCCAGGTGAGCGATTCTGGCCCACTTGGGCCTCTAGTGTTTGTAATTTGGAGCTGCATCAGAATTAAGGGTGAGGTTTCGCGTGAATAATACTGGTTTCAGGCCCGAGTAATATTTCTTTCAACCGTCTAAGGCGGTTCCTCTGTTGTAGTTTTTCTTCGTTTGTGCGTCTGTGGCGTTTGTTTGTTTTCTTTCTTTTTTTTTTTCTTTTTTTTTCATCATTTGTTCCCCACCTCGTCCTGTTTTGTTGGCTCAAGAAGGCTATGCTTTGTGATTGTATAGTTTATTTTTCTGTCGGAATATAGCAAAACCTTTCAGCTTTTGATTGCCCCAGTTGTCAAATTTAGTATTTTTTTAGGTTTGTTTTAGTTAAAGGTGTATGTTTCAAGTTCACCTACACTCAATAGGTGTCAATTATATGTTCACTGATCTGCGGGATAAGGGGGGATTCCTCGGCTACCAAGTCAACCATTTATAATCCTTAATCACATGCACCAAAAAATAAAAAAAAATAAAAATAAAAACAAAATAATAAAAAGATAATAAATAAATAAATAAATAAAATCTGCGAATTTTCAAACCAGTGCAATAACGACAGAATATTCTGTAATTTAGTCAAAACAAGCAAATAAAATAAAAAAACATACACACACCTTCTGTTCAGAGGTGGGAAATGTACAGACTTAATGAATTCTAAGAAGGTTATAGACGGAGCTGCAGAGACAGATTATACTGGTGTATCTTCTAAGTCTCCTAGACTGCCATACTTTTTAACAAAACAGAACCAAAAATCCAAAACTCATAGCCAATCATTAAGAACACAACAGTTGGGTTGAACGGATCTGACGTCACAAGCTGCGCTGAAGTTAGGAATGGCTCTGTCGTAGACAAGATATCAGAATCAAAATTTACATGCACATCATTATGGACACAACAGTTGACTGTGACTTAGTCAAAATGTCAGAATCCAATATCACATTGCCCATCTTTACATAGAAAGATAATCAAAGATTCAAAAGAATCTGACGGAAATAGATGGAGGAATTTCGGTATAAGATCTGGGGCACACGCACTCACGAGCACGCACTTAAACACGCGCGGACATATGTAATTTCTGTAGTCTCCCTACCAGTTTCAGAAATGCGTTTGCATAACTCTATAAATTTACAGACTTTAACATTTTTAATTACAGATGCTCTATAATTTTAAAGCTGGTCTGCTAATTTAGAACTAGTCTAAAGTTGATACGTGGATACTTTAATCAATATTATAAAATAATCACAGCTGCTTGTGCTAACAGTAATTATGAAGTATTTTTTATACCCCGCCACACAACAGTGGCTGGTTATTATGGTTTCACGTTGGCCGTCCGTGTGTCCGTCCGTCCGTCGTACGTCCTTGGGATGTCGAAACGTAGGTAGCATATCACCATATTGTAGCCTGTGTTTTCTGGTCATTTCTGATTACTGAGCCCGTTCCCGATTTAAAACAGTATAGGAGTCACTAATATTAGCCAAGGTTGGCAAAAAGCCAGTCAATATGAGTATTGACCGGGCCGGTGGTTAAAACCGGTTTTAACCGGTCATTACTGGTCGATTGGTGGTTGATTGGTGGTCGACTGGGTCGATTAAATCACTGGAGTAAATGCCTCTGTCCTGTTGCTAAACTAGTCTTAAAAGCTTTCCCCCTATATCATGTACATGAGGTTAGACTATATTTTCATCAGTGAACAAGACAAAATAGTTTTTATTTATGTAATAGTAATTATTTGAGGTCCTTTTTTTATTTGATCATAAGTCAAAAGACATTATTGCTGGTCAACTGAAGAGGTTGACTGGACTGACTCACTGAACTATAGACAGGTCTGTTCTTTGCAACCAAACAATCCTTACTAGTATCCTTTATAGGTTAGATTAATTGTTCATATTTTGAAATCAAATATGAATAAGCTGAATTTATCATGGATTTTAAAGGATTAATGAAAGGTCCTATTTTGTTTGACAGACAAAAAATATTGTACCAGATTATACCACACTCGTCTCTCTCTCTCTACCTCTGCCCCCCCCCCGTCCCCCCTCCCCCCACCGCCCCCCCCCACACACACACACAATCTCTTAACCTTTGAAAATATCAATTATTTAATATAATCTTTGATCATAAAATTTTAAAGGTTACATCAAAAAGCAGCCAACAATTAATTTTGATATTATTGCAGAAAATTGTCACATATTAACAAATGTGTGAAATACACCTGTCATTAATCTTTAGGTCTGTGAACTTAAAAAAGCTGTAATTAATTAACCAAACAATATTTGAAGATTCTTTGAAGTATATTTAAGTATCTGCAACACCTGTAAATTGCTGTCAAAATAGATTAAAAGTTGTAAAAGCTGCCCCATGCCACTGCAGTGGGTGTGGCATAGATCTAATTGCCAAAGTGTCCAATCACATGTCCCTGATAGGGGTATTATACACTGACACCAGGATTTATTCCTTATGTGTGAAATTTTGATTTACCTGCAATCTAGATAGTATCTTATCATCAAGCTCTTTAATACTGAAGGTGTCAAAAATGAAACCTAAAGACCCAATTTGGAACTTCTTCTCTATTTTGGAAGATAAAAAAAAAAAAAAAAAAACAGTGCAAGGTGCAAAGATTGTAATATTGAAGTTAGTACTAAGGTCTTAAGCCAGAAAGTATTGCTAAGAGGCCACTTGAAGAAATAACATCTGAACCTGAAACAACCAACTGACCGCCATAATCTCCAACTGACCACTAAAAATATTCAATCGACCACTCAATATTTCAATATACCAGTATTGACCACTCTGGGAGTATTGACCGGGGCGGTTTCTACCGGTTAAAATCGCCCCTGGCTTTGACCGTCCAACCTTGATACTAGCTAGTCTGACTCAATAAACGTAGACACTTCAGCTGTTTTCATTTTTAGGAGTATGCTCATTGCTCTCAACGGTCATTCATTTCATGATCTATTAAACATCTTTTCAAATAGTATAGATATGGGAATTCCAGGGAAAGACAACATTGACTGTCACTGAACACAGCCCTCCCAAGGCACCGTAGGGTTGGAATGAAGCAAACAATACACAGAACAACACACTAATGAAAACAGAATGAACAAGCAAAGAGAAACCGCAATAGAAATACAGTTTTGGAACTGTCGACGGGGAGGAAGTAAAGCGCTTGGGGATGGGGAGGTTAAAACCCGGTTTTACTGACATGCCACTTCACCCTCAGTCCCGGTACAGTTCCAAGTACATGTAACTATTCGATATGCGTATGATTTCTTAGGTTATCAGTGGATCAACACAGAAAGACATATACATTAACTTCTCAAATCTATGCTAAAACAAAGATAAGCGTCCGACTACAAACACGAGTTCAGATAACAAATATTGGAACCACGGTAATCCTGATCACATGGCACAAATCGTACAGAAACGAAATAGCATTTAACCATTTCAAAAGACTCCTGCACATATAGCTTATCTATAAATTGATAGAGTATCTGTAAATTCTAAGAGTTTGAATTTTCTTAATCAATAAAGCTATGCAATCACATTTAAGAAAATAGTGCAGACTGAGACTCAACAGTTTCAGACTGTGTCCATCGTCCTCATCATATTGTGAAGCACCTGTTACATAACGGTTGTGTTTTGTTATTTTTATTTCTATTTCTACTGATAACATTTGTTTCCCTTTGACTATAAATTCCTGCTAAGTAAGCGAAAGAGAGAGATCAGCTAAATTAAGTCACAGTCATGGTTCGCACTGAACATCAATTTGTTCTGGATGGTATCACTGACGAGTCTGTCGATTTTAACTCTTTCACCCTTGGTTTTATGTATAAAGACTCTTGCATCTTAGGGGTTAGGCATAACCATTGTTGCAAAAAAGGGATGTCAGTTAAATCAGCAACGAAATGGCGTACGAGCCGTCTAACCTGGATCTACACTGTTTGCAAAGGTACATGTTTTGGTCTGCAGGGGTGAAAGAAGAGTCAACACACTTGTATGCTATAAAAGTGTGTTTCAGAGTAGAAAGATAATTGTGTTATATTATTTATTGCAACACGCAGTAATGAAAACACACAGATTCATAACTTTCGGAAAACGTTCACATACAATATGACATCTGATATGTCGTTTCCCATAAAACAAACTAAATGCACTGAATATTCGAGTGGGAATTTTCGTTATGCACCAATTTCAGAAATGCGTTTGCATAACTCTATAAATTTACAGACTTTTAACATTTTTAATTACAGATACTCTATAATTTTAAAGCTGGTCTGTTAATTAAGAATCAGTCTAAAGTTGATACGTGGATACTTTAATCAATATTATAAAATAATCACAGCTGCTCGTGCTAATTGTAAATATGACAGTATTTCTTAACCCTTGCAACACTGAGATTCCCACATGGACTTTTCCGTTTGTGAATTTGGACATAACCATCGTTGCAAATAGGGGTTTCAGTCAAAAGTTATCAACAAAATGGCAACCAGGGTAGATCCTGATGAGACGGCTCCTTACGAGCTGTTTCATCTGAATCTGCACTGTTTGCAAAGGTATATGTAAAGGTCTGTAGGGATGAAAGGATTAATCGTCCGTTTTGAAGACGTTTCACACATCAGACTCTTAATCTTAGCACTGATAACCTTGACAATATTTATTTTAATAAAACACTACATATCAATCCTGACAGATGAAAAGGGAAATTAACTGGATTTTATCCGGGCTATTGTGTTTGCTGTGAAGAAATCTCATGCATCATTAGTTATTTTTTTACTCCTTAAGTCTTTTTGCAAAGAAAAACAAACGTTTGCCTGTTAAATAAATTCGGAGAAAGATGGACCCTATAAAAGCAAAGAACACATCAAAGAAAATGAAAAAAAAAAAAAAAAACAAAAAAAAAAAAAAAAAAAAAAAAAACAGACTTTTTTTCTTTTTCTTAAATCGGGTCATGAAGAGTAATATAACGTGATATTTCTCGAGCTTCGATGCAACCAGAATGTCTGATGAACGCTTACCAAAGAAAATTGTCTTCGAAAAACTTCAGGTGGGAAACCAACCCTGTCGGTAGCCATGAGAAACGCTACAAGGATACGCTAAACACCTCCCCAAAAGACTTAAACATACCCCCAGTGACCAAAAATGCTTCATAATGCCGGTCGCACGATATTATGCTTCATAACGTACATATGGTAATGCTAAATTAAACATGACACCGAACAAAATAATATGATCGTTCTATATTTTAATCAAGCTAAGATCCTCTGCGGTGCAGATAATTTATATAAACCATAGAAAAAATGAAAACACATACACACATACGAGGGTCCTGCAAAAAGTTTTGTCACTGGGTTCGGATTACTTCAATGCTACGTTTTATCAAACATATTTTTATTACAAACCTTCAAAGTATTCCCCCTTTACTGAAACACATTTTTGTAAATTTTTTACCAAGTCGCGAAAAGCAGATCAATAGTCTTCGTTTGGTATCTATTGGAGACACTGATAAATAGGGCTGCCAAGAGAACATCTAGACGTATACTTATTTCCAGAAAGCATTTTCTTAAGCCTTGGAAATAAAAAGAAGTCACAGGGACTCAGGTCAGGTGAATAAGGTGGATGGTTTAAAACTTTCACCTTTTCAGAAACCCCCAAAAAAGACTTAACCTCACACTTACGAGAGGAGGCGTTGTCATGTAAAAGTTAGACTCCTGACCATCCTTTGCTTGGTCGTTTCTTATTGTAAAACTCTTTCACTTTCTTCAATACAGAATTCTTGTAGAATCGGCCAGTGACTGTATGACCAGATGGACAAGGCATTTGAACGACTGGCCCACTTGAATTCAAGAAAATTGCGTACAACATCTTTTTCGAACTTATAGTTCTCTTGGCAATACATGGGCGTTTTGATCTATTCGCTTCCATTGCTTATTATCAGCCCTTCTTTGTGGCTCAAACATATGCACCCAGGTTTCATCACCTGTTAGCAATTTAGAAATTACCCGACTATACAGCCTTTGTATGTTTTCAAACGTTCCCGGGCACATTTAAGGCGTTGTGTCTTTTGCTCCTCAGTGAGCAAATGAGGTACCCACCTAGCACAAACCTTTCACAGGTCCAAACTCTTTTTCAGAATTGTTTGCACACTGCCTTCTGATATGTCAGTACAACTAGCTATATCTCTGACAGACAATCGCGCATCCTGTTCGTCCACAATCTTTACAGTAGCGATGTTAGCCTTGGTAACAGAGGTTTTGGCCTTCCAGGACGGTATCATTTTCAATAGAAAATTTCCCAGCTTTAAAAGCTTTAACCCACCTAAAAATTGTGTGCACTGAAATGGTCTGAGGTCCATATATACCACAAAATTCATTAAATATCTGCTTTGAATCTATATTAAGCCTAATGCGGCATTTAATATGGCTACGAATTTCAGTCTTCTGGTCCATGTTCCAATGTAACAAGTAAATTAGTCAGTGTATATGACAGCATCTATTTGAATTTGAAATAACTCGATCAGTTGGAAAGCAATTTGCACGAAATAAATGGGTATCGTTAGCTATTCAACACACCATTCAAGTGCAGTGAAGCATTTTAAAATATACTTGGGATAAAACTAAGGAAACCTATTAGTGACAGAACTTTTTGAATGACCCTCGTACACACTCACACACACATACACATACGCACACATACACACACACACACACAATGGTGTGCAGATTTTACGCGGAATCGATGAATGATACATGTAAGACGAAGAAAGAGAGTCAATTGTAATACAGTATCAAAATCTGACAAGTATCGAACTAATATGGCCTCTCACATACATAAGTGTATCAGTTTGAATATGGCCTCTCACATACATAAGTGTATCAGTTTGATATGGTTTTGTTAGAACCCTTAACAAAGCCAGATGTGATAATGCAATTTCAAACATGATACTTTCGAATTAACTAAATATAAAAGTTCAGTGCTGATCAAAAGCGCCAGGTATAAGGGATGTGAGGGATTTCATTTTGTTTTGCATTATTCCTCAAGAACCGACACAGTCAAACTGAGTCTGCTATTGCTTGTTTCTGATTTGTTCTGTATTTTCAAAGGAGTCCTACCTAGGAATTTTTGTGATCGCGGAGACTGTCTATAAATACATACAGCTTGGAGGCCGCACAACATCGTACTTCGATAAATGCTGATACTTTTTCAAAAAAATGTTCTCGTCTTTTGAGACTGTTTGACTTACAAATTATATTGTAAAATGGTGTTCTGATCAATGCTGCTTCGAGGCGCGATCAATGTTTTTTTCATTATTAGTCGTGAAGAGACTCATTTAAACCAAGTCTGCTACTTACTGTTTTTGTTGTTTTTTTTTTTTTTTGTTTTTTTTTTTTTTTTTGTACTGTATTTCTGAAGGATTCCTATTTCGAAATAACTATAGAACAACCCACTTATTATTGATTTATTTGGTAAGTTCTAATTCAGTGTTGTAATTCATTATTCTACTATCAGCGTTTCAATTGTTTAGTAAGAAACGCCCGAAATGTTCACAGTGTAAGGCTGCGGTCAAATTTGAAAGAAAAGTTCGTGCACCACGAAATGGATCAGTCAGATAACGGACATGTGTTTCCATGCAAACAACAGTAAAAAAATATAAAATATAACAGTAGGATACGTTATATCGATTTGAAAAAAACAACAACAACGAAGAAAGCATATTATTTTGATAAATACTGCAATTTATAGTCTGTTGACAGCTAAACTTAGTGGACAACATCCGGACTTTTAGCAATACATTTTAATGGCCCGCAATTCTGATATTTTAGTACTGTATAATAACATAAGATAGCGTGGATCTTGATATATATTTGTCAAAGTTCAGGGTTACGTTAACTACTAAAAAGGTAGGAGAAAAGTCCAGGGAGTGCCACAATCACAAGCCGCAGCCCTTCCCAGACACCAAGAGGAAGAGGAAACAGACAAAACCAAACAAGCGCAAATTGAAGCAGCATTATCTGGCAGTTACAATCACCTGCTTGTTTACATTGTTGCAACGTACATATACACATCACATATACATACGTTAATTGTTAAAAAAGCATTTTCTTTCCAAAACGTAGATTGTGCTCCAGGCAGAAGCACAGACTGCAAAATTTGAGCCGCAACGTGGTAAAATGTCTCACGGACAAATGCACCTAGCGAAGACGCAAATTACCCTGTGCATACACGCAGTCTGATCAGAGTCTTCGTTGTCCGCATGAATAAAATTTGCATCCTTGGCTATCCAAAATCCGTAAAGATTCTGATCAGACTGCACATATAACATAATTATAATATAATATAGTTTGGCAACTGTCCTTGCGACATCACTTGGAAGGAAGTTTTTTTTTTTTGCTTGGCGTTTTATTTTAAACGAAAATATTTTGTTCTGATTGACCAGATATAATCAGAAGCTATTTGTCTTATCCGTTTCTGTCTTTTGTTCTCAAATAATTAGCCTAAAATATGTCTTTAGGTTTTGTTTTTAAATTTTTATCTGAGAACGTATTTTTGCATTTCTTTACTGAGTTTTCATTACTGATGTTTCATGACAATTTTGTGAAAATGTCAGAAAAAAGTATTTGTAAAACTTGTTGAAAACCTGCCTTCAGTGTGCCTACCCTACACATTTCAACACCATTTTCAACAATTTTTACTTTGGAGATAAATGAAAATGTTCCATTTTTTAAAAACTACTGACCAGAATAACAGTTTTTTGTGCATAAGTAGTTACGACAAATAGTTTGCATTAAATCATGGCAAATGTTTGCAAGTTTACTTCTGTGTAAAGCCCCAGGCCAAAAACGACTATCTGATAGATGTCGAAAGGAGAAAAGAACTGGAAGATAATTTCACAGGGAAAATTATTATTCAAATAGTTGAGATGGTAAAGTTGTATTTTTCGATTGCCCATTTATGTTTAGAAATTAATGAAAAGGACCTCAGGTTTTCCGCTACATTCCCATTGTAATACACAGGTAGCTTATATGAGAACAATGATGTTGATGGGTCGGAAAGTGAAGGTTGCATAGATGACTGAAAGATTGTCGATAGGCCGTAAACTTGTACGAAGCTTTTACAATTTATTCTGAACAAGAATTATTCTTCAAAATATTAAATTCTGTTAGTGACTAAAATTGTTATAATGTACTCCAAAACACCTAGTATAGATTATTGTTCATATTGGATCTCATTTAAAACCATTGTTGTCGTTTGAAATTATTTAGTGACTGTTAAAAAATGTAATTGCATCAGAATCACATATGCAACACCTGCTGTTTGCTTAGGCCTAAAGCATGCTGAATTCACAATTATAAATGGATAATATTATAAAACATGTCGTTCAAACAGGACAATTATATAATGTTAAGTCAATCATATGGGTACATGTTATAATTCTTGTCAAGCATGTGGGTTTTCTGCTTACAGAAGCAGCATTCTTTTGATGGTTTTGCTCATTGCAAATGTTCGAAATATTTTCAGTGAGTGATCATGACTTTAAATAATCATGATATGATAGACGTTTTGTACAAACAGACATGGGTAGAGAAATGTGAGAAATGCTCAGAAAACACACATATATATAGTCCATGTTTGATTATGTCAAACACAACGCAGAATGGTTTTTATAATGATTTAGATTAGTTAGTCTCTCTCTCTCTCTCTTAGATTAGGCTCTGAGCAGAGTCAGAGAGATACAAGTAATTATCTTATTTTTTTTATCATAAATTGAAATATTGAAAGTGTATTTAAAAGGCTTGTTTTCATGCAAAGTACTAACTTTATATTTAACAGAAAACTATACACAGCTACACTCCAACTCCGTTACGTGACACAAGTTTCATTTCCATTAGTACGATACATAAATAAACTGTTCATGAAAGGGGAACAGCAAATTGGTTTAGATTGTTGTACTTATTCCGCAAGAGTTAAAACACGTTTGATTGTTAATACAATATCTGGACTGATAAAATATTATCGTAATGTTACAAGCATTTTATATATACAACAGACAATTGTTTTGTTAATGACTAAACGGTTCCAATCAAAATCCCAGTTCGGGGTCTTCTGTTTGCCAACTTGAAAATTCTGAAGGATACTTTATATCTTTGGCATATTTAATTTATTTTAGATAGGATAAATAAAATTCAGTTTTGATTAATTGATGTGGTTCTTGCTTCCAAATAACCTTTCTTTACAGAATATGTTTAACTTAGGATAGCTGCTGCAAAATGCCGTGCGGGGGCCGTGATAAACATGTAGCTGAAGGGCGTCAGCATATTACGTTACTGGTCATGTTACAAAAACTTAGTCTTTTGTTTTCGATTTATTGACCAGACGTGTTACTTATTTCACAAACATCTCTCTTTGAAGAATATATTTCACAAAAATGCTATTTGGTCCCCGGATCAGGGGTCAGAATTCAAATGCTGGAAACAGAGCACTAATTTTGGAAACAATGAATTCACATAAAATGTGTACGTGATCTACTAACCGACAATAAATATTTAATTTTAAATGTAGATTTAACCCATTTTAGACTGAACACTCTACTAACCGACATTAAATATTTAATTTTAAATGTAGATTTAACCCATTTTAGACTGAACAAAATCCCACACACTATATATTGGAAGAGTCCAGTTTTAATTTTAGGCATGCAGGTGATGTTATTTAAATATCACTAGAGAAAAATGGCCTGATCAGACGCCACAATCTGCTGCATCTGATCTGGGTCTGCAATGTTTGCCAATTACCTTTTTTGGGGTCTTCAGACTAAAATGGGTTAAGAAGTTTAACTTCACTCCGTTGATACTCCAATTAAACTACCATTTGCCACATCGTTAAATTACAGTGAAGGACTGAGAAGTTAATGTCTACAACCATGTGGTAATTCTCCGCTATTTAATCCATAGCATACACACATGTAGGGAAGTTTAGGGTCATCACAGACCTTCTTGCAGATACCACCTTTGTACCTCTTGCAGCGACACCTGAAAAATAAACATACTATTTGCTTTAATTCATTAACAGAACTGAATTGAAGATTTGTTTACTAGAGAAATTGTTTGAACGCCTCTCTCTCTCTCTCTCTCTCTCTCTCTCTCTCTCTGAGTGTTAGCGTGTCGGATGTACTGACTATTCATATATATATTCTGAGAAAAGACTCTTTGGAAACAAACAACACACCGCAGAAATAAATAAATAATAAAACAGTAAACTGGATTTTATTGAGTCTGCTCGTGTGTAACATTCACTCCTCGTTTAGCCTCGAGTTGAACAGAAAACTCTGTTTCCTGTTCAAATGAAATGGTTGACGCAATCTTCCTAAAGGACAAGAAAATATCATCTACGCTATGATAAAGTAAGTGTAGACACACACGTCACTTAACACCTGTTGTATTGAAGTCAAATATATTCTGTAAAGTTTAAATCTTATAATGTTCCACCAATGATACATCCATTTCTGAATAGAGATATTATGAGAAATGCTTTGTATATGTGAGTACCGTTCAATAAAGAGAAGATGTCATGCGGTATTTAAATCCATGGCTTCTAGAAATTTGCAACAACAGACAAACTTACAATTCGGTCCGTTTACGTATGTTGGCATAACGTACAAACGGGTAAGTATACTTAACTCGATTTAAATTCCATTCCTAACAGATCAGATTTTCAGAATATGGTTCATACTGTTCTTGATTAAGCATATAAATATGTATCCTAACAACCAGTTTATATTGATACATGACGTTTATACAACATCGCATCAACGTCGATGCAATGTCATGATGTTGCATCGACGTTGATTCAACACTGGCTTAACGTTACGTGCCCGCTGATATATGTCAAAATGTCAAATGTCAAAATACACGTTTACTACTTCCTAAAGATTTGTGTAAATAAATTCCGAGGAAAATGGTCCCCTTGGATGCAAAAAAGCGAGAAAAACCTTTCATGCTGCAATACTAAATGTATTGAAAGTAAAATGATGAGGAGGAAATTATTGTTTGGTTTAAACATATTTTATTATAGCATAACTATCATTACAATATGATGCAAGTCATTATACAAATTGGGATTAGAACGAAAGCACAAGTACTTATATAGTTCTTCTCCCACAAACAATCGACATGTATACATAATGGCGAATTTCGAGCAAGATACATTGGAGCAAGTAACATTATGTAGTGATAATTAACAATAAGTGTTGTTTTTACATGTTTGGGTGATAAAAATGATGAAAATCTAATGTAAAGTTTTACACCAAATAGTAATCATTTCATATAAAGCATTTTGAGGTTAGCAAAGGTTAGGAAAATGTAAATGGACAAAACAAGGGGCGGTGGGGGTGGAGGGGTAGAAGGGGGGAGATGGGAAGGGGGTAGGTGGGAAATTGGGATTGAGGGGTCGGGGCACCCGGCATCCAACATGGAATATAATACCGTTTGCAACGGATAAATGTAGTAAAGCAATCGCATGACCATATCAGTATTTAAAACATCTCATGAAAAACGTTTACAATTCAATATAAACCGGTGAATGTTTTCAAAAATAACCATATTTACATCATATGATAAAGAGGATTCCCCGTACAGAAGAAGATCAAGAGTAGGTCTATGATAGGTAGAAACCACATTTAGAAGCGCGTTTCTCTGCTGCTGATAATAAGGACAGTGGAAAAAGAAGTGTTGTGAGCTCTCAATACTACCACATCTACACATAGGCGAGTCAGTTATACCTTTTAAAAATAGGTCCAGGTTCAATGAGCTACAGTTCGTTCGTAATCTAGTATGGAGAATTTGGGCTTTTCTATTTTTAGAATAATAATATTTGGGGACAGGTGTTTTGTTTTTGTTAAAGTAGTATCTAAAAGAGTGTGTTGTTTGAGATTGTTTCACTTCGGCCGGTAGACTATTCCAAGCCCTCACAGTAGAGGGTAGAAAAGAATTAAAGTAAAGATTTGTTCGTGAATCAATAGTCTGTAATTGGTCGGAGTTGCGAAGATTATATCGTGACATGTCACTGACTGATGGTGGTATAAGGGAGGATAAGTACAGAGGAGTAAGATGGGAAAACATTTTGAAAAATAAAGTCAATTTGTGGGTTTGTCTTCTCTGTTCAAGTGACTCCCATCCAACTTCTTTGTACAATGCGGTAATAGAAATAAGCTTGGTTGTCCCAGTAGCTATGCGCGCTGCATCAAGTTGGATTTTTTCTAACTCTTGTTTTTCGTACTGAGAACAATTGTCCCATATTACATCCCCGTATTTAAGTAAAGGTCTGATAAATGCTGTATAGATTGTTTCCAAAGATTTGCGGTCTAATTTAAATTTGAGTTTTCTCATTACATTAATCCTACCCCAAGCTTTCTCTGAAATATATTTTATATGGTGGTGCCATGTACAATCGTTAGAGAAATAGATCCCGAGATGCTTGTGAAACTCTATTTCAGATATTTGAAGATTTTGCATTATGATTGGTGGATGATTAAGTTTGTTTAATTGGCGCGAAATAAGGAGACTTTCGGTTTTGGTCGGATTGAAAGCTACAAGCCAAGTTGCAGCCCATTTTGAAATTCTTTCGAGATCAATATTGAGAAAATTAGCAGCAGTAATAGGGTTATCGACGGTAATGTAAAGACTAGTGTCGTCCGCAAAGAGCCTTATATTTGATCCGATATCAAGTACTATGTCATTTATAAATAGTAAAAACAGCAGCGGCCCTAAAATTGAACCCTGAGGGACCCCAGCACAAACATAAGCCCAGTCAGATGTAACCCCTGGAAGAATAACTCTTTGTTTCCTATCGGAAAGGTAACTTTTAAACCATGCAAGAACTTTCCCAGTGACGCCAGCTGCCTTAAGTTTGAGTAACAATCCCTCATGCCAAACTCGGTCAAAGGCTTTGCTGATGTCACAAAAGACAGCTCTAACTGCTTTACCTGAGTCAAGGGCCTGACAGAAAGTATTGTAAAGATAAGTTAATTGATTCACTGTTGAGTCACCTGGTATAAAACCAGACTGAAGAGAAGATAGCAAATTATTGTCGCGCAAATGATTGTATAAATATTTGAACACAAGTCTTTCGAAAAGTTTACTTTCTGAGTTAAGTAGTGATATAGGTCGGTAATTAGAAGGTATAGATCTATCACCTTTTTTATGTATTGGGCAGACATTAGCTTCTTTATAAGAAGATGGTACAAAACCCATGTTGATAGACTGATTAAACAAGTTACAAAAAGGAGAAGAAATTTCGTGAGCAAGTTGACGAAGAATACGATTACTCAGGTTGTTAGGACCTGAAGCTTTACCAATAGGGAGAGATTTGAGTATAGTCTCGACTTCGGTTCGGGAAAATTCAATATTATTTAGTTCGTTGGTGACAGCAGTAGGAAGTATTTGGGGGAGGATTGGATATTGATTGTTTAGACTGCTCTGGCTTTGAAAGAAATTATTTAAGATATTAGCCTTTTCATTTTCGTCAGAACTTATACAGCCGTCATTTTCGAGGGGTGGTATAGATGTTTTAGACTGTGGAGAAATGAAAGTTTTAAGAACCGTCCACCAGTCTTTAGCTGAAAGTTCTCCACTTGTTAGCTTTGAAGCAGTTTTGTCATGGAAAGCTTTTTTAGCATCTCGAATAAGTGAGACAGTTTTGTTCCTTAAAGTTTTAAATTGCGTCCAGTGTAACAAACAAAATTATTGTTTGACAAAATGTTCAGACTTATTAGATTTACCGGTTAACCACAGAGCTTTGGTTATTGAACAATTGTTGTTCTTAAACCTGAATATTCTATCCAAGAACTATCTAGTAAATAAGTACGAAAACGGTATGTGGGGCCGGGTCTCGTGCATGCAGCATCAAGTGCGCACCTGCCATTTTGGCAGACTCAATGGGATATTAAACTAGAACATAGCATATCATTCATTATAATAAAGACGTATGTTACTAGTTCCTAACAGACCTAGGTATACCCTGGTAGTCCGAAAAAATACTGGGAATGCATTTATTTGATTTTTATAGTGTAATCTTTGTTACGTATGGAGGGATATTACATTTTTACTTTATCTCTCATGTATAGAGTTAAGAAAACAACGTATCCTATTTGACATATGCAAGAAGAAGCTTTTTGATGACAAACGCCACACAGGAAGCCACAGAAAATGCCACAATCACAGAACACAACGCTCTGTTACAGGCGTCCATGCCAATGTATCTAAACGAATTGAATTTGCCGTCTATCCAGTAGTGAATTTGGAGTTACGAACTTGCTGGTGAAGTTGATTGCTTTGCTTTTTTTGGAATGTGGCTTGTGTACTGTCAGACTTGGTTTGTTTTTGTCGCACCTGCTTGTAGCAGGGTGCGACACTTGCGTCCGCTTTTCCGTCAGTCCGTCCGTCTGTCAACATTTATGTCGAAGTTCGACATTTACGTCAAAGTTAATATTCTAATCAACTACAAGACTAAACAACCATCAAACCTCGCATGAAACATCTCCCTGACCTCCTGACTTTGCGACACAGGCATCCGCTTTTCCGTTTGTCTGTCCGTTTGTCCGTCCGTCTGTCAACATTTACGTCAAAGTTCGACATTTATGTCAAAATTAGTATCCTAATCAACAACAAGACTAAACAACAATCAAACCGTGCATGAAACATCTCCCTGACCTCCTGACTTTGCGACATAGGCGTTCGCTTTTCCGTTTGTCCGTCCGTCCGTCTTTCAACATTTATGTCGAAGTTCGACATTTATGACAAAGTTAGTATTCTAATCAACTACAAGACTAAACAACCATCAAACCTTGCATGAAACATCTCCCTGACCTCCTGACTTTGCGACATAGGCATCCGCTTTTCCGTTCATCCGTCCGTTCGTCCGTCCGTCTGTCAACATTTATGTCGAGGTTCGACATTTACGTCAAAGTTAGTATTCTAATCAACTACAAGACTAAACAACCATCAAACCTTGCATGACACATCTCCCTGACCTCCTGACTTGGCAGGTACCTTGATCCGGTGACCTTGATATTTATTTCACGCTTCAGTGACTTTGACACAGTTTATGCCGACGTCCCAGATCTTCTCAACTATAATGCCTACAATCACCAAACCTTGTATAGTGCTTCTCCTAGATGTACTGACTCGGCAGGTACCTTGACCCGATGACCTTGACCTATATTTTGCGCTCCAGTGACTTTGACACATTTTGCGTCGACGTTCGATATCTCCTCAAGTATAAGGCCTACAGCCATCAAACCTGGCAAAATGCTTCTTCTTGATGTACTGACGCGGCAGATACCTTGACCTTGTGTCCTTGACCTATATTTTGTGCTGCAGTGACTTTGACACAATTTACGTCAACGTTCCAGATCTCCTCAAGTGTAAGACCTATAACCTCCAAACCTTGCATAGTGCTTCCCCTAGATAAACTTACTCGGCAGGTATCTTGACCTGGTGACCTTGACCTATATTTTGCGCTCCAGTGCCTTATACACAGTTTACGTCGACGATCAATATCTCCTCAAATGTAAGGCTACAACCACCACCAAATCTTGCATACTGCTTCTCCTCAATGTACGGACTCTGCAGGTACCTTGACTCGGTGACCTTGACCTATATTTCGCGCTCCATTGACTTTTACACCTTTTACGTCGACTTTCCATATGTCATCAACTATAAGGCCTTCAACCACAAAACCTTGCATAGTGCTTCTTCTCGATGTACTGACGGCATGTACCTTGACCCGGTGACCTTGGCCTATATTTTGCACACCAGTGACTTTGACACATTTTACGTCGACGTTCGATAACTCCTCAAATATAAGGCCTACAACAACCAAACCTTGCATAGTGCTTCTCCTCAGTACACTGACTCAGTAGGATTTTTGACCCGGTGACCTTGAGCTATATACGCGCTGCAGTGACTTGGACACATTTTATATTGACGTTCGATATCGCCTCAACTATAAGGCCTACAAACACCAAACCTTGCACAGTGCTTCTCCTCAATGTACGGACTTTGCAGGTACCTTGATCCGGAAATCTTGACCTATAGTTCGTGCTCCAGTGACTTTGACACATTTTACATCGATGTTCGATATCTCCTCAACTTTAAGGCCTACAACCACCAAATCTTGCATAGTGCTTCTTCTCAATGTACTGACTTGGCAGATATGTTGACCCGGTGCCGTTGACCTATATTCCGCGCTGCAGTGACTTTGACATATTTTACGTCGATATTCGATACTCCTCAATTATATGACCTACAACGACTTAACCTTGCATAATGCTTTACCACATTGTACTGATTTGGCAGGTATCTTGACTCGGTGACCTTGACCTATATTTGACACATTTTACGTTGATGTTCGATATCTCCTCAACTATAAGGCATACAACCACTATATCTTGCATAGTGCTCCTCCTTGATATACTGACCCGGCAGGTACCTTGACCCGGTGACCTTGACCTATATTTCACGCTCCAGTGACTTTTACACATTTTACGTCGACGTTCCATTATCATTGGGCTGCATAAAACGAAAAGTCAGTGCTGGAGATATAGCCATTAGAGGGAATGGCACTGGCCGGGAATATATGTGCCCCATTAGGCACTTTGTCTACGTTTTCTTTAACCCAGTTTTCCAACTAAGCACTGCTAAGAATGAAATAAACGCATTTAATAACCACGTTCTGATTGTGGCTCCTGTGACTTTTGGCCCAGCAGATGCGACGCTGCCTTCCGCGGAATTCTTGTGTTTTTTCTCTTGGTGTCATCAGTAGGGTATCCTGTGTGATTTTAGTTCTTCCTGGACATTTTCTCTACTGTTGCTTTGTTGCCTTGCACTTCTTTCTAGTTCTTCTTATATTATATAGTATTTAAAGGATCATCCCTTGTGATTATTCTGTAGTAAGTGCTGTCGTTATGTGCTGGTGTAAAAGTCGTTTTAAATCGCCACTAACTTAAATATATGGCTGATATTATTATGTTATTTTTCTGGTTCTTTGGATTACTTAATCAGCCTTCCTGGGTGTTGTAAGATGTGTTGTATCTTTATCGTTGATTAACAGACTCGATCAAACTTGGATTTTCTATTTTCTAGTTTTAGTAGCTGTTTTTTGTTTTATATTTCCCAAAGAACCCACCCCTTTTCCAGATGATTTTGATGTCGTAGTGGTCACCGTTAAATACGTATGAAGACCGTAAAAGGGAGCCGTGTTCTTCGACATAGTGCTGGTATTCATATATTTTCTGTTCTTAAAGATCATGGAGCACATATATTACATTTGAAAATAGAGTGTCACTTATGAACTGTGTTAAGATATTTTCTGTAAACTAAATGCGAGCGGAAACATTCATTTTGTATTTTGTACAATATTTGAACCTAGGGTGTAGATTTGGTACCAGCAAAAATTATTTAAATCCACGTTAGTTATTGTTGTACTGACTGTTCCGAGTCGATGGTTCTGGTGTTGTTGTTTCTTTATGTGGCCCTGTGGCTATTCGCCGCTGGGCTTTGCGTGTTTTGTCCCGTTTATTGTCTTACTATTGTGTTTCGTGGCTCCTGTCTGGCGTTGTGACCACCATATTGAAGACGCTGATTTCTTTGTTTTTCTTAGGTTTTTAGGCTTGTATACTGTTTGCACTGGTTTGTTCGCGCTTCCTCTTGGTGTTATCGGTAGGCTATTATCAATGATTTTGTGTCACCATGGACGTCTTCTATACTATTATTATTCATTGTTTTCGTTCGAAAACTAATTTGATCTATAATTACACTTTGTAGTATTGGTTTGCAAATAATGCTAGAATCACTGAACGTCTTTAAAAAGTTAATTACCTCAAGTCGCATTGCTGAATTTTAGTCCCGCTGCCCTCTGCACTCCACATAAAACAGCTCAGCCAGTTATCCCAGCAATGATTGGAAACTTTGTGTTGTAACGTGGACCCAGACAGCATGATAATAAGAAGGAGCATAGCGACAGTTCTGCAGCCAAACATTTTTTTTTACTTCAACTGTAAAAAAAAAATCACTGCTTTTACCCATTCCTCCAAAATGGCGAACCCGCATGCATATACCTTATTGGGTCAATTGACCCAAAGTAACTAACGAATCTGAGTTAAATTGCTTTGTCGACGTGACTACCGCTGACCAATAAATTTAATCCACGCAAATAGTGCTTGTACGAAATCCATGTAAAGGTTATTTATAACCGCGCTACTCTTATCACTGTGACATCAGAGTGCTGTGTTAAGAGGTTTATCTGTAAAATTTTGACAGGGTAATTGACCCATCAGTGCTGCCGGTGCTTTGATTATCAATCTAACATGGTTAGATTCCCCGTCTGTTTACACGATATACACGTACAACACTGCAACAAGCCATTACAGTATAGCCCTGGTGCCAACAACTATAGATAAAAATAAAATCTTGTCCGGTAACCTGAGGCTTCTGGTTCCCAGCTGTACTTCGCCAAATACAAAATTGAATCCAGAAGCCTGGGATCAGCGGACAAGGTTATATTTTGATCTTTACAGTGTGACATTTACTTCAATTAAACTTACAAGATATATGAGTCGCAACGTCGGAAAAATATCTTTGCACATGTGCGCCCAGCGAAGATTTAGATCAGCCTGCTCATTTGCACAAAATGATCAGAATCTTCACTGGGCGCATTATGGATAGCCAAGGATGCAATGTTTCTTAATACGGACAAGGACATTCTGATATGATATCACAAGGTACGTTTTCTCACGTTGCGACTCATATACAGACGTATAAACACATGCCGTAATATCCCGATAAAGCAGTACATTTTTTAAATCATTTTAAATGTATACGTAATTCATGTCCTTACTCCTTGTGTCAGTGATAAAAAGTCATGTACACGCAAACCTTCGACCAAATCATAAAACTTTCGTCTATGGCCTTCTTCATTACTATATTTTCTCGCTTGTTCGATGCGTATATGTTTTGACAATTGTAGTCACCAATATGAATTACATTCTTGTAATGTCATATCAGACTAACATGCCTGATATTAATGAATTTTCTGGTCCTTTCTGGTCCTGTTGAGCTCAACGATTACATATAAAATAGATTCCATAAAAAGCTGCTAGTAGGCAGGTACGATGGGTGGGAGGGGGCATTGTTTATTATTCCTTTTGCACAGACTAAAATACGAGTGGTATTTTCTGTTATTTATTTATTTATTTATTTGTTTGTTTATTTATTTATTTCCAAAGGATTACTACTTTGGAATATTTTACAGTATGTCCATTATGTGTCCCCTGTCAGGGGTGGAGACATATTGTTTTTGCATCGGTTGTCTGTCCATATGTCTGTCCGTCCGTCACGCAATCGTGTCCCCTCTTTAACTTATACAATATTGTCTATACATTTTTGTAGTTATTCCCCTTTGAAATTGGACAATGGTAATTTCGTGTAAAATTCGTTCAAGATATTTTCATGAAACTTCACAGAAATATAAAGCATCATCAGACGACGTGCACACCACAAGAACCATAACGTTTGTCTACGTTTTTGGAGTTATTTCCCTATGAAATTTGACAATAGTCATTTCGTGTCCACTCTATAACTTGAAAAGCGTTCAAGATATTTACATGAAACTTTATAGAAAAAAATATAAAGCATTATCAGATGACGTGCAGACTACAAGAACCGTAACTCTAGTCTATATATTTTTGGAGTTATTTCTCTTTGAAGTAGTTTCATGTCAGCTATATAACTTGAAAACCATTCAGGGTATTTTCATGAAACTTCATAGAAATGTTAAGCATCATAAGACAATGTGCAGGATTTTCGCCTTGGATTTTGTATCGCCTTCATATCTCTTACATAAATGATAAGCAATTAGTATGGGTAAAGTTTCTGTATGTGAGTGGCAGCTGTGGGAGACATAAGTTTTTTTTTTTTTTTTTTTTTTTTTTTTTTTTTTTGTTAAAAACAGCTCTAGTTAATAAAACTATTATGTTGTCCTATTGCAAAAAAGAAATCCATTATGATGACTCATAGGCAGAAAAATGTCTTACTATCAAACACTTTGAGGTACTTTTGGTACTTTGTAATCACTGAATGCAGGCTCTAAATAGAAAATTAGCCGTATAATGTGATATGTGGCGTTCGTGACTTCCTCAAATACGCACAGTCTGACCAGGCTTTTGTATTAATCTACCTGTCCTGCAAATACTCACTGATGTGATTTTCTAAGTTAGAAAGAAAGAAATGTTCTGAACATAACGCTCTGCCCAGTATAGACTATAATATCAAGAGCCATTTTTCCAGTGACGTTATTTAAATATAGTATATTCTGTAAAATGCAGTGTGGTGCAGAGGCGGATCAATCGCACTGATCCTTCCTGCTTGAATGTAGCTTTACATTACAAGAACTTTTCCGTACAGCTAATTTGTCTTTAGTTGGACGTATATGTCAGAGGGTATGTTTTGCTCACGTTGCGGCCCATATATGGACGGACAAACACATGCCATAGTATCCCTACGAAAAAGCAGTACGCTTTAAAGTGTTTTTACATATATGCGTAGTTTATGGCCTTACTCCATGTGTCAGTGAGTGATAAAAAGTCATGTAGAGCTAAATCATAATCTTTTCGTGTATGGCCTCCCTCAGTACTTTCTTTTTTTCTCGCTTGGTCGATGCGTATATATTGTGAAAATTGTAAGGTCATCAGTTTGAATTGTCATATCAGACTTACAGTGCTGACACTAATCCGTTGTCTGGTCCTAAGGGACTATTGAGCTCATTGATCGTAAATAAAATAGACCGCTCAAAGATGCTAAGGGGTAGAGGTGAGGGGACATTTTTAGTAAACCGGAGCCGAAGGCTCAGGATGAGCTATTGTGATCACTCCCCGGCCGTCGTCCGTATGTCTGTCTGTCCGTTCACACCTTTGAATGACTTCTCATCTGGGCCAATTTTCTTAAACTACATGTGGAGCCTTGTGTTGAAGTGGGACTCAAAATCTGTACAAATGGTCAGGGTGTGTTAAGTAAGATGGCCGCCATGCCCTCATAAGGCAAAAAGACTTAAAACTCTTCTTTTTCTGAACCATGAAATCTTTGTTGCTGAATCTTGGGACATGGCTTTGTGGACTTAAGCTCTACCAAGTTTGTTCAAAAGATGACCCTAGGTTGACCTATGGTCAAATTTACGTCCCTATGCATTTGTATGGAGAAAACATTAAAAATAATTTTCTCAAAATGTATTAAAGACTAATGGTTAAAACGTACAATGTATGATCAAAGTAGCAAACCCCTTTTAGCAACAATCAAAATTTTGTTCTCCGGGGTTATCTGCACTTGCCCCTGGGCTATATACATGGATAAAATTCTTGTAATCTTTAAATATCTTCTTCTCTGAAAGCGCTGGGCCAAAATTCTTCAAACTTTATGCGGTGCCTTGTGTTAAAGAGGATTGAAAATTTGTATAAATGGTTACGGTCCATTAAGTAAAATGGCCGTCATGCCCATATAGGGTGAAAACACTTAATATCTTCTTCTCCAGAACCAAGAAACCTTTAAGGCTGAATCTTGGTATATAGCATCGAGAACTCAAGGTCTACCAAGTTTGTTCTAGTTACAATCAAAATTTTGATTTCCGTGAATTATCTGCCCTTGCCCTGGATTATATACAGGTATTAAAAAGTCATTTTCTCAAAATGTATTTTAGACTAACGGCTGAAACTTACAATGTATGATTAAAATAGTGCAACGTTTTAGCTACAATCAAACATTTTTTCCGCTGGGGTTATCTGCCCCAACCCCTGGCTATATTACTGTATTAAATTGTCTTCTTCTCTGAAACCACTCGAACAATTTTCAGAAGATTTCACATCGGGCCTTCTGTTGAAAGGGTATTGACAATTTGTTGAAGTTATTCTGCGCCATTAAACACGATCTCTGAACCCGCTGGGCCAATTTTCTTCAAACTCCACGTGACGCATTGTGTTCAGGGGGATTGAAAATTTGTACAAGTGGTCACGGTTTATTAAGTAAGATGGCCGCCATGCCCGTATATGGTAAAAACATTTAAAAATCTTAGTCTCCAGAACCAAGAAAGCTTTGAGGCTGAATCTTTGTATGTAGCATTGGGGAATCAAGCTCTACCAAGTTTGTTCAAATGATGACCGTAGACTGACCTGGACCTTTTTACCGCAAGGTGAAATTTGCGCCTTTATACAAAAATGTTAAAAAAATCATTTTCTCAATATGTATTAAAGACTTAAGGCTAAAATTTCAATGTATGATTAAAACAGTAAAAATTTTAGTTACGATCAAAATTTTGCCCCGGGGGTTATCTGCCCTTGCTGAGCTGTTTACATGTATAAAGTCGTGTAATCTTTAAACGTCTTCTCTGGAACCGCTTGACCAATTTTTGTTCAATTAGTTCCACCATTAAACAAGATGACGGCCATGCCCATATATGGTAAAGAAAACACTTATAAAATCTTCTTCTCCAGAATCAAGAATGCTGTAGAGATTGTTCAGATGATGATCCTAGGATGACCTTTGATCTTTTTACGGCAAGGTCAAATTTGCATTTCCATACAATGTTTTGAAAAATCATTTTCTCAAAGTGTATTAAAGACTAATGGCTGAAACTTACAATATATAATTAAAGTTATTAAACTTTTAGTTACAGTCAATATGTTGTCCTCTGGGGTTATCTGCCATTGCCTATGGGCTAAGTACAAGTATAAAATCATGTTATCTCTAAATGTCTTTTTCCCTGACCATTTTCGACAGATTTTACATGGGCTTTCTGTCGAAGGGGCACTGCCAATTTGTTTAAATTGGTCTGCACTATTTGAACAAGATGGCCGCCATGCCATTTCTTAAAAATGTTCTTCTCCAAGAAAGCTTTAAAGTTGAATCTTGGTATATAGCATCAGAGACGTAAGGTCTACCAAGTTTGTTCAAATGATGATCCTAGGATGTTCTTTGACCTTTTTACAGTATAGTCAAATTTCTGTCCTAGTTGCTGTGGCATTACTGGAGGAATGTTGCATGACATCTGCAGAGACGCAAGGGCTGATATGCTCAGGTGAGCGAATCGTGGCCCACAGGCCCCTTGTTAATTATTACTCGTGTACAGACTCAATAAACCCGAGTTGGCATTTTTTTATTTATTCTGTAATTCCAAAGGATCCCTACTTCGGAAGTTTTAATATTCTGTTGTCTGAGTTCAATAAAATTCTATTATAAAAAAAGAGAGGCAGTAAAATGTCTTACAATCCTAACACCTTGAGGTGCTTTTGGTAATCTGAATGCTAGCACTAAATAGAAAATTAGCCAAATAATATTACATGCAGTCTTCGTGGATTCTTCAATACATACAGTCTGATCAGGTCTTTGTTAGTTAGAAATAGACGTTTTGAGCATAAGGCTGTGCCTAGTAGAGACTTAACATTATCCAGGGTCTCTTTTCCAGTAACGTGACTCAAATATGGCATATTCTGTAAAATGTAATGTGGTGCAGAGGCGGATTAATCGAACCGATCCTTCCTGCTGAATGCTGCCTTACTTCCGAATGATTTCCCAAGTTTTATTAAGACGTTCGTATTCTTTCTTCAATGTTCGGTGACAAAGAGAACAAAGAGGAACACCATCATTTGCGTTTACTATTTTGTTCATATTTCATTTCAAGATCTTCTCCGTATAGCTTATACATTTCTACCGTATTCACCATAGGTATTCGGAAATACAGCCCTGGGCAAATAGTTTAGAATGCGGCACCTGACCACGGTCTACACTGTTTGCCAGTCATTTAGACAAGTCAACGGTTGTAAAATGAACTTGAAATGTAAAACCAAGTGTGGTAAGAAATCAATTTGTCCGAATATTTAGGGTAATTATGGCCATACCCGGATACATATGTTTGCCTAGAACTCATCCAGATTAGGAACACCATCATTCAGACTCCTTTTATGAGAAATGAATCAATAGCTTGTCCACAAATACATCTTCCACATACAGTCGAACTTCAATGCCTCGAACATCTTTGGGATCGTGGATATTTATTCTAGGCATAGATAGTTCGGTTAATCACAGCGACAGGTGAGGAGGCAAATGGGAATAATTTAGGGCTGGCTTTTAGATCTTCTGTAAGTGTTTGTTGAGTATACTCAGTTGAATC
Organism: Anodontia alba; assembly: GCA_964016985.1. NCBI lineage: Eukaryota > Metazoa > Mollusca > Bivalvia > Lucinida > Lucinidae > Anodontia > Anodontia alba. Next base: position 50,630,436 of record OZ024833.1, read on the forward strand.
GCCTCGATGGGGCGCTTTTAATGATAACACACATGATGAAACAATCCCTGAAATATCCCTAAATACTTGCTTTTTTCAGCTATCGGAAGAATTTCTTAGGAACTCAAAAACGAGTTCGAATCAGCCACGGTAAACAAGCCACCAGTGTTCGAGTCACTGAAGTTTTAAGTTACATATTACCTCCTTGGAGGAGTTTATAGCCAAAAAGTAGGCACCCGCCGTTTTCGGGGTTTGACTATATATAGTAAAGAAAATACGGAGTACGTTTTACATGGAGACGTTCCTATAATGATCGACAAACAGACCAAAAGAGGAGACGGTTATAAGTTAAATTCAACTTACAAAAATGGAAGCAAAAAATCAGGATATTAATTTTATACTTTATTGCCCTGTCTCAACGTACTCGTGTATACGATACTTACCTAAAAAGAATAAATTTTCTAAGACTTTACCTCGTACATATATTGTCCTACTTCAAAAACGTCTGACTTTTCATATCACTTTACAAGTCTCAATATGTACATAGAGCAGCGTGTAATGACATATGGTAAGTGATAGTCTCTTGTAATATAAGAAGAACAATCTGGGATACATTATACACAAGAATGTTGATTGTTCGTGAATTGTTGTTTGTATATATTGTGGAAAGTATTAGAAACTAATTTGAAACCGATAAAACTTGCAGAGATAAACTTCAGAATGTTCATAAGAGATAATTTCCTTTACCTTGCTTGTAATGAGAAATATACATCCTCACTTCTTATAAATAAACCTAATACTATACATCTTGTCGGACAGTTTGTGGTACTCTTTCCATTCTTCTTAATATCTCTTTATATTTGGTACGAAAAGTAAACACTGGGAATACCGATGTGTATAAATCATTCCCCCCTCCACCCCCCCCCCCTCCCACACACACTCCACGTTGCAGATATGTTTCTATTTTGTTGCTACGAAAGAGACTTACCCCATCCCCGGTAGATTTTACTACTGACCGTTCTAAGGTGATTCTGGTATTGGTTGTTCTTTGTGTGGTCTTGTTGCTGCGCTCTGGCGGAGACGGGGTAAAGGGGGGCGGAGGTGGTGGTGGTGGGGGGTCATGTTTGGTCGTGTTCGTTACCTAATTGGTGTATTCAGTAGATCCAGCCTAGCACTGTGATCACCTTGTTGGGGAAGAGGTATTTGGTTGCTTTGCTTTTATTTGGTCTGTGGCGTGTTTAATTTTATTTGCTCTTCCTCTATCCGGTGTTTTTGGCGCATACAATCTAACCCCTCGATTATCCAAGGTATAAAATAGTAACTACAATCTTTCTAGCAGTAATAATGCGGTTTCCCATGGACGACTATACATACTGAGAGGACAATTTTAGAGAATTACGTGTGTGTCTCTATCCCCCCATCCGCCCCTAAAAGGGGCGGAGACATATTGTTTCTGCCTTGTTTGTCTGTCCGCCTGTCCGTCCGTCAGTCTGTCTGTCTGTCTGTCACAAAATCGTGTCCGCTCTATAACTTGAAAACCGTTCAAGATATTTTCATAAAACTTCATAGAATATAAAACATCATCAGACAACGCACAGACCACAAGAACAATAGTTCTTGTCAATACATTTTAGAGTTATTTTCCTTTGAAATTCGACAAAAGGCATTTCGTGTTTGTTCTTTAACTTGAAAACCGTTCAAGATATTTTCATGAAACTTCATAGAAATATAAAAACAAAAATCACCAGATGACGTGCAGACCACAAGAACCGTAACTCTTGTCTATACATTTTTGGATATATTCCCTTTTGAATTTGACAATGGTAATTTCGCTTCCGCTCTATAACTCAGAAATCGTTCAAGATAATATCTTGGAACTTCATAGAAACGTAAAGCACACACAGACGACGAGCAGAGTAGAAGAACCGTAACACTTGTCTATACATTGTTGGAGCTATTACCCTTTGAATTTGACAATGGTCATTTCGTAACTGCTCTATAACTTGAAAACCGTTCTAAATATTTTCATGAAACTCCAAACAAATATAAAGCATCATCAGATGACGTGCAAAGGACAATAACCGTAACTCTTGTCTGTCCATCAGTCCGTCCACCAACTTTCAAAAATGCGGGGTGCGAATTTCAGATATTTTGCACAGGTGTGAATCTTAAGAAAATTACATTATTTAATTGTAGTTCTTTTAACATAACATTTAAACAAACAGCAAGTCATTTAAGTATCTATCAATTACATCAGCTTTGTGGTTGTTTTTTTTTTTTCAAAAAAAGACCGTTTTTTCATAAAACAAATGTGATTACTCAAGCCGATGGTTTTGCAAATCCCCAGACTTTCGCGAGTTTGACTCCTGGCCGAGGCCCCCGGATAGGGTAATATTTCGTCACGGTTTTGCATAGCCCTACTACTTAAGAAGTGTACTTCCATCCAACGTTGTAAGATACAGAATGGCGGCAATAATCAGTATCAAACGTTGACCGCCGTTCTATGACCAGAATACAGGAGAGAAAATGATTTGATGCCATTGGACTAGTACAAAAGGAAATTATACGAGTACCACAAACCTGACCCTAGATTTTAAAACCTTTTTCATGCTTATATCAGCTGAGCATGAAATTCGTCTGCTAATAAATCTGAAGTTACTAACATCCGCATATTCTTTCTAGCTGGCATTTTCATATATATAAGCAAAGAAAATTTCATGCTCAGCTGAGTTTAGTACGAACCAGAAATGTGTCAATATGACCATCCTCATACGTAAAGAAGCATTTTGCGAAAAATTAAATTAAAAATGGCAATTTAAGTCCCATTATAATTGATGGATTTTGCCCTAAATCGAACTTGACCTATATTTTATGATTATATACCTGTGCATAAATGTGAATCCAATGTACTAATCTTTTCAAAAGATATCAAACGGAAATCATTTTTCGAAGTTCAAAAAGGACAAAAACTCCCAAAAAACTTGGTGGATTTTACCCTTAAACTTGATCTATATTTTATGATTTTATACCTGTGTATAAAATATGAATCCAATGCACTTATCTTTTCAAATGATATCAAACGGAAACCATTTTTCGAAGTTCCAAAAGGGCAATAACTCCCATAATATTTGGTGGATTTTATCCTTAATCGAACTTGACCTATATTTTATGATTATATTCCTGTGTCTAAAATATGAATCCAATGCACTAATCTTTTCAAAAGCTATCAAACGGAAACCATTTTTCGTAGTTGAAAAATGATATCGAACGGAACCCATTTTTCGAAGTTCGAAATAGGGCCATAACTCCCAGAATAATTGGTGGATTTTATCCTAAATCGAACTTGACCTGTATTTTATGATTATATACCTGTGTATAGAATATGAATTCAATACACTAATACGAGGGTGAGTCCATAAGTAACCAGCCTAACTTATTTCCGGTTGAGATCCACCTCTTCTTTTTCGATGTAATTGCCCTCTAGTGTGATGCACTTAGACCAACGGTGTTCAAGTGCCATCAGTCCAGAACTGAAAAAGTCAGGGTCCTTTCCATTGACCCACTCCTCAACTGCCGTCACGACTTTTTCATCAGACCGGAAATGAAGTCCACGGATATCCTTTTTCAAGTTTGGGAATAGGAAGAAGTCGCTAGGAGCTAGGTCAGGCGAATAGGCAGGATGTGGTATTAATTCATACCCGTTTCGCTCTACAGCATCCATTGCAACCTTTGCAACATCCATTGGGACTCTCGCGTTGTCCTGTTGCAGCAAAACACCTTTAGAGAGTTTACCTCGGCGTTTTTCACGGATGGCGGTTCTCAGCTGGTCTAACAAGTTTGCATAGTACACTCCAGTTATTGTACTTCTCTTGGGTAAAAAGTCCAACATAATAACGCCTTTTGCGTCCCAAAATACTGTGGTCATCACCTTGCCAGCAGATGGTTGCGTCTTGAACTTCTTTGGCCTCGGGGACCCAGGCCCTACCCACTGACGACTCTGAGCTTTATTCTCTGGCTCATAATAATGAACCCAAGTCTCATCTACAGTCACCAGACGAAAAAAGAAACTCATCTTTTGATCTAAAACGCTTCAACAAGGCGCTGCATCCTGATGCTCTGGTTGCCATTTGCTCACCGCTAAGGATTTGGGGACCCAACGGGCTGTTAGCTTGCGCATACCTAAACGATCATGTAAGATTGTTGAAACGCTACCATGTGAAATGCCTAATGCCTGCGCTATTTCTTCCACCTGAATTCGCCTATCAGAGTATACCAGATCCCGAACTTTCTTACACATTTCTTCGTCGGTGGCATCCAGTGGGCGTCCAGACCTGGCTTCATCTTCTAAAGACGTTCTACCGCGTTTGAATTCCCCTACCCAGAATTTAACCTGAGCATAAGATGGTGCAGAAGACCCATAAACATCGGCTAACTCGCCGTGTATTTCCTTGCCTGTTTTACCCTTTAAATACAAGTACCGAATTACAGCACGGTACTCAACTTTAGATGAAAAGCATGCCTTTGCATCACTAGCCATGTTTGACATTCAATATCTTATTAAAGAATGACTCGATACGTGTGCAATGTTGTACCCATGTATAAAACATATATTGAAACAAAGCATGGAAATCGTGACCGTCTCGGTCCATCGGAAATGGGATAGGCTCGTTACTTATTGACTCACCCTCGTATTTTCAAAAGATCTCGAACGGAAACCATTTTCGTACGGGATGTACGGACGAACAGACGTACGGACGTACGTACGGACAGCGGCGATACTATATGCCCCCGTCATTGAAAATGGCGGGGGCATAAAAAAGTTTTATAACCTCAGGGCCTGCTTGGTGTTTCTCTAGTTGTGTAGGAGTAGAAAGTTGTGGACAAAAATTAGTAATGTATTTAACCCTTTGACCTCTGGCCCGGGTCCAGGGTTCAAGAGCACAAATGTTTATACTGATACATAACCCGAGCAGACAAAGAATGTATAGATTAAATATTTGGTTATGATCCATCCATATATGTAAGAAGAGAGTAATAAACACAAAAACAGATTCTGTCTCAAAAATGATTATATGTGAGGAAATCCCAAATGATGTAAGAACTATTAGAGTAAAGGACACGAACCAGTACTACAACTTGACTTGACCCTATAATCTGGTTCCGGACCCTAGTGATCAAGATAAACAAAATTGTGCTGTTTCACAACCCTATCACATGGAGAAGGTACTCAGGACATTTCATTTTCCATTTAAATTCAGTTTATGATCTAAATGAAAAAAATCGAATAATGGACAAAACTCACAATCTTAGGTGTGAGCATATGACCCAGTCCCCGGGACTGGGCCAAAACCGCTGTAATGTTGCACGACCCCAGCAAAGGAGGAAGGTATATACAAAGTTTTGTTCAAATGCGCTCTTTTCTATAGGAGGAGATAGAGTAAAAACAAACAGGCAGACAGACGAACGAATGGTTAGACGTACGGTTGGATGAAGGGAGGCGATTATAATAGCCATAATGTTCCTTCGAAAAGTGTGGGCATAGCAAATCAGCAGCATAAAAGATGTGAGCATTAACCAATCAAGAAGAGGTGCACTATATTTCCGCATCGGAATGACCAAATTTTGCTATATAATTTCGTGCCAAATTCATTAGCACTATTATCGAAACGAAAGGTAGAGACGTTGCAAACTATCAAAGAAGAGAATACCAAAGTTAAATAGGGTAATGCACGTGAAATAAATCCTTCCAAGGCACAAAATAAGGGTTCAGAATTAAGGGTGTGGTTTCGCACGAATAAATCTGGTTTGAGCCAAACCCGCCCCATCCCATTTGTTTTTCGACTGACCGTTCCAAGGTGAATCCTCTGTCGCTGCTCTTCTTTATTTGTGCGTCGGTGGTTTCATATGTGGCGTGTGTGTGTGTGTGTGTGTGTGTGTGTGTGTGTGTGTGTGTGTGTGTGTGTGTGTGTTAGGGGTGGGGTGTAATTGTACTACTATCGTCACCTCTTTTGAGGCTCTATTTGTTCTTATATCCCGTTGTTTTTGTTATTGTGATATTAGATTATAGTCCACCTACCCATATAGCTGGGCAGTTTTTTACCGTGTCTGCATAAATTTTCAGGAAAATCAATTCATTTCCCAAACCATAGGAGGCTTGCCAGCTGAAAGCCTGCAATATCAGCATCAGCGGAAAAAAGCCATATATCAGCCTTTACATCTGCAAATCTCCTTATCAGATTGTGAGGTTTCGCTGGCTGTTCTGGCTCTTTCATTTACGCATATGGTCCGAAAATACGTTTTCTGACGGCGCGAGTCATTTGTATCGAGGCCAACGGAAAATAAATTGGTAATGTCAACACAAGTATTGCATGCAAGTCATCTATAACATATTTTACAGACTTTCAAACTGTACTCGTATTAATTCTGGGTTATATCACACTGTTTTGATCACATATGCGCCATAGTATGGACTGATGTCACAAAGGCCTTTTATCTATTTACACTGAAATTTGTTGCACATCAGGTACATACCCTTGGTTTATGGAGTACATACATACATACATTACACACACACACACACACACACACACACACACACACACACACACACACACACACACATATATATATATATATATATATATATAAGCGACAGAATGTCAAACACAATACGTACTCTACTTAACTGATCAGACGCCTTGTCACGCCGAGTTGACAGGTGCAGATAACTGATCAAGTGATTTTGACACATTCATAGGATTGCTAATGGGATAAGAATAAATGATGATAGAAATAACTGCATATTTGTATTGCTACTGTACTTTGGTAGACGTATTTACACGCAATGCTATATTAGGGACTCAATTTACAGATGTATACAAATAGCCATGTAATAAAATATATGCATAATACTGCCGCTGTTTCAAAGAAAAAAAAAACACATCGCGATCATATTATTTTCATTATTTATATATTGTATCAAATTGCATGCCCATGAAATATTCTTTTTATTTGTAGTATACCTTGAGTACGAATTTAACACTGGGTTTACAAAATTAAAGTGCTAATGTAGTTAAGGAAATAGTATAATATTATCAAAGTACTTAAACATGAATATTATCAAAGTACTTAAACATGACATCTTGTGTTTTATTGCTAAGCGCTGAAACCACCGCGAAATGCAGAAACCCAGTTGCCCAGGTATTTCAGGCTATGTGATTTAAATATTTGCAAACAGTGGAGACCCTAATCAGACGCCGCGTTCTGGGTCTGAACTGTTTTTCGATTACCATTTTGGAAGTCTCCAGACTAAAATGGGTTAAAAAAGCTCAAAGGGGACGATGTTATAGTGTCACTGGATAAATTCGAAGCCATATAGTATTAGTCGTATGACGCAACGCTCATTAAATTCATTCATTTAGAATGATTCTTGGAGTTCCCTTTCTAAGATGCGATAACGACACTTGAACGTAATTGGATATAGAGAGATAAAAGCCCGTTGTGTAAACAGTTCAGTGACGTATGTATCTAATGCCTTGTCTGTCAGCTGTAGATGTTACGTAACTAATGAATAAAACCATTTGGCATTGGAGTTCTTCTTTCAATTTTCTTAATGGTAAGATTTTTGTAACAGATTGGCTGGCACGAGTACATAATGTTTATATATATAGTCGCGCACATAGTCGCGCACATGAAATGCCAAGGTAAGGAGTGTTCTTTCTATTCACGCAAGCTTGTGAAGATATGCGTAGTTGAGAAACACTATACGAGATGTGCTCAGTAATTAGTGTCACAGAGCAAATGTATTCAGACAAACAAGAATATATTTTTATTCTTAAATGTAAACTTTATCTGATAAATTTCAGACTGACTTTCTGTTTCGGTGATGTCAATTAATTGCTCTATTTAACGGTACCCTTAAGATACTAAGTATGATGTGGCAAAGCTTGGTCATTACAAAAGTAAAATACCACTGTAGTATGGCAGATCTGAAGCACTCACAATCTCTGGTAAGCTTAACCCTTTATACCTGTAGACCAATAAAATACCTTTGCAAATAGTGCAAATTCAGATAATAAGCTCGTAACGAGCCGTCTTATCAGGATCCACACTGTTTACTATTCTGTTATTGATTTTTACTAGAAACCCCTATTTGCAACAATATATGTGTCCAGATTCAGAGATAGAAGATTCCTTTGTAGAAACACAGGGTTGAAATGGTCAAGAGTGCAGCGGATGAAGCAATAAGTAAGTTTCATTTCGTCCTGCAACAGTTCAGTGCAGCTGTTTAAATATATGGCAGGAATGAATCTGGTAGCCAATAATATAAAGCTGCATAATAAATGCCATGATAATCTGACATCAGTAATGGGCAATAACAGTGTACAAAATGGAAAAGGCAGTAAACGGATCAATAGGTCTCAGCACTTTAATTAAGACAACGCGTCTTATAGGTACATAAATATTACATGTTGACTCTTGAAGACTGAGCCTTGTGATTTGGAATTTCCTGGGTTTCTTCTACTTATATTTTGAGAATGAGAATGAGTCATGTATTCGAGAAAATACTACATAGGGAAGAAAACTGAAAACTGAAACTCGTCGGGAAGAGACAAGATCAAGTAGGAACAGAGAAGTAGGAACAGAGAATACAATATCTACTGTGCTTTCGACAGCTATCAGAAAGTCGATTTTTTGTTTGGCGCTGTACACAGAAGGATTGAATTTGCAAACCTTTGTTATGATTTAATGCAAAACCACGTGTCGTAACTACCTATGCACAAATATTTTTATTCTAGTCATTGGTTTTCAAACAATCAAATATTTTCACTTTTTCCATGATAATCAAAGCCCTAAGAAAGCTGATGGGGGCGGTTGCCTGAACTCTTGAACTGATTGGGATTTACGTTGAAGCAATACATAAAGCCATACATAAACATTACTCAATACAAAAAGCAATACATAAATATTACTCAATATTGCCAGCCCTTTTACCCATTTAATGCAGATATCTGCATTTCAAATACAGATATCTCTTTTAATAAATACATATATCTGTAAGTTTTGGAAATATATATATCTTTAATTGAAATGTAGATATATGTAATCAATAAAGAGATATATCTAACTGAAAGGCGGATATTGGTATTTGAAGTACAGACATCTTTATTTTCGATCATAATATAGATATCAGCATTCCAATTAGAGATATCTCTAATTAAGCTGAATTCTAGATATCTGCATTTAAAATACAAGTATCTCTAATTGAATTTGAGATATCCCTATTCACTCCACTTATGGGAAACTGATACTTCCCTCGCCGAATTTTGCATGCGCACCTCACACCGATTACAAAAACCTATGTGTCGGACGGCGAAGTTTGCCCCCTTACAGATGACACAAGGAAACTAATTAAAGATGCTCAAGATTTCACATCATCATCATCTCTTTACAGTCAAACCCGTCGGTTTATAAGCGTTCCCATATTTTTGGTTACAAACAAGCATGCATAAACTTTATTTGTATAAGCGCCATCTTTGTTGTGCCAAAAGACAGTTTAAGAATAGCAGAATAGCACCTTCTCTGCCCTTTTTCGTGTTTCAGCAAAAACAAAAACAAAACAAAAAAATGAAGATTCCCGCATTTTTCTGCGCGATTTTCATTTTTTCCGGACCTAAAAGTATTTATGAGGTTGTTTTTCTCTTTTTCTCTCTGACATGAAAGCAAGTTATCAATTATTGATAAAAATTCAATGATATCAGTGGATGTTACACGTTACAAAGAGAAACAACTTAGCTTATATGTTACTGAGGCTATATAAGGGAAATAACTCAATCACCAGATAGCATTATGTTGGCAGCAAATGTCAATCATATTTTTTAATATTTAATAAGCATAGAAAGTAAGTATTTTAAGAACTATTTTGTTATAGTTTGCAAGTTCTGAAGCAGAACTAAGGCTAGCTGTTATGAAGTGATCTGCTACGAAACGTCCCGCCTATATTACCGAAAAGTATAGGTCAAATTGGTCAATTCGAGAAATATCTCTCGCTCAGCTTTTGCTTGGGCACTAGATAAGTAGAAAGAAAAGAAGACATACAATATTTAATAGGTAAGTTAATGTCTCGCACTTAGTGGATTTTGACCCTTCCCACCCCAACTCTATGTCTCACTGGGGGAGCTCCCTCTCTTTTGCAAATTCCTAAAATCATCTTTGCTTGTTAGACAACACTGAAGGTTTTGCTTGCTTTACTGGAATACCGGAATATTCATATTCGTCCGCTGTTATTGTACACAATAGGATCAAAATCTTATTTCTTCAAAAGTTTGACGTTTCCTTTGCTTTTGTTAATTTATTGACCGGCCGCGCCGGTCTCTTAATACAGCTTTGGATTTTTACATATGGGAGCGTGTTCAATTAGCTCTCAAAGGATTTTTAAAACCGCATCGTAAATATTGATAAGTATATTAATTTTGCAACATAAGTTACATCGGATTTATGGCGTAGTGGTTAGCATCTTCGGCTGTCACGCGGACGGGCGTGAGTTCGAATAACGCAGTGACCGATTTTTTTTCTCAAATTCAGTACGTCTCTTCATGGTGACATTTTTTATGTTGGTCTACAACCAGTATTTTTCATTTCTTTAGATGTGCATGATTATTGCACATTTTACCTGTATTATGTGTAAAACGGCATGCAAAGCTATAACGGGATATATGGAGGGCAAAGTTACAAATGTGATAAAGATGTATGACCTACTCATATTATATTTAATTTTCTCAACATAGGCATACTAATCACCTTTCATCAGGTTAACAAGCCTATGCAATGAAGATTTCATAATATATATATATATATATATATATATATATATATATATATATATATATATATATATATATATATATATATATATATATATATATATATATATATATATATTAGTAAAACTGGCTTTATTAGCTGCATTTATCAGTTTTGTTATTTCTGTTCTAAAGCTCGTACGGTACGTGTACCTGCGCGTCACACTGCGATAAAGTTTTTTTCTTAATTTCCATAACTCAACAATCACGTAACAGAAAGCATTCATATTTGGAGCATGTGCACATTGGAGGGTCTCCTGCGATTCTATAAGAATGTACCCTGAGTTCAAGCCTTGGGATGGGGCTAGAGGTCAAATTCAGGGACACTTCTGTAAAGTGCTCTTACGCTGCAGTTAAGTTTTTAAATGCTTTTATCTCGATAGTCAGTCGTCAAAAAAGCACTCATATTTAGAACATGTGTATGTACATGCCATCTCCATTCAGGTGCATGGTCACCTATGTTTTATAAATAAACTAAAATGGTTCTTCAGGTGCAAAGTCCACCTTTGTTGTTGCCATGATAATTTTACATAGTGCTATGCCCAGTGGTGTTCACATTTGCATAGCTGTTTTCATTGGCCGGTCGGTTTTTCTATCAGTTTGAGTTTGACACGTTGCAGGCATTAATTACAAGAATCATACATTGGGCATATTATAATACATTTCAAACAACATGAATCATCTCCAGATTACAAAAACATACAGTACAATCCCCGTGTGTTCTTTATTTGTTTGCAAGCTCATGTGTGTTTTTTAGTGTGTGTTTTTTTTTTTTTTTTTTCACGAGAAACTCGGCATTATATACCTGATAAACATACAGTACAGTCCACAAAGGTCTTTTCTTTTGCACGCTTGCGCTTTTTAGTGTTTCTACGTGAAATGGTTTGGCTTTATATATTTGTCAGATTAATGTCCAATTTATTCTCATTTCATTCAAAAAATTTAATAAGCCTTAATAAAGCATACATTAAAGAATCACATTGTTGTTCGTTTTTTACCTGTTACATTGAAATTTTATTAAATTTTAGTATACCCTTGTTCCATATCTCTAAGTAAACATGAACAAAATTTGCGCCGGTACTTAGACGTTTACGTCTAAATATTTCGTCTTGTTCGCTATTTATAAGCATCGGATTGTATGAAGCTCATATGTTTAAATGCAGAATTTAGCGTTTTCAGCGTTAGCAGGGAACTATTTCGGGGGTGATTTTAGGTAATGATGAAGTAGGTATTTTTCAGTTGAATGGATAGTTGAAATATGGTATAGTAAATTTGGTGGCGGTAAACCGCCCCCCAAAATGAATGCAAATTATGCAGAAATCTGTAGGGTATGTAACTTGGAGGCAGATTTTCAACAGGTTCCGCTTGTTTAGTTTTTGTTCTGAAATTTTCACAATATTGTTGTGAAACATTAATAATTCAAATTCAGCAAAGAAAAATAAAAATATGTTCTTAGACAAAAAATTCAAAAACTATTGGTTTTCATTTACTCTGGCACACAATAGAATTAGTCATGAGAACTCGTCTTTGTTTATCATAGTGATTAATTTGATTATTATTGTTTCGCTTTGATGCATTGACTGTGTTGGGAGCTTTTATGCGAACCGATTTTTTAATGCATTTCTGTATTAAGAGTAGCATCGGGACCTAGGGTGACGTTGACTGGCTGTAAAAATGCTTTAAACCCACGGTGGTTTATTTAACTGACCGTTCTAAGGCGGTGGTTCCGGTGTTGGTCTTACTCTTTGTTGCTTTGTGGGTCATTCCACGAGGCGATTTGTTTTAAGTCTTGCCTAGTGTTATTTTGTTCTTGTGTTTTTCAATCATTTTAGCATTGCGGTTACCTCGCTTGGGGAAGAGAGAGCTAATCTTAGTGCTTTTCGTAGGTTTGTTTGATTTGCGCTTGTTTAGTTTTGGTGTCTGGGAAAGGGCTGCGGCTTGAGATTTTGGCACTCTCTGGACATTTCTCTTACCTTTTTTGCATACCACGCCTGTTGTGTTTGTGCCGTGTGGAGACCCTAGAAAGTCTCCCCGTGCATTCATTTAATGGTGTTATTATGTCAAGTGCCAGGGTTTGCACTTTACAATCACCTTTCATATTCCTCTTCTGATACTAATTTATATATACCTCATTGAAGTTTAGATATTGACCGGTGATCGTATCCCGTTAATAACAATTTCTAACTTTACGTTTCTTTGGACTTGTATTAGACTTAGTTATGTTTTGTCGGTTATTGTTATACTCTGAATGTATCGGTCCTACCGCCTGTTTGCATCGCTTCTGACTGCCTGTAATAGCCAGTACGAATACTGCTTTTTATCCGATGATATTACTTCTTGGACTTTTCTCTTACCTTTTTTTCCTTTATAACTAAATGAGTATCACAAATAGATTGAAAATTACAATTTTTCCTGTTAGGTTACATTCTGCTTCTCCTTTACAGATTCCCTGTTCTACTGCTAGATTTAACTCTTTGTTACCTACTGTTAACGTTTCGCCTTTGAAACTTCACTCTGTATCATCTATAAATTGATATGGAGCTTCCAATTATAATATTTTCCGTAATCACTTTCGAAATAGGCTTTCTCCAATTAAATCTCCTTTACTTAAAAACTATAAGAATCCGTATTAAAGGAACAGTATGTACCCTAATATTTCTAAGTGCAATGCCAAGAGTTGCATCTGCTACAATCATTTAATTTGTCAATCAATAATTATATCTTCTGTTAATCATAGACAATTTTCAGTTGTAAACAACTCTGATTTAGACTGAAAATCAGAGGAATATATGTTCTCACTTGCAGCGAAGGAGTTAGAGGAATGCAGTATGTTAGACAGACCAAACGGGCCCTTAAAATTAGGTTTAAGAAACATTTGTTACTAGTAATTTGAAGATTGTAACTGATTAACGAATCCGTTCAGTTATTTCAAAAGGACCCAAATATAGATTTCTAGCCCACATTGACTTCAGTAAATGTCGGGGAACAGTTGCCAGTGCTTTAACTGGTTATTGTACGCGTTGGTATAAACGAGAGCATATTGAGTCTAATGCTTTAAATAATTGGAAGTTAAAGATTTTTAAGATCATTGATGAACGTGTGTTATTTTACTCTAATAACTTTGATAATCATCTTCCTCCTAAGCCTAAATTATCTTTTCGATATTTCAAACAATGTATCCAAGAATTTCATAGGAAGTATATTTTGGCTCCAGCTGATAAAGCTGCTAATAATGTTGTTGTTGTGTGACGACTTCATTATATCAATACTTAAATACAAGAACATGGTAGTACCAAAACATTTGAACGGATTTTTACTGACGAGAGATCTATTGTTAATACCAATTCTGTCGATATTACTGCAAAGTTTGCAATGGGTATTAAAGAAAACAAAGACAGGTTTCCTACGTTAAATTAATTACCGAAACTTCATAAACGACCTTATAAAGCACGTTTCATTGCAAATTCTAGTTCATATACAACTACTATTTTGTCCAAACTGCTAACTTCATGCCTTACTGCTGTCAAAAACATTGGATTAGATACTATGATACTGTTTACAAAAGGGACGGAATTAACTATTTTTTGGTCAATTATAAATTCCAATGAAGTTATCAATAAATTTAAATATAAAAAATTAAGGCTTCTATGAAGAGACTCAGTCAAACCGAGTCTCCTATTTTCGTGATTTTGTGTGTTCTTTGTTTCCAAACCATATGAAGAGACTCAATCAAACTGAGTATCAAATTTTCGTGATTTTGTGTGTTCTTTGTTTTCAAAGGCAATCTTTTTTTTTACTTTTATTCTAAATTGTCGACATATGATTTTTCTACACTGTATACTACGTTACCTCATCATCATATATTTGGCTTGCAACGAAGAATGCGCTTTATTCACTTCTGATGTATACAAGAATTACAAATTATGGTCTTGTGAAAACGTCTGTGATGCCCTTGTTTACCTCTTGGATAACATTTTGTATTAGATTTGGAACTATACTTTATAGGTAAACTATTGGTATTCCGATTCGAACTAATTGTGCTTGCTCCTCTTGCAGATTTGTTTCTTTTTTCATGAATTCTCTCTCGCGGGAAAATCAGGCTGATATTATTGAGACTTTTAATTCCCCTTCAATATGCCTTGATGATTTATTAAATATTGACAATATTTACTTTGACCAAATGGTGGACCTAATGAATTCCAATTAAATAAAACCAATCATTCCGATACCGAGGCACCTTTTTTGAATTTGATTCTATGTATACCTAATGGTACAGTTTTCACCAAAATTTATGATAAACGTGACGATTTTGATTTTGATAGAGTCAATTTCCCTTTTCTGGATGGCGACGTCCCCCAGAGTACCTCATATGGGGTATATATCAATCTCAACTGTTTAGATTCTCCAGAGCTTCTTCAAATCTTAGTGACTTTAACTGCCGTAATAAAGCCCTTACTGCCAAACGTCGTAGGCGGGGTTATCGTTCTTTTAAACGTCGCAAGGCGTTTTCAAAATTTTATCGCAGACACAGTGCCTTGGTAGAAAAATATAACGTCGGTCTGAAAACACTTCTGCAACAAGGTATATCGGAACCAGAATTTTACGGTGACTTAGTGTACAGATTTAGAAAAATTGTAGGAAAATCTAACTTTTCGGAGCAATTCAGAAAACTTATTAACCGTTATAAAAGAATTGGCTGTAGCCTGGATATTATGCGGCAGACTGCATGCCTAGTTGTCAACCCAATCATTCTTGATGGCTATGCTTTACTCTTTAATTGCACGACGGCAGTTCGGGCCTCAGACTCAATGACAGCCTCTTCGTAAAACTTTAACCAGTGGGTTGTGGCTTGACGATATGTCTTTGGCTTGGCCCGCCGTAGTTCAACTACTGGTTTTCATTTACTCCGGCATACAGTAGAATTAGCCATGAGTACTCGTCTTTGTTTATTATAGTGATTAATTTGATTTTTTTTGTTTTCGCTTTGATGCATTGACTGAGTTGGGAGCCTTTATGCGAACCTAATTTTTATGTCTTTCTGTATTAAGAGTAGCATCGGGACCCAGGGTGAAGGCTGGCTGTAAAAGTGTTTTAAGCACCCCCTCCCTACCCCTGGTGGTTTATTCTACTGAACGGTCTAAGGCGGTGGTCCCGGTGTTGGTTTTACTCTTTGTTGCTTTGTGATTCATTCTACGAGGCGATTTGTTTCAAGTCTTGTCTTGCGTTATTTTTTTCTTGTGTTTTTCAGTCCTCGCTTGGGGAATGTTTGTTCGATTTGTGTTTGTTTTGTTTTCTCTGTTTCCTCTTCCTCTTGGTGTCTAGGAAGGGCTGCGGCTTGTGAATATGGCACTCCCTGGACTTTTCTTTTACCATTTTTACTACAGAAAGTGCATAGGTCAGACCAATTGTTTTGCAGTAAATTTAATTTTAGGGTAAATATTTGAGAACAAAACACAGAAACAGAAAAGACAAATGGTTTCTGATAAGATATGGTCAATCAGAACCAAACATTTTCATTTAAAATAAAACGCCAAGCAATGACTCACCATGTGTGTAGATCGTCCTTTATGTCTAAGTGTTTCCATTACAGTGAGCCATGTCCGAATCCTGGCCCCATGGTTATAAAACTTTTTTCGTGATCAACTCAGCTAAGCATAAAATTTGTCCTGCTAATAAATAAGTATATTACTAACAATTGTTAACTCTTTCTTGCTAAATATAGCTGGGCATGGAATTTCCTCTGCTTATAGATATAAAAATGCCAACAACTGTAAGCATTTTCATACTTGTTAACAGAACAAATTTCATGTTCAGCTGCGATGAGCACGAGACAAGTTTTATAACCTTGAGGCCTGGTTGTAGATTCAATATAGCTGTATAGCAGAGAGTTCTTATCCAGGATCATCTGTGATAGCTTGAAATAATTCTGAAAAGGTGTGAGGAAGGCTTTTTTATTCTAAATCACACCAAAACAAGCAAACATAGCAACAAGTTTTATTGATTCTGAAATATGGTATTATATATATAAAAAAAACATCAAATAATCGCAAATAGCAGACTTGGTTCATGAACAATAATATAGCATGCTACACTACTAGCCTCTTAGCCTTGGGTTTCGCGATATTATATTTTCAAATGAAAAATAAAGCATAGTGACCCAAAAGGTCCAGAAAATACTACAATGAAATACGCTGGTACATCAGACGGTATGCAGAAACCGAAACCGTAACTTTTTATTCTTTCATTTTAAGGGAGTTTTGCCTCTTGTAATGCATCAGTCATTTGTAGAACCGGTCCCTACGGGGCTGCGGAATAGCGGGGCTGTTAATAGTTACCTTTGAAAAGTCCTGCTAAAGGTCCTGCACTAAGGGAAAATTAATGGTAAAAGCCCTTCCCCACTTCCATCCCATTCCCCTTGGGGTTGACAATATTGAAGAACAACAAATGAATTGGAACATTTAGACAAACTTTCTGAGGCCATGGAGGCTCCTCTTGAAATTTGCCTTTATCTGGCAACACACAGAGAATTCACACACACACACACACACACACACACACACACACACACACACACACACACACACAAACAAACACGCACACGCACACACTATGAAGAAAGGAAATATTTGTTCTTCTTGTTAGAAGTTAAATCCTGGTGAATACAATGTACAATATCCCGGTAAATCCTGGCTAAAAGCTCGGCTATTTCGCCGGTTATGTTTGCGGGAAACTAAAACCTTGGCACATCTGTACCGGGACTCATCGGAGGCTAAATCACGGCACTTAAGCCCCGCTTTGTTCCCGCTACACCGGCCCATAGGAACTAGGGTTTTAAATGTCTTGTGCATAGTTTTTTTAACCGCTGAATTTATTTTCACGAATATTGCTAACAATACAAAGCATCATGAGACAATGTGGTAAGAGCACGAACCGTAACTCGTATATTTTTTTAAATTTTAAACCCACTTCCCAGTAAGCATTTGTTAAAAATCTATAGCGGGCCGTTCTCGGCCCGTCAGGGTAGCTGACGGGTCGATAATGGCCCGCTATAGATTTATAAAGAATGCTAGCTGGGTTATTGTTATTTTAATACGAAGGGCATGTTGTCTGTACAATTTTATAACAGTTATAGATTATTCCGTAATTTTCTACAAATATAAAACATTATCGGACACTGTACAGAGAACAAGAACATTAACTCAAATTTAGTTTTTTACAGAGTTACATCCGTTTGTAATTTTTTGTATATAGAATTCAATTCATATGTCTTCTCCTTAACATTTAATGCTTTGAAGATATTTTCACAAAACACGGTAGAAACAGAAACCATTGTTAAACAATTTTACAGCGAAGACGACTGATAACTCTATTTTTATTTTAAATTATATCGATTGTGTCCTTTGTAAAATGTTCATACGTGATTTTCATTTTCACTCTATAACTTAAAAAATGAAGCTAGTTTTACGATACTGGGTAAAAATATACCGTGTCATCAGACGATGAGCAGAGAGCACGATTCATGTTCCTTTGCATACATTCTATATGGAATCCAAGCACATACCATAATTGTATGGCCTTTTGGGGTATTTTCACGAGACCTGGTACAAATAGGAAACAGCATAAACTGCTCATAAAATATACAAGAAGATTGACCACGACTCCACTTGAATGTGCAAAAGATTTATGCCTTTTGATAATCTTAATATTAAATTTATGCCCGTTCCGTAACTTTTGTCTCCCATCCATACTTTGCTAGATTGCACTCCACCTCCGCAACATCTTTGGGCTGACATACTGTTTTTTAACATCTCTACGTTTCGCACTGTCTGTCTAGTCGTCCGTTTGACCGTCAAGAACTCGTGTCCAACACTTATCTTTTACAGTCCTCGAGCGATTTTTTATTACTTGGGACAGTATCACCATAGCAACACAAGAGGCAGACTCGTCCATTCAACAAGGCGGGATCAAGGTCAAAACTAAAATTAAACCTTTCTTACAGTATTCAGGGCCCGCTCATGGGGTCTCTCATGGGAGTTTTAGCTCACCTGAGCACGATGTGCCCAAGGTGAGCTATTGTGATCGGTCAGTGTCCGTCGTGCGTCGTGCTTTGTCAACAATTAGCTTTAAAAGTCTACTCCTCCTACACCCCTGGGCCAGTTGACTTGAAACTTTATAGGAAGCATTGGGATGACCTGTAGATAAAAAATAGCTAACATTGTTTCGATCCAAAATCTCAGATAGTCGCCATGGCTGCCATCTTTTCAATTTATTTTTCGCTTCTTCTCCTGAACCGAAAGGCCAATTGACTCGAAACTTTATAGAAAGCATCGGGTTGTCTTGTAGATTGAAATATACTAAAATCGTTCCATCGGAAATCCAAGCTTGTCACCATAGCCGCCATCTTGAAAATCTACTTTTCGCTTCTTCTCCTGAAACCAAAGGTCAATTGAATTGAAACTTGGTAGGAAGCATCGAGGTGACTTATAGATCAAAAATATTTAAAGTCGTTTCGATCAGAAATCATAGATAGCCGCTATTTACCCTAAAATTAAATTTACTGCAAATCTTTTTGCCTTTCATATTCTGAATCCAAAGGCCAATCGACTCGAGACTTGATAAGAAATATCGGGGCAATTTCTGGATCAAAAATAGCTAAAACTAGTCCGATCGGAAATCCAAGATGGCTGCCATGGCTGCCATCTTAAAAATTTATTTTGAACTTCTTCTCCTGAACCGATAGGAAATCCAAGATGGCCGCCATCTCAAAAATCTATTTTGCGCTTGTTCTCTGACCAATTGACTCGAAACTTGATAGGAAATATTGGACAACTTGTAGATCAAATATAGCTAAAATCATTTCGATCTGATAACAATTGAAAATAATTGACTTGAAACTGTATAAACAATATGGGGTGACTTTTAGATTTAATATGAAATAAAGCACCGCCTTTGATGCAAACACACTCAGCCAATTGTTTCTTGTCTGATATGTATGTGATTGGAAAGCAGTTTGTTTACAAGTAGTTGGCCTCACGCGCCGGGGACAAATGAGGTCACATGATATGTTCTATAGTTTTGTTGTTTGCATTGTTTTGTTTAAATTTAGGAGAATTTATTATTATTTGTTCAAAAGCAAGTTTAGAACCTGTATATTAATAGTTATCATTTTTGGCTTATTATTTATTGGTCTGCTTACCGTGATACAAAATTCAAGATGGCGAACGTGATAAAACGAAGTTTGTTACGAGACATCATACGAGATTTGGGTGACTTAGTATGCTGACGGCTTCTGAAACGTAACGGATATTCAAACACTTTGACCATCCATAATGATATTTAATAATGCTAATCATTTACAGACACAATTTGGATTGCATAACACCCTAATGACGATAAGCAGATAAGATTAGAAATCCTTGATAACTTTGGCCACTCTTACAGGTAGGCGCCTGATAATTATGCCCCTCCCACCCCCATATTATTTTTGGGACGGATCCCGCTGGCGTCGGCGTCAGCGTCAGCCGAAAAACGTCTTGTCCGCTCTGTAACTTGAACACCCTTTGGAATATTTTGATGATACTTGGTAGAAATTTAGAACAGGACAAGATGACGTGTCATGTACAAGAATGAAAATTCTGGCTTCCTTGCTTTTGGAGTTATTTCCCTTTGTTTAGTTCAAAATAGATTTAGTGTCCGCTCTGTAACTCGAATACCCTTTGGAATATTTTGATGGTACTTGGTAGAAATGTAGAACAGGACGAGACGACATGTTGCATATAAGAATGACAACTCTGCCTTTCTTACTTTTGGCGTTATGTCCCTTTGTTATATTTGACAGTGATTATGCATTCAAAACGTGTCCACTCTGTATGTCAAATACCCTTTGAAATAGTTTTATGATACTTGGAATAATTTTAAAACAGGACGAGACGATGTGTCGCGTACAAGAATGACAACTCTGGTTTTCTTACTTATGGAGTTATCTCATTTTGTTTTGTTTGAAATAGATTTCGTGTCCGCTCTGTAACTCGAAAACTCCTTTAAAATATTTTAATGGTACTTTGTAGAAATGTAGAAAAGGACTTGATGACGTGTTGCGTACAAGAATGACGACTCTGCCTTTCTTACTTTTGAGGTTATCTCCCTTTTGTTATATTTGACAGTGATTTTGCATTGATTTCGTGTCCGCTCTGTAAGTTGAATACACTTTGGAATATTTTGATGATACTTAGTAGAACTGTAGAACAGGACAAGACAACGTCTCGCTTACAAAAATGACAACTCTGGAGTTCTTACTTTTGGTGTTATTTCCCTTTGTTTTGTTTGAAATTGATTTCATGTATGCTCTGTAACTCAAATACCCTTTGGAATATTTTGATCGTATTCGGTAAAAATGTAGAGTAGGATGAGACGACTTGTCACTACAAGAGGGATAATTCTGCCTTTCTTACTTTTGGCATTATCTCCCTTTGTTATATTTGACAGTGATTATGTATTGATTTTGTGTCCGCTCTGTAAGTCTAATACTCTTTGGAATATTTTTATGATACTTGGTAGAAATATAGAACAGAATGAGGACGTGTCACTTACAAGAATGACAACTTCGGTTTTCTTACTTTTGTTGTCTCCCCTTCTTGAATTTGATTTTGTATCCGCTCTGCAACACGAATACCCTTCGGAATATTTTGATGATATTTGGTAGAAATGTAGAACATTATGCAATGATGTGTTGGGTACAAGAATGACAACTCTGGCTTTCTTTCTTTTGGACTTATCTCCCCTTCTTGTGTTTAAATTTGATTTTGTGTCCGCTCTGCAGTTCTAAGGTTGGAAATTATGTCCCCCCACCATGGGGGGGGACATATTGTTATTAGTGCGGATCCCGTCGGCGTCGGCGTCGGCGGCGGCGTCGGCGTCGGCGTAGCCTTTTTTCCGCACTCTATCTCCTTATTGAATGGACATATTTTAGCCAAACTTACACAAATATATCATTGGGAGGGGAAAAAATGCTGATTAGATTTTGGTGACCTTGACCCCATTTTCAAGGTCACAGGAGGGCTTAGATTGTTGGAAAATGGCTTGTCCGCACTCTATCTCTTGAATGAATGAATAGATTTTAACCAAACATGCACATCTATATTGCTGGGACATGTAAAAGAATTAATTAGATTTTGGTGGCCTTGACCTATTTGCAAGGTCACAGGAGGGCTCAGATTGTTGGAAAATGGCTTGTCCGCTCCCTATCTCTTGTAGGAATGAATAGATTTTGACCAAACTTGCACATCTACAATGCTGGGACAAGTAAAAGAACTGAGATTAGATTTCGGTGATCTTGACCCCATTTTCAAGGTCACAGGAGGGCTTAGATTGTTGGAAAATGGCTTGTCGGCACCCTATCTCTTGTAGGAATGAATAGATTTTGACCAAACTTGCACATGTACAATACTGGGACATGTAAAAGAACTGATTAGATTTTGGTGACCTTGACCCCATTTTCAAGGTCACGGGAGGGCTTAGATTTGTTGGAAAATTGCTTGTCTGCACCCTATCTCCTAGAAGAATGAATGGATTTTGACCAAACTTCTACATCTTAATTGTTGAGACATGGAAAAGAACTCGTTAGATTTTGACGACCTTGACCCCATTTTCAAGGTCACACTAAAGCTTAGATTGGTGGAAAATGGCTTGTCTGCACCTTGTCTCCTGAAGGAATGAGAGATTTCGACCAGACGTGCACATCTATATTTTTGGGACATGGAAAAGAACTGATTAAATTTTGGTGATCTTGACTCCATTTTTAAGGTCACACTATGGCTTAGATTGTTGGAAAATGGCTTGTCTGCACTGTATCTCTTGAAAGAATAGATGGATTTTAACTAAACTTGCACAGCCAAATTGTTGTGGCATGGAAAATAACAAATTTTATTTTGGTGACCTTGACCCTATTTTCAAGGTCGCAGGAGGGCTCAGATTGTTGGATAATGGCTTGTCTACACGCTATCTGCTGAATGAATGGACGGATTTTGACCAAACTTGCACAGCTATATTGTTGAGACAGAGACAAGATCTGATTAGATTTTTTGTGACCTTGATCCCATTTTCAAGGTTACACCAGGGCTATGATTTTAGAAAAAGGCTTGTCGGCACCCTATCTCATTGAGGAATGGATGAATTTTGACCAAACTTACATATAGGTATATTGTGACCTTGAGTTTATTATAGATACAATCTATTTTAACAATATGTCTGTTCAAACTGAGTGGGGGCGGGGGGGGGGGGGGGGGGACATACGTTTTCCTCCGAAAACACTGTTCTAGTTAGATTTGGTATCAGCAAAGTTTATAATGAAGACAGAATCAGATAAGGTGGGTAATTTGGTGATAATTTGATGTTTTACTTTTCTTTTTATTCAATAAAATATAGATGGTTGTTATTCTTTAAAATCACATCTCCGAAGAAGTTCTAATGTATACCCACAACGTGTTATATGGAGAAATACAGCTACTGATGCCTCTATATGCTAGTTTATCACCAAATGTCCTCTTTATCTGTTTATTATCTGCATAAATTTCCAGTAGCATTGCTTTAGTAGCTTCGAGTTAATCACTGAAAAGTGTGTAATTAATAAATCCATTGTTTAGGAAAAGCATAATTTTGGAGCACTTATTTTTTTTTCGCACAGACATTTGAGAATTAACAATTACCACGCTATGGGCAGATTCAGCAGACGACAAATTAATAAGATTTTCTTTATTTTTCCCGGCATATAGGATTTGACATTTTATGCAAATTGTCTCCAAGGGAGAAACAATTTACATGAAATGTCATATCCGATTTGCCGGGAAAAATAAGAAAAGTGTTTCTTTATTCTTCTTTCTTTCCCAGCAGTTCAATGTGTAATGATAATGCCCTTCTGCTTTCAGTGATTATTGAAAGTACTGGAAAACATGTTGTGTCATAAAAATGCAATATACAATGGAAAAACAATTTCACAGTTTTTGACAGGTACTAAAGAAACTAATCACATTAATTTCTACAAAATAACATGTACGCTCAGTGAAGACTCGGATCAGCATGCGCATCCCCGCAGCCTGATCAGTCTGAGCTATTTGGACGAAAAATCGATATATTTTATAGAGCGTGTGGTCAAGACTGATCAGACTGTGCAGATGCGCAGGATGATCTGAGTCTTCACTAACCATACAGACTAGATTGTAGAAATAACTAAAAAAATTCAGTTTTGTGTAGTTACAGAAAATGAATATTCACATTTTTGGCTACAATTATTTTTTTAATTTCCTACCAGATTTATTATATAGTGCTCCATTAATAGGATTAGTTTCTTTGTGTCAAAATGTGCGTCATGTGAAATTCATAAACGGTGTATTTATATTTCAAATGATCTCGTCTTTGTTTATCATAGTGATTAATTTACTTTTTATGTTTTCGCTTTGATGCATTGACTGAGTTGGGAGCCTTTATGCGAACCGAATTTTTATGTATTTCTGTATTATAAGAGTAGCATCGGGACCCAGGGTGAAGTTGGCTGGCATAAAAGTGCTTTAAACCCCACGGTTGTTAATTCTACTGAACGGTCTAAGGCGGTGGTCCCGGTGTTATTCTTACTCTTTGTTGCTTTGTGGTTTATTCTATGAGGCGATTTGTTTTAAGTCTTGCCTTGTGTTATTTTGTTCTTTTATTTTTCAGTCCTTTTAGCATTGCGATTACCTCGCTTGGTGAAGAGAGAGCTAATCTTAGTGCTTTTCGTACGTTTGTTCGATTTGCACTTGTTTGATTTTGTCTACTTCGTGTCTGGGATAGGCTACGGCTTGTGATTGTGGCACTCCCTGGACTTTTCTCTTACCTTTTTTGAACACTGATGAAAAAAAAAAGTCTTGTTAAGAGCTATGCTTTTGAAGAAAACTTTCTTATAATTCCAATATGCTCTACTTTCATTAATAAATATTATTTAACATATTTCTTTGTTGTTCTTTCCTAGTGAACTCTTATAATTAGTCTCAAGACAAAATATTTGCATATTCAATTCGATTGAAGCTAAAATATTTAGTTTTGAGGCAAATTTGGAATAATTGTGAAGCGTTCTTATTTACTTTAGAAAAAAAAATAAGTAAATAAATGAATAAATAAAAAACTTTCAATTCTATATTTCTATTTCAGTTTATTTGTATTATTCAAAATGCAAGAAAAAACATTTTTGTATTTTGGAAAAAAAACTATAAAAAAATAAATAAACAAATAAAGTGATACAATGCAAATCAACAAATTAAATGCAACATTTGCAAATGAATTTATTTGATTCTGGAGTACCATGTTGAATATGTTTCAATTATATGAATTATCCCTTATAGGGCCCCACCTAAGGAGACTTAACGTCCTTATAATCATCTCATAATCACTTAGATAAGTTATGCCTTTGATGTGCGCTCTGGTTTCAGGACTATATATTGGGGCTGATCATGAGAGGAGGTCTAGCCAAAGAAGGAAAAAATGTGTCTTTAAGCGTAATTGATCGAAGTATCTACAATAGTCAGAATGCATTATGCACTTTTCATGATTTTGGCATTAATTCGAATAAGTGATACAGTCGCAGCTATGTGCATATCACCATGTTGTTGACGTAGGTTGTTGTCCCTGATTCACTATATAAGCAAAACCTACAAAACAGGCATGTGTTATCATGGTCAAAATCAAATCTCAGTGTCAAAGATGTCTTGCCTGTATTTCGTGTCCGCTCAATACCTCGTATACACAAAGAGGGAATTTATAATTTGGCACAACTGTTCATCAAAACAATACGCCAACACTAGCCAACATGACATGCCCTCAAACGACAGTCCCTAATCTTTGAAGTATGTCGATATTTTCTCTCTATCCAGTGCTTGCTTCTGTAATAAGCTAGCAAAGGCCCTGATCATACAACACCAAAGGCATTGGCTGATCTCTGTCTGATTCATGTAAAGATGACAAAATAAAATTGTTAGATTTCTGAAAATATTTTGACACGCAGACGTACGTACATATTACAGAAGCACAACAACCTTAACCGTTAACAAAAAATAGGAACTAGTCTAGGACACATAGTATAAAAAGATACAGAGTTGAGTTTTGAAATAAACGAACAAAAATCATACGTCCTGTCCATCAACAATTCACATGTTGAAAGTATACCTGTATGTATTGTTCATCATGGGCGTAGATGATCTTAGAGTTTGCAATTGCTCCGGAAGCACTTTATGAAAGGTCGTTGACTGGTCCAATGCTATCTACGTTATTGTAACTTAGTATTAGCTATGGTGGCATATTTCTGCCATGAGATATCTAGATCGCTATCGAGGTAATTTAAAAAAAAAATATCGCGATAGTTTTAAGTTTTCTGAAAATTTTATCTAGATAGTTTAAAGTTTCCTGGAAATATTATTGCGATAATTTAAAATTGTTATCTCACTTTTCTTGTGTTTGTGCCCAGAGCTGCCATTTGGTAGTCAGATAACTATCGCGATAATTTCAGAAACTATCGAGAAAATTCCTGAAGTTTCCTGATTAATAATACCTTGATAATCGATGATGTTTGCTGCAAATATAATTGCGATAATTTAATTAATTATCTCGATATTTCTGTTACCAATACCGGAATGGGTCTAAACACCGGAATGGGCCGAAATGGATCCGGGATTTTCATTTTAATAGTAGTAGTAGCAGTAGTAATATTATTTATTTGCTGAAATAGTTTCCTCCCGATTTTGAATGTTTTATTGTTACATCGAATTCGAAAGGAATAATTTAAAATAAAATATGAGCTGGGTAGATCTCAGTACATAAGTAGTTTCACAGGATCATGGTACATTATTAATTTCGTTGTCCTTAGGAACATCTAGAGCCGTCCCACTCATCTATAAACAGAAACACAAACAGAAATAACAAAGGTATTCCAAAATACAGACATCTATTTATAGATATCATATATAAATGGCGGAAATATCGAGGAAATAATTCAAATGATCGCAATAATTTTTTCCAGGAAACTTTAGACTATCTGGATGAGCTTTTTCAGGAAACTTAGAGCTTTCGTGATAATTTCTGAAATCATTGTGCTAGCTATCTAACTACCTCATGACAGATCTGAGCACAAATGCAAAATAAATGAGATAATAATTCTAAATTATCGCAATAATATTTCAAGGAAACTTAAAACTATCAAGATAAAGTTTTTAGAAAACTTAAAATTATCGCGATATTGTTTTTAATTACTGCGATAGCTAGCTAGCTATTTCGTGGCAGAAATATGCCACCATAATTAGCTTTTACAAAGCGCTAGGTCCATGCTAAGCACACATTGTGAGTTAAGCATAGACCGACCTTTTTGTAAAAACTAATACTTGTCACGAAATACAGACTACAAACGTTAGACGTTGAACTTTGACCTTAACCAGAGATGACTAAGTGTTCTCTCATACTACAGATTGTACTGACAAATACACGTGAATTCATTCCCTTTACGTTTGAGTCTCGTCAAGCGAAAAAGCATATGCAAAATGCGCAGATTCAGATCATCCTGCACATGGATATGTATCGTTTAGGTCTTTGCTCTCCATTCTTGCATTCTGTTGTATCCAATGATTCTGTTAGCAGACAGTGAAGGCCTTGATCATAACGCGGATGCGCAGGCTGATCTGGGCCTTCACTGTTCACAGACACGGTTTTTGTTTGGTGCGGCCTACTTAATGAATGTCGTATTTTCTCTTTCCTGTTTTATGGACATTTTATAAAAGAAGCAAAGCACTTACGGCTGTCGGTAGTTAAGACCATAACAGTGAACAATTAACTGTTAAACCTTTTCTGGTCTCATGCATTGCAATGTTTGATGTGTTACGAGAAAAGTTTGCTTGCTACATTCAAACATCGTAGGCCTATAAAATTCTTATCTAAAGCTCTGTGCACTGTCAGATATATGCAATACCACTGGGCTGAATCGAACCCACACCGGCTTCGACGGCAGCGCCTAGCCTTTCAGAGTCAAGAGACATTACCACTGCACCACTACGCTTGTTAATAAACAAGTTTAATAGAATAGTGTTATGTTTAATTTCTTCTGAGAGTGACCCGTCGGTCCTTGTATATAATGATCGGGTGCGATAGCGCACCAAAAATACACCCTATCCGATGGGTCATTCGGAGAAATCAAGCATTATACCTGTTTTTAACAAGCGTGGTTGTGCAGTGGTTATGTCCCCTGACTCAATCTTGTGTTCTTGTCTCATGAACAGGGGGGTGGTCGGGTGGTGCGAAGGTGCTGTGTATCTTACATCACTGGGGCGTCCAACTGATATTGGCTTACAGTTGGGCAAGGCCTGCTATCCTTGTAGTGGGTAAGGGTAGAGGGGGAATGTTTTTATTTCTTCTGTTTCTTCACTTTCATTCCTGTTCCTCTTTCTTCCCTGTCCCTCTCTTTCATCTCCTCTACTCTCTCTTCTATCTCTTTTCTCCCTTTCTCTGGGAGACGACACAAAATGACCCTCAAGGGTTGACGTGTCGTTAAACCCCAACACAATCAATCAATGTCTCATGAACAAGTGTCAGCAAGAAATACTTCAACAGAAATACAACAGTTTCAGACAAATGCAATTTTCTTCAATGACAACATTAGAATAGGAAACAAAACCATATATAATAAATCTTGTATTGAAAATGGGATTAAATACATTAAAGATATCACAAAAGAAGATGGTAACATATATATATATGATGAACTGAAGACTAAATATAATGTTAATATAAATTTTTACAATATTCAGGTCTGGTCAGGTCTGTCCAGGACTGGAAGAAAACATTAAATTTAGAGAACATAAGAAATAAAGGGGCAAATCCAATTCTACCATTCCCATTTCAAGTTTACCTTAAAAGTAAAAAGGGAACACAAGACATATATAAAGTACTAAATGAAAATAATGAACCCCCCAAATGGAAAAATCTTATGGAATAAAAAATGGAATTTAGATGATAATGAGTGGAAAAAAATATATATAGAACCATTTATAACATTACGAAAAACGCCTATTCAAATACACTGAAAATTTTACCACCAAACAATGGCAATTTTTCACATAAAAATCTGATATTTTTCATATTTCTGCTCATCGAGGCGGTTCTAACGAGTACCCACAATCTATTTTTTTGAGCAGAAATAACAAAAATAATGTATACCCCTGTAAACCCCAGTTTTACTATATAAAAGTGGGGTTTAAGGGGGTCAAAATTATATAGGTATGTTTTCTTGATGATAACCAAAGACAGTACAGTTCAGTTGTTCCAAACCAGAATCAACCATAAAAGCTTAGCAACAAACACATTCTTATGTAAAATAAAGCTTACTAACAACTCAAAATGCACCTTTTGCTCACTAGTGGACGAAACTATTGAGCACCTTTACTGGAAGTGTGAATATGTTAATAAATTTCTAAAGGAAGCTATTACTTGGTTAAGCCAACAAAACCTACTAATTGATCTTAAAATGAAAAAGTCATTCCTGTTTGGTTTATATAAAGATAAAAAATGATGCTAACAAATTAATCCTGATGGAAATAAAATATTATGTATACTACTCAATGCGTAGCAAAAACAATTTGAATCTTACAGTGTTAAAACACAGACTGAAGCTACTATATGAAACACAAAAACAAGCATCCGTTTTTTGAAGGAAAATATGATGCATTTCAAACGAAATGGCAAAACTGTCATGACATACTTATGTAAATGACAGACCCTAAATACTTAGAACTAAACAGATATACTACAGACTTCAGCCGGTGTTGAGTTTCATCCCACATTATCTCTATCTATTCTATCCACCTTCTTTCTTTTTCTTTCTGTTATTCCTACATAATTCCTCTCAGTATCCATACTCTCAAAATGCATGAGACAAGTAGTTTTTACATGGTTAAAAAATACAGGAAAAGGAGTTGTGAGAGAAAGCTTATAATATTTCATACAGCATTGTATTATTGCAAGATATGTGGAGGGATGGTCCTCCCCGACCCTCTGCACATCATGTTACGGGGAGATTTAAAAAATGTCTCCTGACTCTTAAGGGCTAGGCGCTGCCGTCGAAGCCGGCATGGGTTCGAACATCACTCAGCCTAGTGGTAATTTCATGTTCCTTGTATATAATGAGTGCGCTAGTTCCATGTTCCATGAAACTTGTTTTTAACAAGCGTAGTGGTGCAGTGGTTATGTCACCTGACTGAGGGGCTAGGCGCTGCCATCGGAGCCGGCGTGGGTTCGAACCTTACTCAGCCCAGTGGTATTTCATATTTCTTTCTATACACATTTTATCTAAATTACTTGTATCAGTTATGATCCTAGGCCGGAATTCTTTGTTGAAGTTTGTTTAAATCTTAACTTATCTATATCATTAAAAAAATAGATTTTACAATTAACCGAGATAACGGTAAAGATTACCAGCCAGGTTTCAACACTGATTCGTCAGCATATTGCCCTCATTGATAATTTGAAATTTATGGAATTTTGTTGTTGTTTTTTTTTTCTGTTTTTTAATTTAAAACATTTTTTTTTTTCAAATTCTCCCTAAGTAGCTGAAAACCTTTCTCGAATCTTCCACCTATAAATAGATCACGTATAAATAGATCACGTGCACTGGCTCCCGGCTTAGCTGTGCACCGCCGTGACATCTCTTATACAAGCGCTGCCGCAGATTGACCTAACTGACCTTCAAGTTCGTAGGAAATAAATCAGTTCATCGAAGTACATTACTGCGATGCAGACGGTGAGCAGCTAATGCCTTCTGATGTCTGTAAACAACGAAGCTGTGAACCGAAAGAAAGAACAATATACATAAAATTAAAACGTAATGGCACACGAAATTAAGAATATTCTTTGTGTGTGTGGGGGGGGGGGGGGGTAGGGGGAAGAGGGGGAAGGGGACGAGAGAGGTGATTCACTTATTTCAAACTGTGTGTGAAGGGGTGGGGAACAGGGAGGATGATTCACTTATTTCAATCTGCAATGAAAAATCTAGCCAATACGTGTTTTCATTTTGTTCAGTTCTTAATACTGTCCTCTGTGGTGTAGTGGCCTCTCCTACGAACGGACTCGGGTTTGAGTCTCATTGGTGACCTTTTATGTGTGTGTGTGTGCGTGTGCGTGCGTGTGTGTGTGTGTGTGTGTGTGTGCTTTAATTTAATAAAATTTTTAGCTGTTGTTTTTCTTTATTTCTTTGTTTCATCGTTTACTTTATTTTGATTTTGTTTAACCTGTTAGCAAAAGCAGTATTTTAGTACGATCCAAGTCATATTACGGAAAATCAAAGATAACATATTCTTATGGGCATTGGCGTAAAATACAGCTTTTCTTTCTTTCTTTCTTTCTTCCTTTACGTCTAAACTTTCTAGGAGGACACAGACGGTGTACGTTGTACACCCCGGATTGCAGGATGAAGGCCTACAAGTAACCAATTTGGATTACCGTATGGTTCTTTAACCTGCAGGTGGTGTGACGTTCCCTGCACAGGGGGCCTCCAGTTAACGTCCGAAGAACGGCACACTGTTTTCATTTCATGCCTGCAAATGACATGAAGGAAAGCGTGTTCGGAAACCGAAAATTCCGTTGCCTAAGCCTTGGGTCTATCTCGGTACCTCTAGCTCTAGAGGTCATTGCGCTCACCACTGAGCTACCGAGCTACCTAAAATACATGTTTTTATACGTCTTTGTGATGTGTTTTGTTGACAGGGTAACACAAAGCTAAGTGATGTGAATATTGCTTTTCACGCACAGTCAGATACTTGATAAATAACACATTAAAACCAGTCAAATAAAACACTTTACCTCTCATTGTTAAAATCAGTTAAAATCACATATTATTTCAATAAAGGAAATAGTTTTATTTCCATGGCAACGCATTTTTTTCTTAAGTGATAACTTTTTTTTTCTTTCTAAATTGTCATCCAGTACTTGACAATCAAATTGGTGAAAAAAAAGTAGAATTGCAGTGTAAACAGAATATATTCAATACAGCTATGTGCTTTTATGGGATAAATTCGACATATTTGTTGCCATGGCAATATCAATTTCTGTGTCATGTTGATTTTGTTCATAAATTTGTGTTTCAGTATTTAACAACTATAAAACTATCAAGTGGATATGCTTTTAATCACATTGTTCTCAGATTGCTGCAATGAAATCTATTAAAGACAAACAATTTTACAATACAACATGTAGTGTATTGTTGTTGTCATAGCAACATTTACAATTATTGTTTTTTTCAAACTTATTTTTGTTGTTTTTGAAGATGTTCCATGTTGATTTATATTTAGAAAAGTTTTCATCAATATATTAAATAGGGCAGAATTTTGTCATTCGTGAACCAATTCCTTTTGATTTGTATCCTGGTCTTTAGCCTATAGGTGAACTTACAGTATAGGCAGGCTCCATCGTCCGCACTCTTCGAACATCTCAGAAACAACTGGGTGAACCCAAAATCCAATTTTCTATAAAACCTCTGAGGCATTTGGGGAACAAACATTTTTTAAAATGATCCAATCATGTAACCAAGATATCCGCCTTGCCCATACACATTGTTGTATCAAGAGGGGGGGGGGGGGGGGGGAGGTGGGGAAGGGGGGGGGGGCAAGGGGCTATTTCTCCACCTAAAAGCATGAATGGGACAAGGGACCCTGGTGATCCTCAACATTAATCCGTGTTGCTAATACTTAAGGTAAGAGAATCCCTTAAAATAGGTGATGACCCTTTAACAATGGTTATGGGGCAACAAATAGCCCCATCACATTGGTCCTAGCGGCAACACTGCATATATGAGCCGCCAACAAATCAACAAAATGACGTGTGCACCCAGCGCAGCCTCAGATCAGCCTAGGCATCTGTCCAGTCTGATCAGTTTTCACTGTCTACACGTAGAAACCTTACTGGCGCAGTGGCTCAGTTACTAGAACGTCAGGCTTACGTCCAGGAGGTTGTGGGTTCGATCCCCGGCCGAGTCATACCAGAGACTTTCAAAATGGTATTAGCTGCTCTTTCGTTTGCGCTCAGTATTGAGAAAGCGGAATTGGTCGGTCCAGTGTCAGTATAATGTGACTGGGTGGAATGTCACGTCGTATGTCTGAGGTGTGATATGCAGTGAGGCAGCACTCTTAAAGTAAGAATTGAGCTCCCTGTCACATACAGACACCGTCGCGATATGACTGAAAGGTAGTTGAAAGCGACGCTAAGTCCGAATAAACTAAAAAATAAACCTTAGAACTTTCTTTTTTCAGGTTGAAATCTGTCCGATGGATTAAAATCGGTTGCGCGGGTCCTTTTCTATATATATATATATATATATATATATATATATATATATTATATATATATATATATATATATGGTGTGTGTGTGTGTGTGTGTGTGTGTGTGTGTGTGTGTGTGTGTTTTTACGGTTGTTAAATATAAAGAATATGCAGGTGTTAAAAGATTGAAGCCAATTAGCGTACAATTATCTTGTACTCAGTATAAATGGAAAATAAGATACGAAACGCGTCGTTGGGGGGGGGGGGGGTGGGGGGGGGAGGGAGGGGGGCGGGGAGGCATATGCGAAATGCAAATGCGAAATGCATTACAGCATACATTACAGCATACATACAGCGAAATGCATTACAGCATATGCGAAATGCAAAGGGTCGAAAGCGGTAGGACACGCGGAAACTTCAGGCAAAGAACTAGACACATGGCCTTACTAAGGGCCGGGCATGCGCTCTGAAAAATAGATGCGACTGAAAGTCCTAAAAGCCTTTTTCTCAACTCATAGGTTCGGGTACAGTATTTACCCTAAATATACCGATTTCTTACTTACTCTCAATATTCGTCCTAAAACTTTAGCTACTACCAGTTCTGTTGACGTGTCTAAAATTTACTTTAGAAACTGCATTGATCAAACCAGTTTTTGGCCATATATATATATATATATATATATATATATATATATATATATATATATATATATATATATATATATATATATATATATATATATATATATCAATACTCTACAACATACGCTACAACATATTTCAAAGTGATGTCGATGTCCTTGTAAGGTCAATACGGTAGAAAATGGATTTGAAACCAATGTATTCCTAGAGCAACTACTATTAATGTGAATAAATCAGTTCGTTCTTAGCATTAAGCATAAACCGAACTGTATTTAAAACAAGTGTATTCTTTGCTAGAATACACAAACATTAAATGACTCTTTTAATCCACCTTAGTATTATCGAACCTGTGATATTACAAAAACATATCGTTATCACCAGTAATGTATCTTCATATGATATACTAGCCCAAATTAAGGAGTGAAGTTTGTGACAACACGAACACTGTCTTTTGTAACATTTCTTGTCATCGATTGGAGACTGCTGTAACTGACAGCGAAGCAAATGTGGAACGCGAACAAAGCATACGAGTAAATCAGAGAGGATAGTTATAAGTATGTCTCGAGGAGAAATGGAAGCAGTGTCTTTACATTCCAGAAAAGCGGCTTATAAGCGAAAAGGATATTATAGAAAATTAGCTTTTTTCGTGTTAGCTTTTGTATATCTGGCTAGTGTGTGTGTCATACTACTAATCAGGCATGGAAATTTCTTTTCTAAATCACTTAACATATTGTCAAACGAGGAAGGCAAGAGATTGAGAAGAGATGCGGGACTCGACTTAGAATCCTTAACTTCAGGTAAATCAAAGACAGTAATGATGTTCTTTGTTCGTAATCAATATAAAGCACACATGCTTTATGCTGATAACAAACAGAAACCGAATCGCATGCCAATTCATATAACATATGTTCATATCTTTATGGAAAGAATGCACTTACAGAGAAGGCAACTCTATCAAAATTTTTCTTGTCTCCCTTTTGAGTAGGGTGTATTTTAAAACGAAGTAAATTGTTTCCTTCTAATTATACTCCCTTTTTTAAATGGTTGGGCACGCTGAAAAATAAATAGGAAGTCACAAATGTGGTCACCCTTGTAAATCAATGGCAAAATCTACCACGGTATATCCAGTCTCATTATGTATATTAATTTATATGAAAGCTTCGAAACTCAGGCACTAAACTAATAATGACGCAACCGCCTTATAAACAAAAAATAACCGTTTCAGCCCTGTTGACCAAAACAGATACTTTTGCGAACTCTGTAGATCCAGATGAGACGACTATCTCACCGGGATCTACACTGTTTGCTCTTCGATTTAAGACTGTAAACCCTGTTTGCATCAGTGAAAATGTCGAAATTCAAGGATGGAAGTGTCCATTTCAAAAATTCTGGGTTAAATGCATTTTGAACAGCATTATTCGAAACCACTCTATCCAGTGGTACTACATTATTCTTCTACATGAGTGCTCTTGCGCGACGGAAAGAAGCATTCAGTAAAAATTAGTGTAACACTGATGATTGTTTTTTCGCGAGCACAGTGGCTCAGGGGTTGTCACGCCTATCCCAGAATAACTGAATGGTTAAACCTGTAATAATTTCAAATGTTGATTTCGTCCTTTATACAGCTGGAAGCTTATTGAAAGAAACAATGATACAATAAAATGATGTCCATTTTCCAGAAGTTTTCTTGTGTTCCTTTAAACTTAGACATGAGTAAACAGAGATCCAGATGCGTTTTACATGTTCCATATTATGTAGTGCATCAATGAAACTTTGATAAGGTAGAGTCGACTCTCGTTATCTCGACTTCGCTAATCTCGAATAACCGCTTATCTCGAAGTGAAAATCTGGTCCCTGTTTTAATATGGAAATCTAACGGCAGGTAAGGAGTAATTTCTTCTCTTTTCCACAATATTTTCAATATATTTATAGTTTCAGGAGTCAAATTATCGTAGTCATTTGTGAAATGTGGTTGTTCAATTTACTTTGTCCTGAATTCTGCAAATCTGATATGTCGAGGGACGGATATCTCTAAGTATTTCAGAGAGTCCCTTGAACTTCGAGATAACACGAGTCGACTGTATAAAAAGAAAAGAAAAGTAAAACAAAAAAATGCCATGTCAATTAGAACACTAAAAAGAATATTGGAAGTCCGGCAAAGAAACAATTTACAATTGTTAGTATATATAAGTAGAACAAATTTCATGCTCAGGTGAGTTAAGCACGAAAAAGGTAATATAACCTCCGGGCCTGGTCGTGACATTTCGTCTTCTCCATCATCGTCATCATTAACCTTTTCATCCCTAAGTTTCTGAAGTGGACCCTTCTGTCTTTGAATCTTGTTTGAACCATTGTTCCAATAGGGGTCTCAGTCAAAACAATATATAACTGCAAGCAGTATGGATCCGGATGAGACTGCTCATTATGAGCCGTCTCATCTGGATCTGTTCTGTTTGCACAGATACTGGTTTTGGTCTGCCGGTCTGAAAGAGTTAGATACTGGCGTATCTAGTCCTTACGATAGATTACTTAATAGGCATTTTCAGTCGGTCAATGTAAAAAGTCTTAACAACAAAACTGATTCCTTTGAAACAAAAGTTAGTACTCTTGATGGATTTTGCTGAATTGAAACACGGGAGGAAGACAGTGACCTGTGAATAAAGGAACTTAAAGTACCCGATCGAAGAGGCCATAGTAACGCGTTTATTTTAAAACCGTTCGTCCCTGCAGACCAACAAAAATACCTTTACAAACAGTGTAGATCCAGATGAGCCATTTTATCAGGATCTACCCTGTTTGCTAGGGTATTATTGATTTTTGACTAAACTCCTATTTGCAACAATGGGTGTGTCCCAATTCGGAGACAGATGAGCCCATTTTAAAAATTGAGGGATGAAAGGTTAAAGAAAATGTGATGGCAAGCGTAAACCAGACCTTGAATAGCATGACATCGAATGTTTATGAATCGAAATATCTTCTAATTACAAGAAGATTATTTTAGATACTTTTCAAAGATCTCCAAACTTAACCCCAGCTGCCTTATTCACTATTGAAACCTCGTACGTAACAAACAAAATTCATACAACTATACAATCATAACTGGTGGTTGTAACTTGGATTGTTTAAAGAGGCGTTGCACTGATGAGTTAGGAACCCTTCAATCGGACTAAACAAATTTCTTTTGTATACCACAGAAGAACTAAGGCGAGGGTTGTGGACACGTAAGATCGATTTAAGCCGTTGCTTTAAGGTGCCCCCTTCTTTCCCTCTGGCGTCTTGGACGGAAGGGGTTAGGTAATTGTATCGATTCTTGATCGTTGCCTTCCTTTCTATTTAAAAGCATCCACATAGACTGACCTTTGTAACACAGAACACAAAAACGAACAAACGTCGGAGTTTCGGTTTTATTGATACACTTTATATAACAGCAATTTAGGTTTCAGGTTTGCATACGGCCCCTAGCACCAGTTTTAATGGAACTTCATTTTCCAAGATACAAAAGCGTTTTCAACGATCCCAGTGATGAAGTACGGAGAGACTCATTACGACCGCCACACGATACTTAACACCAAGTGCAGTGAAATCAAATAAAAGTGTGTCTTTCGAAATAAAGAACACATCAAATTGGGAATCTTGTTTGTATTGGAATCCTACCTATGAGAGCAATGTAGTTTGCAGGGCTGCATATGCACCCCCATCCCCACTCCTTAGCTCCTTAGCACCGACTGAAACCGAATACAATTTTCCAGGCTACAAAATACTAGTCGAAAACCTGACTGCAATTCAGCTTTCTGGATGATCACTGAGCCAACACACATTACCGAAAAAATCATCGTCTGTTCTAGGTCTCATCAGTATTTCAAATAAAACCTTGCTATCCTAGGTGGAGTTGCGATCCTTTCCTTGAACATGATAAAAGGTATCAATATCAACTTGAAGTTTTGCGAATAAAGCTTGTCTAAGCCCACTCTCATCCCCCACCCCCGCTCCCTTTGATAGGTGACGCGCTTCTTGGTTTGGTACCACGGGTCGGCTGTGCTTTGTGATTGTGACATTTCTTGATAATTTTCATATATTTTCCATACTTTCTTTATGGTATCAGTGTACCAGTTTTGAAAGTTTTTGAAACTAGAATATCGCTTTAGACGGCGCTAGGAGGCGTGAGCAGTATTGAAAGTTATATTACTGCTCATGTACAGACTCAATAAAACCAAATTTTCTGGTTTCACTGTCATTAATGTGTTCTTTGTTTTCAAAGGATTCCTTCTTCTCAGAGTTTTTACCTTCATTTTAATAGGCTTTTAAGTGCCGTATGGCCGCCGTAAAATGTCTCTCCGCGCTCTATCATAATATAGTGTTAAATATTTTCTGGCCCCTTGGGATTTGTGTGTTCATTGGAGAAATTTGAAAATGGAATAACTCTTAAGCCGAGCAGAGTTGCAAATTTCATTACTGCTCATGAGCCGACTCAATATAACCGCGTCTATTATATTCACCTTCATTCATGTACGCATGTGCTCTACTTTCAAAGGATCCCAACTTCTCAGATATATTTATTATAAGGGTAAATACGGTGCACTTCGTGAAATGATTTCTTGGACGGATTGGTATATATTCAAAAATCAAGATGTCAGTATCTACACTTCTAACATTACTATTCATATGCTCTAAAAAGCATATCACATGCCATGTTTTTCTCTTAGAGAATTTGACCCCCACCTTCCCGACTATTACTATATAAAAGTCGGGTTAGTGGGGTATTGCATTTCCATATGTTTCTGATGACTGAGACCATAAAACTCTGCCCAGCTACCAATAAAATTATGTTCTGTTATGCAAGTGATATTAATAAGACAGTTAACTAGAAAACCACACACAAAATTCTTAAGTATAAAACACAATGAAGCAGCTAAAACAAATTCAAAAATCTACATCTGCATAGAAAAATTATCAATTTATACCTTTTAATGGTTTCCTATGTTGAAAAATAAAGATTTTAAGACTATATATTACAGTGCAGGGAACCAGTGTTATCAGAAAAAAGTAGTCCTCCAGGTAAATCTGGTAATACCACCTGTTAGTGTACCAGAGTTGAGGGCAGTAGCCATAAAACATCTGGTTGAATTATCATCAGTTGAGCATTAATTTTTTTGCCACTTTTTTTCTAACAGAAAAACCTGTCATGATAAATTTAGATGTTTTAATAAGGCAATCAGGGCTCCAGAAATTAACAGCTAAGGTTCAAAAATGATGACTAACGGAAAGCGTCTCTCTGACATGTATGAAAGAACTAACAGCGATAATGATTATAATTAATGCAAAAACTACAGAGAGAAACAAATGCAATTAGAAATTTAAGGAAAATTTGTAATGATAGATTAGCCGATAAACTTAAAAACGAGACATTCGGAGGCTATTAGAGAACTTTAAAATACTTCATCAAATCCGAAAAGTTTCCAAATACGTGTACCCTGCCTTTGAAAGCAGGTGGAATGGCTGTTGCAAATAATACAGCCGATTCCAAAAAAATGACAAAAATGCCATGCATTTATGCAAATGATATTGAATTAAGTCTCTCTATATACATTAGGTTCTCGTTACATCAAAGTTCAAAGACGGATAGAAGGAAGGTAGTATAGAAACTTTTCCTCCACGGGAAACGGTGGTGCCAATGCCATTTACCTCAAACAAACATGTTTTTGCAATATAAGCTACCAGTGAACTGTTTAAGGAAGAACATAATTAGACATTGTGCCGAATGACTATCTTGATGTTCAAAATATTTTGATAGCCTAGAAATTCATAAAAAAACTGTCATGTTGCAATCAAACAAAATATTTTAAGTAGGTACACATAGTACTGAAATGGAATAATCGGATAATTAGAACTAAGATATGACTTGGAACAAGGGATGTTTGTAGAGGTCTGGACTATTCGACATACTTTGTATCCAACAGTTAATTAAGCATGTAAAGATAAATAATTTGGGCAGAAATGCGCCTTTGCATCTTGTAGAACATCTCAGCGGACACGTTACGTTTGCATTACGTCGCATTAACGTCGACGCAACGCCATGACGTTGAGTCGACGTTAATACGACGTTGTATATAGAGGA
Organism: Anodontia alba; assembly: GCA_964016985.1. Taxonomy (NCBI): domain Eukaryota; kingdom Metazoa; phylum Mollusca; class Bivalvia; order Lucinida; family Lucinidae; genus Anodontia; species Anodontia alba. The sequence continues at coordinate 50,670,350 of OZ024833.1, forward strand.
TCTTACATGAGTGGTCATTTAATATGAAATTTATGGAACGAGTTTGGGTAATTTCGGTATAACCACGAATGTTGGTTGACCACGAATGTAAGATTCTGTTTATCGCATGACCATTGCGGTGACAAAAAATGCACAAAATATATTAAGATAACGGCTGTCCATAGCTATACGGAACAACTCATTGCCAAAGATTCAACAGTATAACGCAACAAAAATAGTTCGCATATTATTTGATAAGTACCGAAAATAACTGGAGATAGATCTACCATTTATTATTTCATGAAACTGTCGGAAATAATGATTTTTATTTGAAATAATACATATTTTATTTGAATAAATCAATACAAAAACAAATATTTCCTTCAACGTCATCCAGCGCGTCAAAATACGTCACTTGAGAATCAGTAGAGAAGTCTCCCGCGATAAGCTGTCGTATTTAAAGGTCATTGACCTTGATCAATACAGTTTATACGGTGGTTGATATACCCAAGTAAATGACAGATTTTCAAGAATATAAAACATTTTAACTGTAGTATGGATTTTAAATTGACACATTTATCGACAGTCAGAGTCATGTTATCCTCCAATGCATTTTTGGAAGAGGTGAAAAAATTTTCATTGACTTTTTAACGTTATTGATGTGGAAAGTGCCTCCAAATATGTTGCCGAAAAACATCGAATTTTAACCACCTTGAATATTTCTGGTAGCCGTGTTATTCACACTGTGATTGTGTTGTGTCTACTCCGTCTATCGATCTGACATTTATCGTTCATCTCAAAACTGAAGGCGGGATCTGTTTCAAAAGTGAAAATTGTATCGGCGAATACGGACACCACAATAAGTGCACTAATACGAATATTAATGAGGGTAATTAGGCAAACCAACGGGAAACCTTGCAGGTGTTATTACACGTTTGAGCATATGATTTTTATGGCATGGGTTATTTCACTGAATAACTTGATGGTCGTGACATGTGCCCACTGGGATGAGTTTAGGGGATTCTTTTCTTGCAGTTAATGTTTCCGCCCTGTTTCAGTCAGTAGAAACTGTATGAAATCTAACCTTGAAACCCACGTGATAATACTTGCTGCTTCATTTTGAATTGATCCTAGCTCATTCATTGCTTGCCTTTGATATCTCTTGCATAGCAGCTAGATAAAGGTAATAAAATCATTAGTGAGTCTTTAACCCTAGCAATGCTGAATATATTAATGTGCCACACCCACTTCTAATTTTCAGATTACTTGATCCAGGTTGCTGATACAAATTCAAATTCTTAATGACAACAAGTGCAGTTCCGATCCACTGTTTGCAAAGATATCCGGGTTCAGAAGGACTAGGGTTAAGATTTAGATAATCGATATGCTCATACCAGGTACAATTACCTGGAAAGTAGAGCCCAAACTGTTTATGCGTGCTAGCGCCATTTACATTTTTATGATAATGACTCAGATTTTGCAGGACGAAAAGTTACTAACGAAACCGATGTCCAGGTATAAACTTTTGATAGCTCAGAATTCAGTTTAAAGGCGGCATCCTTGGTTCTTCTACAATTATGCACAGGCTTGCATCACCAGAAAAGTGTCTGATAGAAGCATTTATGTTCTCAACAGTATCATTAACATAAATACACAATGAAGGTGAGGGTCCGTTGTGTCTTTCGTGACCTAAATAAACTCGATTTGTGGCATCGAGGTTGAATTTACAAACTGAAACATGTATGCATATCTGATTCACTTTCTTATTGGCTTGTTGATTATCTTAAAGATAGGAAGCAACTAGCTACTATTTGTAGTAGTATTTCTAATTGGTCTGTCATTAAAGCAGGTGTTCCTCATAGCCTAATCCACAGTTTGATCAGTCTCGTCACCAATGTACATTTTTTGGATAGCTAAGCTCTCACGATTTCTTCTGGTAGACGATGAAGACTCTGATCAGACTGCGTGGATGCACGTGATGATTTTAGCCTTCACTGGACGCACATATCTGAAAGTACTTTTTCTCATGTTTTGTTGTCATAATTTTATATGATCCTGTTAAATATTCATAATAACTTTTGTCCCCATTTTATTTTCTTTCTATCTTCCATCAGATTTCATCGGATACCATCTACATCGTAAATTATCGAAACTGTATTTAGTGCATATTATGACACATTTATTTCTGTTTCTGGACTGTCGTTCGCTTTTCCTTTCATTTCTCGTTTTCTTCTCTTCTAGCTCTTATGTCCATTTTCATCCGTTTTCTGAGAAAAGACAGAAAATGACAAACAAGAATTGACGTGATCAAAATAGCATTCAAACGAAAATGTATGCTAGGGTATTGGACTGACGCAATACATGTATCTGTGTGTATTGTCAACTAAAAGGGTATCTTATTGGCGAAATATTATAAATTTCCCAATACGTGTAGAACTCGCATTGTAATTTCTTTAGCATGCTAAGCTATGCGCGGTTAAGAAATTTCTCCATATAGGTAAACTGTTGACAAACCCAACAGGAGAACTAAACAAGCTTCTGCTTTCGTTCTTATCCTCATAATGACTGAAAATTATATCATTGTTTGAACTTACTTTTGTAATAAATATGTCTAAACATAATTCCTCTTGTGTCCTCGAAGGGCACATATGTACTTGGAATAGAAAGTTATATAAAATAAAGCATTTTAGCATTCAATAAGAATCAGGAAACACTATGTTATTATTTTGAGAATAGTGGTTTAATAATTTAAGAGGTCATAAGAGCAGGACCACAACATTTCCTACAAGAAGGCAAATGCACCCTCGAAGAATCAGATCAGCCTGCGCATCCACATAGAATGATCAGAGTCTTCGCCGGTCTTTCAGTATGTAGCCAAGGATCCAAAGCGTCTTCAGGTGTATAGCGAATACTCTGATCAGCATATGCTCCAAATGATTACCAACATGTTTCTTTGACTATTTGTATGAACCTTGCATGTATAATATTATGTAACCGCGTCATGGGGAAAAAGTCGTTACAGCATCCGCACAGTCTACCAGAACCTGTGCTGGTCGCTCCCGTAAGCAGTAGGGCATGGAAAAATTCTGACATGCGCACTGAAAGGTTAATTCGACGGAAAGTCCGAAGTGTCTTTTTTTCTCGCGGCGTGGTCATGTTTTTTAATCATAAATTTGTCTTTGCACCATAGCTGTGTCTTGTCTCCTATTGTACCGCATACAGACCAGAAGAACTAATGACAGGATAGCCCATTGTCTTGCACTTGTCCAGTCATATAAGAAACGTTAACGTAAAACTCAAATTGAGTACTGAGTGGGGCGTGGACGCCGGATGCAATGCAATAGGCATTTTGTATTCTTTCATACTAACAAACTGAAATAAAAAGTAAAAGCACTACAAAGAACTTAAACTCGTTAACCCTTTCATCCCCGAGTTTCTGACGTGGACTCTTCCATCATTGCTTTTGGACACATCCATTGCTGTCAAAAGGGTATTAGTTGTAAATCAGGAGCAGAATGACAAGCAGTGTAGATCGTACAGAGACTGATCCTTACGTGCCGTCTTATCTGGCTCTACACTGTTTACACAGTATCTGGTTTAATCTGCCAGGTTGAAAGGGTTAAAGACAGAATTCTCATTTCTAATACATATATTGATTTTAGTTTTGAATTAATGATGGATGATACATGTCTAACTACAATAAAGGATCATAAACATTTAGGAGGCTATAGAATAATCAGACAGCTATAGAATCAGCTTGCAGACAAATAGTATACATAAAGAAGTTTAAGTGTCACTTTCTAAAGACGCACACAATAAGTGAAGTATCGGATGGTTGCAATCAGACAGATGCAGATCGATTAGAACATGTACAGCCTAATGCAGCACACGTATCGTTATTGGCTCACCTGTCTTTGCATAACAAAATGCTCTAGTATAAATCTACAGCTCACGCACATTGACTTGTCTTTTTGACCTCGGTCCGTGAATATGCATATCAGAATCATTCATTGCAAAATAGGTAAACTAAGTTGAAAAAACAATTATGTTTGTTTTAAGAATGTTTAAGTGGTATCGACTAAAACACAGCTTTCCCGTTGTGATAAGTTTATTGCAGTTAAAGGCAATACAGTCATGTGACAATTGCACTCGTTTGAGATGAGTTTAAACGTCATTGTCAACAGACTTTCAGTCATGTCGTGACGGTGTCTGGACATGGCGATAAGAATTGATGCCCCTTTACAGTGACGCCCACTGCTTTATCAAGCCTCAGCCATATTATCATGGTACTACCACCGACCATATTATACTGTCACCGGTGTGACTAGTCCTGGTTCTTCTGCATAAAAACGAAAGTCAATTTGTACAACTTTCAAATGAAAGGATCTTTTTTTTTTTTTTTTTTTGTTCAATGTCTATTATGTTAAAAAGGCCGCAACTCCAAAAGTAGGGTCACCAGAGTTACGGTTTTTGTGTTCTGCACGTTGTCTCAAAGTGCTTTACATTTATGAGAAATTTCATAATAATATCTCGAACGATTTTTAACTTACAAAGCGGACGAGTACATGGTAGAATGCCTATGTTCGATGTTCAAAAGGGCAATAACTCCAGAAGTAGGTTAGTCAGAGTTATGGTTCATGTGTTCTGCAAGTCGTCTCATAGTGAGTTATATTTTTGTGAAGTTTCGTAAAAATATAGAGCAGACACGAGTACATAGTAGAATGGGCTATTTTCAATATCTACTATGTTCAAAAGGCCGCAAATCTAAAAGTAGATTAAGCAGAGTTACGTTTTATTTTCTGTTCTACACGTTGTCGCATGGTGCTTTACATTTGTGAGAAATTTCGTGATACCTCGGACGGTTTTTAACTTACAGAGCGGACACGAGTATATGATAGAAATGGTTATGTTCAATGTTCAAAGAGCAATAACTCCAAGTAGGCAAAGCAGAGTTACGGTTTATGTGTCCTGCACATCGTCTTATAGTGCTTTACATTTGTGTGAAGTTTCATGAAAATATCTCGGATGGTATCAGAGTTAAGAAGCGGACATGAACGATGGAAGCGCTGACGTACGGACGGACTTTCTAAAGAATGGGTACTTATGTGGTTATCCAGAGTAATTTTGATACTTATATGACTAGTTTATAGCCCCACAAGTCGATTTTAGCCACACAATTCAAGATTTTTTGGGTCTGCGAATAAATCCCATTTAAAACGTTAAAACTCTCCGTCAAATATAGACACCTAAGTACTCATTTGAGTGTACGGACAGAGGGATGGACGGACGGACACTCAAAATTTCGGAGAATATAACATAATACCCTCGTCAGTTTTTGTAGCGGGGAATGAAATTACCATGACTTACATTGCTCTAGCCAGTGGGGTGTTTGGATAAGCTAGTTTTGTGGAGAAATTAGAAAAAATGTTAATATGTTTGTTAAAACATGGTTTATCTGGAGATAATGAGACATTTTACATACGTATGCATTTGTAACGAGAGTATATATGAGTCGATATGTAGAAGATATGAAAAATAACAATGACGAAAATTAAAAAAAAAAAAAAAAAAAAATAGAAAAGAAAAAAATAAACTAAGAATTATGTAACACTTGATGTCTGCGTGCAATCGGATTTAAATTTGCATTATAAGTGAGCATATAAACGCACTGTTTCTCTTCAAAAAGTCAAATGTTATGGATACGTGCCGTTACAATCATCAAGGGGAATGCATACGCTTTCGAGGGAGGTAATTCTAACAAAATTGTCTTGTCTTCCTTCTGAAAAGGGGAGCAAATTCATTCCGTTTGGAATAGACTCCCTTTCAGAAGGGGCTTGCTGTGCAGGAAAGAAACAGAAAGTCATAACACTGGTAAAAAGTTTAAAAAAAATAGCGGCAAAAGATGTAGGTGTATGGATTTTGTTGTCATGTGATGCTCAACGCACAAAAAGGGCCCCAATGCAATTTGCGGACAACGCAGGCCCAGATCAGCCTGCGCATTAGCCTTCGTTGTCCGCTTTCAGAGTCAATGGATATTGAAGTATATGTCGACGAATAGAGAATTCCTATATTAGACCACGGATGCGCATGCTGATCTGAATCTTCGCTGTTGGAATAGGGCATAAGGGCTATTTTTCCACGTTTATTTATGTAGTTTAAGACGTAAAACAGAAATAGACACCATAATTGTCTTACACACGTACGTATATATGCCGTGTCACAAAAAAGGGCCATAGAGCATATTCGATCATCGAAGAACAAGATCATTCTGTGCATTAGTCAATATGCACATACTAATCAGAATCATCAGCATCTCAGTAGTTAGATGACCTCAGTCGTTGGTTTTCTGTCTCAACAGGGTGGTCCGAGGCACAGAAGGCCCAATATTGGTTATATCATATTTACCTTAAGTATTTTAGCAAAACCCGTAAACCTAGATCAGACGCCACAGGGTCTTCATTGTTTGTCATTCATCCGGCAGTTTACAGATCCTTCAACAGGCCAGTATAACTGACGTACTATCCCTTATCCTGCTGATTAAATTAATTTAGCAACACCAAGTTCTGACTATCCACTAACCAGATTACTTGATATAATGTATTCATTCAATTCATAAACTGCATGAGAAACAGTGTAGATCATAATCAGATAGCGTCAAGCCGTCCGATCTGGAGCTTAACTGTTTGCAAATGTAGGAGCTGTCGTGTTTAGCAGGGCGAGGGTAAAAATGTCAATCGTAGAAATTAAGGAGTTCGACTTTCAGGGCAAACACTGCATTTTAGAAAGATTTCAGTTACTTGACTTGTCATTTGTAAATTCTTCGTTTCCGAGTCGAGCAGCCATGACCTTGATCAGATCTCTATTTTGCAGTCTGATCTCTCTACAAATGGTTTATCTTTTCAGAGTATTCGCTCTTTTTTGCATAGATGTACTAAGGCCGCATTTTACATGGTGCGACTCAATTAAATGTACCTTCTTACATGTACGCCCAACGACCCAGCGGGCACATAACGTTTATACAACGTCGGCTCAAGTCGATGCAAGGTCATGACGTTGCATCGACGTTGAGGCGACGTTGTATTAACGTCATGTGCCCGCTGGGGGGGGGGGGGAGGGACTCAAATCCGAGCAGTCTGATCAATCTTCGTTGTCGGCATAAAAAATCTTTGCATCCTTTGCTATCAAAAATGCGCAGGCTAATATGAAGCTTCACTGGGCGAACAGGTACGTTTTCTAGAGTTGCGAGCTAAATATTGTACCAATTTAACTTCCTCACTACAGTGATAACAAATGAACTGATACGGATAAACTTAAAACTGTGGTACAAAAATTACCTGCACACACACAAAAGTAACCAGACAGTTAGTATGGTAGCTTGATTTTGTCATATATCGTGGAAAATTTACACAGAACGAAATGTAGTTATATAATGTTATTAAATATTGGCCCTGTTACAGTTCGTAGGGCAGTCGTATTAACTTGAGGATTGCTGTATTAGCCCAAAGCGAAGCCAAGGACCAATACAGTCATCCGAAGGTCAACACAACTGGCCGGGGACCTGTAACATGGCCAAAACATCCATTTCATGACACTTTTTAATGTACTGTAAGCACAAAACAGAAGAAGTATCACTATGTTTAAAGTCTCATCGACTGGTTAATACCGTACAATAGTGGCCCATTAATACCGTAAAATATTAGCTCTCCTAAACACTTCGGTTTTTATCCCCTAAATCCATGTAACTTTCAGTATTAGCCCTTGTGTAAATCCCGGGCCAAAACCGTTTAGAAATCATGTTAAACATTGCATTGATATGATACAGGCTGTTTGGTACTTATTAGAACAATAATTACTTTTAGTTGATTAATAATGTTTAATATTATAAATTAAATAATGTTTATTATTAAGTAACTACCTTAATATAGTATCTATATCGCCAAAATCAGCTCGAGTCGTATTGGCCCAGTTTTTCTTAATTGGCCTATTTTTTTATCCTGTATCGGCCGTCTTTTTCCTCTGTTGGCCGATTACTGGCCGAGTTTGTTATCGGGATGAATGTAATGCGGTTTTACCCAGTTTTACATCATTTTCAACGTCATAGTCAGTCATATTAAGACGATGGAAGGCATGGTATGGACTTGGCCATATACCTGTTATGAAAAATCTTTTTTATTGTGATACTCCAAGCTAAGCAAGATGTTTTAATGTGCTCATTTCAGTTTTGGATAACAGTGAGGCTAAATTTTCGAACTGAACCTGCCTTCATAAATTTTACAGTGTCGAATGAGTCCGTAAGCGGACGGCGAATGTTCTAAACCGATTATGTTTCTGGGTTTGGGAATTTGCCATACTTTGTTTTCATTTTCAGAAAATGGAGATGAGAATGACACGGAATGTATGCCACGTGCAGTTGAGGAATTCCCCAGCAATTTCTTCACGCTTCAACAAACACAAGATGGTGGCATAGCTGTCCATATATTGATAGCCATCTACATGTTTGGTGCACTGGCTATTGTCTGTGATGACTATTTTGTTTCTTCCTTAGAAGCTATTTGTGAACGTAAGTTGTCCATGTTTATTAAAGTTTATAAGCATGTTTAAAATGTCTTAACGTGTTTACATTTTTTTGTGTGTGTGCGTGTGTGTTAAAGTTTATAAGCTGGGCCCAGTTGTTCAAAGCGTCGTTAGCTTAACGAGCTCGTTATGGGTCATTTCGTTAACTGTTTTAGCGGATTCAATATACAATATTCTGATATTTTTTGCTGATAAAAATGTGAGTAGCTTTTGCACTGCAAAAGCTACTCATATTTTTGCAGCAAAAAAAAAATCAGCATATTTGCGTATCACTCGATATAAATTTTTACGAATCGTTAACTAACGACATCGTTAGTTTTGAACAACTGGGCCCTGGTTTAAAATTTCTTAACGTGTATACATTTGTGTGTGTGTGTGTGTGTGTGTGTGTGTGTGTGTGTGTGTGTGTGTGTGTGTGTGTGTGTGTGTGTAGCACTTTCACTCATACAAAAGAGCGTCCTTTTGCGCCAGTCACTAATAAACTAGTTTACATACCAGGTGATATATTTTTGAAATTTGATCGTCCTCAGAAAGTAGAAAAGGATAAACTAGCAAAGAAATAAAAAAAAAAAAAAAAAAAAAAAAAAAAAAAAACACTAATAATTATAATAATAATACTCTGAAATACTGGTGGGAAACTACCTAGCCAATCATGCGATATACCATCACTTAACAAGGGGGGTACGTATGAAGATAATATGGAAAAGCGAACTTAAGGACTATTTCACAGGACAAACAACACTGGACGAAAGCCAGGTTTAACTTCCAACAAAAACAGTTTAACATATCCTTGAGGCAACTATTTTTACCCCAGAGTAAGTAGAAACTTAAAGCCTTTTTCAGTGGAAAAAGCACCGAGTTTTGACGGATACATATAACAATTCTGAAAGATTTGATGAACCATTATCTGGGCCCAGTTATTCAAAGCATCGTTAGGTTAACAAAAGCTACTCACATTTTTGTCAGCAAAAAATTAGCGTTTATGCCATATTTAATGATCAAAGTTATAATGATACGTTAACTAACGACATCGTTAGTTTTGAACAACTGGGCCCTGATCTTTTACATTTGCACATGGTTAAATCCCAAAATCGTGGAAAGAAACCTATAACTTCCAATGTGAGGAAAATTTGAACCATCCGAAGTTTCAAATTATATCTTTACTCAAAATTGTCAAATGTAAATGTTACAGCATCTGGTATTAAGTGCCGTGTGGCGGTCTGACTTCGTCACAGGACAGTTTTTATTGTTGTTTTCCTTGGATTATTGAACCCATTCTCGTCACTGAATGATCATTTGACGTCGCGTAAGTAGTTCATTGAAGTATGAACAATGTTACGGCGCAGTAGTAAACTATAGTTTTTTTTCTGTAAATGTACTACGAATGTTAATATTTACTGATGACTTTTAAGATGATTTCAAATCGTAGATGAAATGCTTAATGCGAGCTTACCAAAACGTCTGTCTGAATTCCAAGCAGTTTAAAATAAAATTCTTGCTAAACAGCTGTGCCTTACCATGATAAAGAAAAAAAAGCTTTGAAAACTGTGCATCGAGCGAATACTTAGCTCAGCCTGCATATCCGCGAGCCTAGTCCAACGTTGCTTCAAGCACACAGATATGAGTGATCAGACTGCATAGATGCGAAGGTTGATCTGAGTCTAAGCTTAACAAAGGTACATTTTTGTGCATTCCGGATAATTTTAATTACTATTTTTAATTATTGAAAACATTTGGTGCTTTGTATTTAAATTCATAGAAGTCTATGTTTCCATTTATAAAGTGAACAACAGGCAGGCAACTCGACGGGATGCCTGAATATATGATAATATTATGCATTCTATTCCGTGATTTCGCTTGTAGCTGTTATCATCTGAAATCCATTTCCTCACATGGACGGATGTTGACGATATTTTGTTTCATCACGGATTCCGTTCTTCTATACGAAAACTATACTGACCTCTGGTATCCTTGCAATTATGGCGCAATTCCAAGTTGCAAGTTTATCACGAGGGCATCAGTAAAATCATACTCATGATAATAGCATAATAACTACTGCAGAACAAGTTTGTCATGAGCGATATAAATATTTTGAGGAAATTATTCGAAAAACAGGGAATTACATTCAACAGCCCATTAATATCGGCGCCTGTGGAGTAAATCTCAGACTACCCACTTCACGCATTTTGGCTGAATTATTTTTCGCGAGCTGAAAGTGTACCGAAAGCCATAGAAAACACGTGGCAATTCGTGGTATTTATCATTACGAAATATGCCTATTCAAATATACTGAAAATTTTACCACCAAAAAATGAAAACATTCAGATAAAAAATTCTGATATTTTTCGACGAGGCGGTTCTAACGAGTATCCACAATCTATGTTTTGGGCAGAAATAAGAAAAGTAATGTATACCCCTGTAAACCCCAGTTTAACCATATAAAAATGGGGTTTAAAGGGGTCAAAATTATATAGGCATGTTTTCGTGATGTTGTCCTTTACTTAATTTTGCGCTTTGCTAGAAGTTCCGCATATTATCACGCACACACGATAGACACATATGATTATTTGTGTTATGGATATTTTGGTTGTCAATGCAGCATTGTTGAGAAATCGCCACGGTAAGGGACGAAAATGAGAGGTTACGCATTAGAGCTGTAAGTTTTGTCTTTATTTACATCTAATGCGTAACCACTTATTTTCATTTTCGACCCTTACCGTGGCTTGATGAAGCTAGGAAGGTTGGTACCGATGTATTTTTTTAATTATTCTTTTTTTATTAATTTTCTTTTTTTTTTTTTTTTTTTGCTAAATTTATAAAAATTTCCGGCTCCGATTGCAGGGAAATTTGAATTCACGACAGGTAAATGTCAGGGAATTTTGGTTAATAGTGAATGCATGATCCCTGAAACTACTTAGGGCTTTGTTTAAATCTTAAGGATACAGTTCCTCGACCATTTATCAACTATGTTTATTGTATGGTTAAACACAAGCGCAAATGGAGCCGTTTTCTTTGTACATATAAATACGACGTCATCTTTCTAAGGTATGACCATTCTGTTAACAGGAAAGTTACGCCATACACCCATTTTAATTCGCACAATACACCCAGCTTCACAAAATCAGGGAAAACATTCAACGCATCAATGTAATTTTTACGTCGACATTGACATGAAATCATGGCGTTACTTGACGTCAAAACAACGGTGCTTTCTGGCATTGGATTTATATGAACCTGCTCCTGCATGTGAAATCAATACGGACTTCTTATCAAATTTTCCAAAGCAATCTGTACAGAATTTCGTTCGGCTTAATTGCAACTTGTATTAAGTTAAGGGTGGTGGTCATAAAATGTAGGGCAGTTTTAGTTTGATTTTCCTTCGGATCATTTAGCCCATTATGATAACTTGGAAAATCAAGTTCTACTTAAGTCGATGCTAGCGGGACGTATGCAGTCCTGCAATGTATACTGAATCTCAATAAAACAGAGAATTCGATTTTCGTGCTTTTTTTGCGGGTGGGGGGATGAGGGTCCGTTTTTTTTTATATATGTACTTCACTTCTTTTTCATTAAAGCTGCTGTCAGTGCCATCTCAACGTACTTCATTATAGCGTAGTTTATTTTGTTTGGCCCTTTGTGATCACTGAGCCCATTTCGGGACATATGCAAGAACCAATAATGAGGCTTATTTGGCCGAAACAAGCTAATCTAGCAAAGCAAATTTGACATTTCTGCTGTTTTATGTTTTGTGAGTGAGTTCATTGCTCTCAAGTGTTATTTCTTTTAGAATTTATTTATCTCCACTACAACTGTGTTAGTGCCGTGTGGTTGCCGTAAAACATCTCCCGTACTTCATTATAGTGTGGTTTATATTTTCTAATCCTTTGTGAAACTGAACACATTTCGGTTTTTTGGAAACCTTTATCAAGTGTCACTGATAATATCTAATTGGCCGGACGTAGCTGGTCCAGCCAAGAACACTTAAAACTTCAGCTGTTTTCAGTTTTGTGAGTATGTTCATTGTTCTCAAAGACCATTCCTTTTAGACTTTATTTATAGATTCTATTTATATTAGTGAATCTGTATTCGGGCCTTTCGTAAGAACAAATACATTAATTCATTTCTGTTCAAGTCGTCAATGAAATAAAATCTTGGATTTGGCCAATCAGTCAAAATTTAGATTTAGTAAGTGATCTAAATATCGAGAGGCTGAACTGAATGCTTGAATAACATGTATTTTTGGATGAGTGACAAACAATGTAGACATTCTGCTGCGTCTAAAATGGGACTACATTGCTCTGTCTGAACACTTAGGATTAATATGGTAAGTGTTCGACATGTTGTTTGATTTGGCGTTCCGGCTTTTGTTTGTTTGATTCAGTTGATATGATATTTCGTTTGATTTATCGTTCCAGCTTTTTTGTTTGATTCAGCTAATTTGACATTTCGTTTGCTTTGTCATTCCAGCTTTTGTGTTTGTTTGGGGCTCAAGGTAATTTGTCATTTCGTTTGATATGTCGTTTCAGCTTTTGCTTGATTTGTTCAGTTGATCTGACATTTCGTTTGATTTGTCATTTAACTTTTGTTTGTTTGGTTCAATTGATTTGACATTTCGTTTGATTTGGCGTTCCAGCTTTTGTTTATTTTGTTCAGTTGATTTGACATTTCGTTTGATTTGACGTTCTGGCCTTTGTTTGCTTGGTTCAGTTTGTTTTATTTGCTCGGTTCCAGCTTTTGTTTGTTTGGGTTAGTTGATCTGACATTTTTGGTTCAGTTGATTTGACATTCCGTCAGATTTAGCGTTTCAGCTTTTCTTTGTTTGGTTCAGTCGATTTGACAATTAGCTGAACCAACCAAACAAAAGCTGAAACGCCAAATAAAACGAAATGTCGAACATTTATCATATCGTTTCTAAGTATCCGGACAGAACAGTGTAGACCTGTTTCAAATCCAGCAGAATGTCTACAGACAGACAAACAAATGTATTTAACTGTCTGACTATAACGCTTCTTCCTTTATTACAGGACTAAATCTGCAGGAAGATGTTGCAGGTGCTACATTTATGGCGGCTGGGAGTTCCGCTCCAGAATTCTTCACGTCTGTGATAGGTAAGTGGCTTTAAGGGAGAAGTCATTTGAAAGTGTTGACCAACGGTCAAACAACGGACGGAAATAGATTACTAAAACGTCATGAGTGTGCAAGATTAAGCTTGGTTTGCGGATACCTTGAATTACTTTTCGAGCCTTTAAATGCGACTGAGCAGTACATTTCCTTCTGTATCGTCTATTGTAGGCTCTTTATGTTCCTTTGAACTGTCTCCCTGCATAGATTCATGAATTCGGCTATTCCCTTTTCTTTACACGGCATCCGTTTTCACATTGTAAGTGAATGGTGCTGTTTAGTGCTTGCGTTATTTTGAATGTTTTTTATTGATGCAATAAATGTGCTCCATGCGTTTGCTATACTGTTATACATCTCAGTACACGAAAATGAATATCGGTTGTATTTTGGCCTTTCACTCAAATTCAGACTCGAACATAACTCCCGAAAGAATGGTTGAAGGGTGTGTCGATGGGATTAACTGGAGTGTAAGCCGAGGTTACGTTTGGTATTCACAACCTCACTCAACCGTTCCTCACTGAAGTGTTGATTGGCCGATTTTGAATTCTATTTTTATGCTATTTTTAAACCCTAGAGTCACCTTGCCACGAGGTTTGTGAATTTAAAGTCAGGGCTACATACGGTCCGTACAATTACAGAAGAATATAATTTTCGATTTCTGTATAATTCGGAATTCGGTCCGCCTGGGCAACAGTTTTTACGTGGGTGCAATCGATTGTTCCTACCACGTCTGGCAGTCCACCTATTTGAGCGACTTTGTATTTCTCAGTTGGTATTTCACTAGGTGTAGGAAATTTAATAATTCTTGGTGATTTGCACACAATCCGGCTCACCGATGCCTGAGAATTATCTAGTAAATCGGCAGTTACACTTTGAAAACTTCCACTAGCGAAAAATTGCAAGCTGCTTAATAACTGTAGTAAAAGTGGAATGTTAGCACCCCCGCCACCACCCCCCCCCCCCCGACCACAAAAGACATTAAAGTCGTCGCTAATCATATCCAAAATACTTGCAACCGTCCCTTTCGAGAAACGGAACCGGTGTTCAAACTTGGGTCCTCCAGGTCCTCCATAGGGTTAGTTTAGTGTCTGAGGTATCGTTTGGCCCTGGGAATGTTCTCAATTTGTTCCTGTCTCCTAAATAATCCATATTATAGAAAAAATAAATAATTTCAAAATCATATTAACATGTAAATGCCGCTCGATGGAGGTGTGAAGTTCACTCTACCTCCAAGTGAATAAGTTAGAGGATTATCTCAATGAGTTTGGGTGTAGTGTACTTGGAATGGAGGAAGAGAATACAGCCGTATGTAAATGGAGGACGGCAGTGTAACCCAGCTTCAAGCTTAGATTCACGAGAGTATAGTGTAAAGAGTACGGTCAACCCTCAGTATACCGTCACTGGATAAAACGACAAAATTCGTTATGATCTTAATTTGACTGGCATGAATTTTTCGCTCAAGGGAGGAAAATCAAAAGTTAAGCAAGAGAATTGTTTTTAAGAAACATAGGATTTGGTATTTAGGCGATTCTAACAAATATCCAAATCATCCTTTCTTTGAGGATATAATGGTAAAACAAGACACTTCTTACGTACCATTCAGCTCTGTAAGTATTCTTTACAACAGCAAATTCATTTTAATAGCATTAGTTTTTTAACAAATGCTGTCGTTGTAACGAGGGGATGCTGCATTATATCAGTCATTTGTTTCTGTGGACATATTTGAATTCGAATATAACAAAATAATATCAAAGCTTATTTGATCATCGTCCGATGACATTTTCAGTGATTTTTTTTTTTTTTTTTTTTTTTGTTTGTTTGTTTGTTTCTCCGTACCGTTACGGATTAAACATCTCCAGTGAAATTAGATAATGGACATTTCTTTCTCCGTTTCCGTTGCATTCATAATTTCAAATTTGACGTTTAATGTCTAGGACATCAGTTTATGGTTCTTGTGTTCTACAACGTTTCACCATGACAGCTTGCATTTCTTATTATGGTACGTTTTATCGGTCTTTAGATAACAGTATATGGTCAGATTCAGTTACGCCCAAGTTATTTACTTGAAATTTGACAAATAAATAACAATTTTAATGGTCTTGATGTGCCTATTTTATCATTTGAGCAGGACTTTTTAGTTAAATGTTCAGTTTATATTAGTCAGGTTGTATAACGCGTACTGTCGGGTCTTGATTAATGTAGATCAAGGATATGGAATTTGGTTTATGTTTTATTCAAAGCGTGTCTATTCCTACACATTATTTCACAGAGGCGTTGCAAAGCCATTTGTAACATTTCTCTTTCTACGGTCTGTCCAATACCAGTATGTTTTACGTCAGAACAAAAGACAAAAATAATGTTAATATAGGATATTTGAAGACATGACATTGTCTAATAACCTTTCACCTTTCAGAACGGTGCCTAATCCTAAAAGCTTTCAGGTATAGTAAACAGCTTACTTTCTAAATGGGAACTAATTGTGCTCCTCTTGTTGCAGATTTGTTTCTTCTTTGTTATGAGAGAGATTTCATGAAGTCTCTCACGTGAAAATCAGGCTGACATTATTGAGGCTTTCAATTCAACTTCAAGATACCTTGATGATTTATTAACTATTTACAATATTTACTTTGACCAAATGGTGGACCGCGTATACCCTACAGAACTCCAATTAAATAGAGCAAATTCTTCTGATACCGAGGCACTTTTTTTGGATTTGAATCTATGTATATCTAATGGTACAGTTTCCACCAAAATTTATGATAAACGGGACGATTTTGATTTTGATATAGTCAATTTCCCTTTTCTGGATGGAGATGTCCCCCGGCGTACCTCATATGGGGTATATATATATCTCAACTTATTAGATTCGCCAGAGCTTCTTCAAATCTTTAACTACCGTAATAAAGCCCTTACTGCCAAACTTTTCAGACAGGGCTATCGTTATTTTAAACTTCATAAGGCGTTTTCGAAATTTTATCGCAGACACAGTGCCTTGGTAGAAAAATATAGCGTCAGTCTGAAAACACCTCTGCAACAAGTTATGTCGGAACCAGAATTTTACGGTGATTTAGTGTACAGATTTAGAAAAATTGTAGGAAAATCTAACTTTTCGGAGCAACTTCAGAAAACTTATTAACCGTTATAAAAGAATTGGTTATAGCCTGGATATTATGCGGCAGACTGCATGCCCAGCTGTCAACCCAATCATTGTTGATGGCTATGCTTCACTCTTTAATTGCACGACGGCGGTTCGGGCCTCAGACTCAATGACGGCCTCTTCGTAAAACTTTAACCAGTGGGTGGGGCTTGACGATATGTCTTTGGCTTGGCCCGCCGTGGTTCAACTGTTGGTTTTCATTTACTCTGGCATATAGTAGAATTAGCCACGAGTACTCGTCTTTGTTTATTATAGTGATTAATTTGATTTTTATGTTTTCGCTTTGATGTATTGACTTAGTTGGGAGCCTTTATGCGAACTGAAATTTTATGTATTTCTGTATTAAGAGTAGCATCGGGACCCAGGTTGAAGTTGGCTAGCTGTAAAAGTGCTTTAAACCCTCCGGTGGTTTACTCTACTGACCGTTCTAAGGCGATCGTCCCGGTGTTAGTCTTACTCTTTGTTGCTTTGTGGTTTATTCTACGCTACGAGGCGATTTGTTTTATGTCTTACCTTGTGTCATTTTGTTCTTGTGTTTTTCAGTCCTTTTAGCATTGCGATTACCTCGCTTGTGGAAGAGAGAGCTCATTTTAGTGCTTTTTGTACGTTTGTTCGATTTGTGCTTGTTTGGATTTTTCGGTATTCTCTTCCTCTTGGTGTCTAGGAAGGGCTGCGGTTTGTGATTGTGGCACTCCCTGGACTTTTCTCTTACCTTTTTCCCCTTTCCCACGTTACTGTTTACATAACTGAAATATTTTATCGACAATTAATACTAAAAGAAGCAGTGTTAGACATATAAACTAGCGCACGATAAAACCTACAATAAGACATGTGTGACCAGCAAAGTCTCAGATCAGCTTGTACATCTACCCATTATAACAAGGCTTACTCGAAATTTAATTTTGGGTAATGTTGGTTGGTACTTGAAGCTCTATCTTTGGTCGGGCCCACCGGAGTCTAACTGTTGGTTTTCTTTTGCTGCAGCATTTCAGTTGTTTCGTGCTGTCGAGTCCTTGTCGTTGTTGCATCTCTGTGATTAGTTGATTTTTTTGTGTTATTTTTCTTATTTCTGCTCAAAAAAATAGATTGTGTGTACTTATTAGAACCGCCTCGCCGAGGCGGTTCTAATGAGTACCCACAGTCTATGTTTTGAGCAAAAATATGAAAAATATAAGAAAATATATCTGATTTTTTTCATTTTTGGTGGTAAAATTTTCAGTATATTTGAATAGGCATGTTTTCGTAATGTCGACAAAGTGCTGTTTTGTATTGTCATTTCATGTAAGTAAACTCTTATCCAGAGCTTTGGGAGGGATTGTTGTTTTTTAATTCTTTTAGAGTAGACCCTTTTTAACAAGAGTTGCTTAACTATTTTGCATTGCATCCCCTAAAAGTGTATCGCGATCTTTATCATAGCTATAACTGTTGGTTTCAACTAATATTATTATGATTATTCAAATATTTGCACTTAAAATCGGTAAATTCGATTCTATTTGCGCTGAATATGACATAATCTTAAATTGCTGAATTGCATAAGCTGTTGCTAGAGACCAAAAATCGATTTTAGCCTACTGATGTGCTCTGTTTGCATTCTTAGACTCGAAACATTGTAATCTAGTTCTTTTTCTTGAGACTTCGATAGTTTGAATCTACTGTCGAATGTTGTTTTAGATATTGTATGCATAAATACTTTTTGTAATTGTTTGAAGATTTTCGGAAAAGGTGAAAGCGCTTTCAAAGTGAAACAACAAGAAAATAAAACATAAAACAAAGTAAATCTATATTCAAATTTTGCAAATTGTTATGCTGCGCCTACATCGGTTGGAGCCACCTTGCTTCGAACGCCCCAAAGATTGGCTATTAACAAGTTTTACTATTCCAGAACTATAGCCTAGTCAAAACTACTTTTAAGACGATCTTTCTGTTCCTTTCCCCCAAATATATCTAGGGCAATGATATTGAGTGAGTCTTCAGTCTTTGATAACTAGATAACGCTGGTAGGAAAAAAATGCCAAAGAATGTCAACATTTTCTAAGACGAAAACGTAAAACCTCTTTGATAGATGGATATGTTTACAACAAACGATGCGTTTACTGTTTTCACTGAGGTCTGACTGCAACAGGTAGACTAGCTTTATGATATAAAGGAATTGCAATGTATCTGAAATGAAAGAATTTAACAAATCATGCATTTTGATGTAAAGTTGATCAAAATCTTAAAGTCGTTTGAAGATTTCAAAACCGTTATCAAGGGCGCCACCATTTTGAATATTTAATGAGGTTCTTAAAAGTTCAAAATATTGAATAAAATCTTCTTCCTGTTAAAAAAACATATCTAGAGAAGAAGCTATAGACACAAATATAGAGGTTGAGTATTTTTGCAATTATTATTCATTTTGGTTTTGCATATTTAATTAAGCCTTTATGATGTCATACATTCTCATTAAATATTCAAAATGGCGATGCCCATGAAAGCAGTTTTATTATCTTCGAATCTTAATAATTTTCTTATGTTTCATCCGATTTTGATCAAATTTGCATCAAAATGCACGGTTTGTCAAGATCTTGCACCATCTCACACTCTTCTCCAACATTGCTCTCTCTCTCTCTCTCTCTCTCTCTCTCTCTCTCTCTCTCTCTCTCTCTCTCTGTGTGACAGATATGTGACGTCAAACAAACTAGGCTAAAAAGGGGGAAAACATTTTTCCGTTATCAACTGTGTGCAGTAACAAGTATGGTAATAAACCTTTTTTATCCTTAGATGTATTTACCATAAAATTATTGGGTTTAGATTAGATGCGTGTTGTATCATCATCATCACAGAAAACAAAACTACTAATTTAACACCAAGCAGAAGTAGACATGACATGAGACATATATCAAATGGCAAGAGGTCACGTTTACGCACTATTCAGCTAGTAAAAATCCACGTGTAATGGCAAATCGCTCACCAGAACACCATACAGGACCCATATGGAAAGTTGTATTTCAATAGATGCTTCTCGGAGTAAAGCGCTTTTACTGCGTACCTCTCCCTCCGCCACCCCCACACCCACCCCCGATTTTTTCGCAGCATTTGCTGAATTTTCACTTGTTAACTGGCCAATCGCCTAAATAAACTGTCGAATATGTTTCTAACCATAAAACACACACACACACACACACACACACACACACACAAAACATAGGCGTCATCCTGCCCATGACAATTATTGAATACCCTTCGTATGGGTCGTTCTGTTTTAACATTTGGTAAATTGTCTTTCAATAGTTTCTTCATGCGCACAACGAGAACTCTGATCAGACTGCGCGGCAGACGTCATTAGGCGCACGTCAGAAGGTACGCTTTCTCAAGTTACGACTCGGATATTCTCTTTACTGCCAGAGGATCCGCCTTTTCAGCTTATCTATATTTATCTATAGTTTTAAACTAGTCAGGGTGGTTTTGGTGATAACATGGGGCATAAATGATACGTTAGTATTGGGCAATTAGTACAATGATAAAGAACTGTCATTCTTCAGGCATGTGCTATAAATAACAAGTGCTTGTAAGCATATGAACGCCCAGACACAGAACAGCATGCCTATTCGTCCAGTTTGATCAGTTAATTATGTATTTGTCATATGCACAGCAGTATATAATGAATACTTACGCGGGCTGCGAAGTCCCTGATGGAACTGCTCAAATAGGAAAAATTATCTTGACCTTTGCTATCTGCACATGCCCAGAGGACAAATTTTAGATGGCGCGGACCAAATAGGTCTGTGTTGGAACAGTTCTGATTTTGTTTGAAAACGAATCTCTGTACAGAATTTAGAATTACGCTCTTGAGTTCGTTGACACACTATCAAATCGATCATGGATAAAATTCTCAGATACGCGAGGTCGTGTGTACATTGAGTTTATGACAGCTAAAAGTAGCTCGAATGTTTCCTAAATTACCCTGCCTGATAATCAAATAAATCGAGAAAACGCAAATGACGCTATCAATCGCCTATAAAACTTACGACAGTAGGCGTGTTTGTCAATCATTAGCTAAATTAGGTTGATCGTTACTCATGGGGTAGCTTTGGGGATTAAAGCTACTGTACGTAGATTGAATAAACTCACCTCATATTATATTTTGGAAGAGTTGAATTTCAGGCTATGTGATTTAGATATTCCTAGAGAAAAATGGATAAACTATTTGCAAACAGTGCGGACCCTGATTAGACCCTGCAGAATGTGGTGTCTGATCTGGGTCTGCACTGTTTGCCAGTTACCCTTTTTGGGGTCTCCGGACTAAAATAGGCTAATAGATACCAATAAGTCGTTAGTTTTTTATTGGGTCTCCAGACTAAAATAGGTGAATAGATACAGAGGGCAATGTCGTTAGTTTTTTGGGGTCTCCAGACTAAAATAGGTTAATAGATATCAGAGGCCAATAAGTCGTTAGTTTTATGAACATACTTCTGTATGTGTGAGCGTAGGAGTGCGTTAGCGATAATAATCATGATGATCAGTAATGTAATTAAAACATGAACCACCACGACGCGCAAAACGGGCACTTATTTTACATCTGGGCCTTCGCCTTCTGAAAAAACAAAAAACAACAACAACAAAAAAAAAAAAAAAAAAAAAAAAAAAACATTAAAGGGCATTAAAGGGTGAATTTTCAGAGGAGGAAAATCTGTCAAAATTGTTTTCTTTTATTTCTTAGACAAAATTTAATTAAAAAATTATTGCACATAAACACAACTTATCGTTTTCAAAGTTTCGGCCGCCTGGTCTTTTTCGAGGAGTTTCTTATTCGTGGCAAAAATATACAATAATATCCATAAATATTGGGACAGAAATACATGAAACAATATTCAGATCATATTCTACACTATTTGTCTTCTTATCCAAACTTTTAGTACATATTATGAGGTGATAAAATCAGCTTCTCCAAGTTTATGAACAAGTACAGCGTATGCTAAGGATGTTACAGTTAAATCCTTTCACTCATTAAGGATGTTATCTTTCTAACTAGAATACCAGAGTCCATCTCATGGTCAGACAAATCTGACGCTACACCGGCCACTAACATGTATTGTGGAAACTCAAGCGCTTGCTTGGTACAAAATGAAAACGAGCCTTTCAAATTATACATCTTCCAATGTCGACAGTCAAGTCATCGACAACGAACATTCTATACATTAAATTACACAGTTTAATCAATATCCATAACACTCACAGAAATGCCTAGAAAATGAAAATATTGTTTACAGCTGGTCATCTTACACTAAACTTTTAATTGATGATGACGTGACAAGCTCAAAACTGCACGAAAACAGTGTGTACTTTTATTTAAACTTTTCGGAGTAAAGCGAAAGGACATAGTATTTGCGTTCACGCTTCTCCGTGCTTCCATGGTTCTTCTGTGACTTTAGGTATATTTTGTGTGCAACTCTTCTGACAGGTTTATTAAAATCTTTTTGAAACTTTGCAGGCATTTTCTACATTGCTGAGGATATACATGTGGTTGAGAAACAAAATCTTCAGGTTAATTTTTGTTACTTTTTTCACATTGTGAACTTGGTGTCTTTTGTCACTATAGTAAATTTGAGCTGGCACACGAAAAGAGGAAACTTATGACTTTCGGTTTGTTGTTCTTCAAACGCATGAGCAGTCCTCTATTTGGGCTATATACAGTATTCACGCCAAGCTTCCTCATAGTCCTTACTAAATCTCTTCAAACGGTAGAGGCTCTAGTAAGCGTGCGCTTATGCACAGGCTTGTGTGCGCCTTTGCCGGGCGCCTATGCGATGAGTACCCTGTTCTCATGTGTTGGCTCTTCTATTATAGGTGTCTTGTGTGCGCAACTATTCCTCCTAGTTTTTAACATTGTATGCATTTTCTTCATGGTCTCAGGATGTGTACGTGATTTGGATATAATACTCAGATATTATTTTTTATTTTTTTAAATTTTTCAAATTGTGAAATTTGTCCTTTTTAGGCTCTGTATTGAACATGTATGTACATGGTTTATGTGCGGTTGTGTGTGCGCAACTCTGCTATAATTCTTAACGACACAAGTTGAAATTTTGCAGACTTTTTCCACCTGATCTGAGTATGTGCACGTGATTTGGATATAATCCTCAGATAACTTTTATTATTTTTGCTATTTGCGAACTTATTCCTCTTTTGGTTCTATAGTATACGGTGAGTGGGTGTCTTGGATACACAACTCATCTTTTGGTTCTGTAGTATATGTAGAGAGAGTGTCGTGTATACGCAACTCTCTCTTTGATTTTCAACTTATGCATTTGAACCCCCATAGATGTATTTATTTTTACTCTGATTGGATAATAAATAATAAATGAGACTTCTTGAATTTATGTCAGTTCTGCATAAAATATATTTCGTTTAATTACAGACAAAATTTAAAGTTGTCAATAGTAATTTAGTTTGCTAGTGTTGCAGAATCTTACCAATTAATCTTCTTTTTCTTTCTTGTGTTATTGTTGACGAAATGGGGGTGGGGGGAGGGCGAAATGGGGGTGGGGGGGGGCGGCGTACATGTGTTCAAGGACAGACAAGTGCCAAAATATACTGATGAACCCAATCTTTCTTGTGATATTTTGTCAGTCGAAGGCTAACCTTTAATTTGAGACCAAATTTGGAAGTCACGGAATACTGTGAGGGTCAGAATTTAGCCAAATGTTATAATGGAAACCTATGGAAAAGTAATTAGGCTCCTGACCCTATAGGATGAATGCAATCAAACAAATGCTTAAAATGGTAAGCGTTTACGAAAGGTCAATCTTACATGAAAACGTAGAACATTGTGTGTGTGTGTGTGTGTGTGTGTGTGTGTGTGTGTGTGTGTGTGTGTGTGTTTAAAATTAACAATTATAGTCACTTATAGAAGATAGTCGGAGGATGAAGAATCCCTGCAAATTTTGGACCAGTTCGCGTTATTTTGTCAAGTCAAAAATAACTGCTATTAGTAAATCATAGGAAGTAGTCTATCCTGGAGCGAAAATGCTTCATTGCATACTGGAAACTGTGGAGAAGTCCTGAGGGACTTTCCAATAAGAAATTACAATTGGTTTGAATTATATACACATCTGTTAAAAATTACAATCAATTGACGTATATAGGGATTGAAGAAGTACAGTCGAGTCAATCATTTTCTGTACTAGGAACAAGAGCAGAATAGGGAATTCTCAAATGAATTGTAGAGAAAACAATTACCTTAACAGCTGTATCACGAACCGGTCTTCAGCCACACATGCACTTCATCTGCTCCATTAGACTATGCGCATGCGCAGTCTCGTCAGAGCTTGTGCCGTTCGTCCATTTTACTTCCGCTTGATGTGTCTAAATGACTGCTGGAGAGGTGGCAAACCGTGTATGCCTAACGTGTTAGCCCTGGCATGTCTGTCCAAATACGAAGGTAAATACGGCAGTATAACAGAAAGAGAAAATTCTGTGAAGACAAATCCGATAGAGAACTTGACCGCAGATGGAAATCAGCACTTCCAGATTACTTCAAAAATACAACCGGGTGCGATTCCGTTAATAAGCTGTGCATGGTGCAGGTCAGGTATGCCAGAGTACAATTCTCTAGTATATACAGTCGATTCTCGTTTATTCAAACACCAAAGGACTAGACGTTTAGGTTTGAGATCACGGTAGTTTTAGACAAAATACTTGAAATGTAAGGAACATATCGCAAATAAGCATATACTATCCTTAATTTAGTTTGACAAACTGAAGTTTGAATTATCAGTGTTTGGGTAACGAGATTCAGTAAAGGAAATATTTACATCTAGCTACACCTTTAGATACACATTACTCCTGGAGGACAGCGCCTACATCCTTCCGACACCCTAATATCCAGCCACGGTGTTTGGGAATGGCATTTTCTTAAATGGGCCGGCGGCTGAAAAAAAAGGAACTTGGAAAATATGCAAATAACAAAGAACCAGACCAGCCCGCACATCCGCACAGTCTGGTCACGATCTTTGCTGTTCACTTACACATAGCGGCCTTGCTGAAGATATCGGACTAATGGCAAAGATAATGTCATCCGCGTGGCCTGGGGCTTCGCTATTCGTATATGCCATAAGTGCCTTTTAATCAGCCACAGCCCTAATCAGTCTTCGTTTCTGTATATATCACAGAGTGTGTCAGGATGTTCGAAGACCCAATAGGGAAAATTCATAGAAAATGTTTTAGTTAAAACAATTACAAGTAACTTTTATTTTATTTATAAAATCTTGTACTGAACTCCGAAAGTGATGCCTCTTTCTATGGTATTAAGTTTACACTAGTGTCTAGACCGGGTCAATGGTAAAGTGGCACAGCTAGTACAGGAATAAAATTGAAATTTAAATTATTAAATAAGAACAAAATCTTTGTTTTTGGAGTGTATCACATTAGTGATAAACTCTAAATTTTAATGAACAGTTCACAGATTGGTATTACACCAGAGGTATAACCAGTGTTTTATACAATCATTACCTTTCACTTCAGTTCCTTAATCTTGCTTCTCATTGGGGCACCACTGGTACTTTAAGATTATTCCTCATAACCCTGGTCCTGGTTAATCCGGATAAGCCCTGCCTTTGCAAACAATGTAGATCCAGATCATTTGGCTTCTTCAGGAGCCACCTGATCTGGATACCCACTGTTTGTCATTAAGTATGTGAATTTGTATCAACATTGGATCAAGTAATCTGATTGGCTAAACATTAAAAGTGGGCGTGGCATCTTCAGTTATTCAGCATGGCAAGAGTTCATTTTGACCGCTCTTCAACTGCTATTTGTGAGTCGGTAAAGCTAAGACCAGGTCCATTCCCTTGTAATTGTCCTTTCATCTCTTCTTTGCAGAATTGTCTTGTCGATGTTAGACAGTAACAGCTGAATGTTCGTTTCTTCGTTTCTTTGTCATCGCAAGGAGATATTTACAAGAGCCGTTGGCATCTTGGTACAGCACAGGCCAAAACATATTCCTCGATTATTTGCACATATTTCATACTGTGGTCTTACATACTACAGACACTCGATTAGCGTCCTCATCTTGTGTCGACTAAGCTATCTGGCAGCTTCTATTGATTCTAGTTATACCAAGTTCATATGAGATGCTTCAAACTAACAAGTGCCTTCGAGAATGCACAAAATGTGTGTATTCAAATCATCCTGCAAATGCGCAAATTCTCATCCGAGCATTGGCTCTCCACTCATATATTTATGGTGTTCAGTGATTCTGTTTGCGGATAGCGAAAGTCCTGATCAGACTGCGCGGAGTCTGATCAAGACTTTCGCTGTCCGCAAATGCCCGTAGACACGTTATCGCATGGCGCAGCCCGTATGTCATTTGTGGCCTTAGTTATACAGAATAAGTCACAAAAGAAAGTTCATATATCTTTTTAGTGGGAGTCTAAACTTGAGAAAACTTACCTTCTGACATGTGGGTCCAACGAAGACTCAAATATGCCTGCGCGTTCGCCTCATCTGATCAGAGTCTTCGTTCTACGCACGGAAAAAAATTGAATCCTTGACTATTCAAAATGCGCGAATGCGCAGGCTGATCTGAATCTTCATTTGGCGCACATGTCAGATTGTACGTTTTCTCAAGTTGCGGCTCATATGTATATCCACAGACTAGAACGAAACCTTATCAAAAGCATACTCTTAAAGCGTGTACTTCCTTTCAAATCGTCTCGTAAAACTTTGAACTTCTTTTCTTGAGGGATCGAATAAATTGTCAGGCCTGTTTTCACAAAGACGCGTAACACTTCAAATAATTCATCGACTTTTGGTTTTCTTCTATTTATATGATACTTTATTGACATTCCATAGAATCTTAGCCTGTATTGGTTGACTAACGAGGTAAAGGTTTGTATTGTGTTTCATCTGTCAGTTTATAAATTGATTGATTACTTCTAACATTTATGTTTCCATATTTTACCTTCTAAAAAGCTCTTCACACAATCGCGGACTGTCTGCTAAACTAATGATTCTTTTCTTGGATGGTAGCTGTGAAGAAATTGCTTGGTCAATTCCGAATCATGTTTTTATTCTTCTGAATGGCACTTCAGCTGTGCGAGAGTCTTTAACTCCTTCGGCGCCAAATCTCAGACGATCACTGTCTATATGTTTAAACAACTCTCTGTTGGAAAGTTATTTATATATAAATTCAAAGACTAAATTTCAGTTTATATTCTGATGAGACGTCTCCTCTGGGTCTATGTTGTTTGCAAGAACCCCTTATTGTCACCTATGGCATCGAAAGAATCAGCTGTCTTGTATCAACGACAAATAAGCCTGTCTGGCTTACGTCACAAATAAAGATTGATATCTTTCGAACAGATAAGTTCATATCTCTTGTCTTTAACTGCATACATAGTATGATTCAGTAACAACATTTTCAAAAATTAGGTGTTTTGTTTAAAAAAGACAATTGCTTTATAGATAAGTTTTAGCAACATAATAGCCTTGGCACACTAGATTTCTCCAGTTGTAGAATAGCAACGTAATAGCCTTTGCACACAAGATTTTCCCAGTTGTAGAACAGCAACATAATAGCCTTGGCACACTAGTTTTTCACAGTTGTAGAATAGCAACATTATAGCCTTTGCACACAAGATTTTCCCAGTCGTAGAACAGCAACATAATAGCCTTGGAACGCTAGATTTACTCAGTTGTAGAAAAGCAACATAATAGCCTTGGCACACTAGATTTTCCCAGTTGTAGAACAGCAACATAATAGCCTTGGCACACTAGATTTTCCCAGTTGTAGAACAGCAACATAATTGCCTTGGCACACTAGATTTTCTCAGTTGTAGAACAGCAGCATAAGAGCCATGACACACTAGATTTTCCCAGTTGTAGACTAGCTGCATTAGAGCCTTGGCAAACAAGATTTTCTCAGTTGTAGAACATAAACATTATAGCCTTTGCACACAAGATTTTCCCGGTTGTAGAACAGCAGCATAAGAGCCATGGCACACTAGATTTTCCCAGTTGTAGACCAGCTGCATAAGAGCCTTGGCAAACAAGATTTTCCCAGTTGTAGAACAGCAGCATAAGAGCCTTGGCACACTAGATTTTCCCAGCTATAAAACAGCAACATAATAGCCTTGGCACACTATATTTTCCCGGTTGTAGAACAGCAATATAATAGCCTTTGCACACTAGATTTTCCCGGTTGTAGAACAGCAGCATAATAGCCTTGGCACACTAGATTTTCCCAGCTACAAAACAGCAACATAATAGCCTTGGCGCACTAGATTTTCCCGGTTGTAGAACAGCAACATAATAGCCTTGGCACACTAGATTTTCCCAGTTGTAGAACAGCAACATAATAGCGTTGGCACACTAGATTTTCTCAGTTGTAAAACAGCAAAATAGGAGCCTTGGCACACAAGATTTTCTCAGTTGTAGAACAGCAAAATAATAGCTTTGGCACACAGGATTTTCCAAGTTATAGAAAAGTACATAAAAGTCTTGGCACACTAGATTTTCTCAGTCGTAGATCCGCAAAAAAAGAGCCTTGGTACACTAGATTTTCCCAGTTGTAGAACAGCGCATGTTATTCTTGGCACACTAAATTTTACATGTGGTAGAACAGTAACATAAAAGCCTTGGCGCACTAGATTTTCTCAGTTGTAAAACAGCAAAATAATAGCCTTGGCACACTAGATTTTCTCAGTTGTAGAACAGCAAAAAAATAGCTTTGGCACACAGGATTTTCCAAGTTATAGAACAGCACATAAAAGTCTTGACACATTAGATTTCCCAAGTTGTAGAACAGCAACATAATAGCCTTGCACACTAGGTTTTCCCATTTGTAGAACAGCGACATGCACACTAGGTTGTCTCAGTTGTAGAACAGCACATAATAGTCTTGGCACACTAGATTTTCTCAGTTGTAGATCAGCGAAATAATAGCCTTTGCACATTAGATTTTCCCAGTTGTAGAACAACACATGATACTCTTGGCACACTAGATTTCCCGTTGTAGAACAGTAACATTAGAGCCTTGGCATTTTCGATTTCTCCAGTTGTAGAATAGCAACATAATAGCCTTGGCACACTAGATTTTCATAGCTGTAGAATAGCAACATAATAGCCTTGGCACACTAGTTTTTCATAGTTGTAGAATAGCAACATTATAGCCTTTGCACACAAGATTTTCCCAGTTGTAGAACAGCAACATAATAGCCTTGGCACGCTAGATTTACCCAGTTGTAGAACAGCAACATATTAGCCTTGGCACACTAGATTTTCCCAGTTGTAGAACAGCAACATAATAGCCTTGGCACACTAGATTTTCTCAGTTGTAGAATAGCAGCATTAGAGCCATGGCACATTTGATTTTCCCAGTTGTAGACCGGCTGCATACGAGCCTTGGCAAACAAGATTTTCTCAGTTATAGAACATAAACATAATAGCCTTTGCACACAAGATTTTCCCGGTTGTAGAACAGCAGCATAAAAGCCTTGGAACACTAGATTTTCCCAGCTATAAAACAGCAACATAATAGCCTTGGCAACTACATTTTCCCGGTTGTAGAACAGCAACATAACAGCCTTGGAACACTAGATTTTTCCAGTTGTAGAACAGCAACATAATAGCCTTGGCACACTAGATTTTCTCAGTTGTAAAACAGCAAAATAGGAGCCTTGGCACACAAGATTTTCTCAGTTGTAGAACAGCAAAATAATAGCTTTGGCACACAGGACTTTCCAAGTTGTAGAACAGCACATAAAAGTCTTGGCATACCAGATTTCCCAAGTTGTAGAACAGCAACATAATAGCCTTGCACACTAGATTTTCCCATTTGTAGATCAGCAACATGCACATTAGATTTTGTCAGTTTTTGAACAGCACATAATAGGCTTGGCACACTAGATTTTCTTAGTTGTAGAGCAGCAAAATAAGAGACTTGGTACACTAGATTTTCCAAGTTGTAGAACAGCGCATGCTACTCTTGGCACACTAGATTTCACATGTGGTAGAACAATAACATAAAAGTTTTGGCACACTAGATTTTCTCAGTTGTAAAACAGCAAAATAATAGCCTTGGCACACTAGATTTTTTCAGTTGTAGAACAGCAAAATAATAGCTTTGGCACACAGGAGTTTCCAAGTTATAGAACAGCACATAAAAGTCTTGACACATTAGATTTCCCAAGTTGTAGAACAGCAACATAATAGCCTTGCACACTAGGTTTTCCCATTTGTAGAACAGCAACATGCACACTAGGTTTTCTCAGTTGTAGATCAGCAAAATAATAGAATTTGCACACTAGATTTTCCCAGTTGTAGAACAGCACATAATACTTTTGGCACACTACATTTCCCAAGTTGTAGAACAGTAACATTAGAGCCATGGCACATTAGATTTGTCCAGTTGTAGAACAGCAACATAAAAATCTTGGCACACTAGATTTTTCCAGTTCTAGAACAGAAACATAAGAGTCTTGGCACACTAGATTTTCTCAGTTGTAGAAAAGTAACATTACAGCCTTGGCACACTAGATTTTCCCGGTTGTAGCACACCAACATAATAGGCTTGGCACACTAGATTTTCTCACTTGTAGAACAGCAACATAAGCGCCTTGGCACACAGGATTTTCCCAGTTGTTGAACAGCAGCGTAATAGCCTTGGCACACTAGATTTTCCCAGTTGTAGAACAGCAGCATAAAAGCCTTGGCACACTAGATTTTCCCAGTTGTAGTACAGCAACATAATATCCTTGGCACACTAGATTTACCCGGTTGTAGAACAGCAACATAAGAGCCTTTGCATACTACGTTGATTGTCTCAGTTTTAGAACAACAAAATAACAGCCTTTGGACATTAGATTTTCCAAGTTGTAGAACACCACATAAAGCCTTGGCACACTAGATTTCCCCGTTATAGAACAGCAAGATAATGGCTTTGCACACTAGATTTTCCCAATTGTAGAAAAGCAACCTGCACACTAGATTTTCTCTATTGTAAAACAGCACATAATAGTCTTGGCACACTAGATTTCCTCAGAATTAGAACAGTTGTAGATCAGCAAAAAATAGCCTTGGCTCACTAGATTTTTCCAGTTGTAGAACAAAACATAATAGTCTTGGCACACTAGATGTCCCCAGATGTAGAACAGCAACATAAGAACCTTGGCTCACTAGATTTTCCCAGTTGTAAAACAGCAATAGTATAGCTGTTGCACACTAGTTTTTCTCAGTTGTAGAACAGCAACATAATAGCATTGGCACACTACATTTTCCCAGTTGTAGAACAGCAACATAATAGCCTTGGCACACTATATGTTCCCAGTTGTAGAACAGCAACATAAGAGCCATGGCACACTACATTTTCTCAGTTGTAGAACAGCAACATAATAGCCTTGGCACACTAGATTTTCTTAGTTGTAGAACAGCAACATAATAGCCCTAACACACTAGACATTCCCGGTTGTAGAACAGTAACATAATAGCCTTGGCACACTAGATTTACCCGGTTGTAGAACAGTAACATAATAGCCTTGGTACAATAGATTTTCTCGCTTGTAGAACAGCATATAAGAGCCTTGGCACACTAGATTTTCCCAGTTATAGAACAGCAGCATAAAAGCCTTGGCACACTAGATTTTCTCGGTTGTAGAACAACACCATAAGAGCCTTGGCACACTAGATTTTCCCAGTTACATAAGAGCCTCGGCACACTAGATTTTCTCGGTTGTCGGAACATTCTCATTCGTCATTCGTTTATGGATTTATGAGTTTGGATTACGGCTTAGATACCATGACCGCAACTACTTGTAGAACAGCAACATAATAGCCTTGGCACAATAGATTTTCCCATTGCAGAACAGCAACATAATAGCCTTGATACACTAGATTTTCCCAGTTGCAGAACACCAACATAATAACCTTGACACACTAGATTTTCCGGGTTGTAGAACAGCAACATAATAGCCTTGGCACACTAGGTTTGCCCAGTTTTTAGAACAGCAACATGCACACTATATTTCTCAGTTACAGAACAGCACACAATAGTCTTGGCACACTAGATTTTCTCAGCTGTAGAACAGCAACCAAATAGCCTTTGCAAACAAGAATTTCCCAGTCACAGAACAGGGATTTGACGTTTAAAAGTAGCCTTGGCACACAAGATTTTCCCAGTTGTTGATCAGCAACATAATAGCATTGGAACACTAGATTTTCACAGTTATAGAACAGCAACATAAGAGCCTTGGCACACTACATTTTCCCAGTTGTAGAACAGCAACATAAGCGCCTTGGCAAGCTAGATTTTCCCGGTTGTGGAACATCAACATAAGAGCCTTGGAAAACTAAGTTTTCCCAGTTGTAGAACATCAACATAAGAGCCTTGGCACACAAGATTTTCCCAGTTGTAGAACAGCCACATAAGAGCCTTGAAACACTAGATTTTCCCAGTTGTAGAACAGCAACATAAGAGCCTTGTCACACAAGATTGTCCCAGTTGTAGAACAGTAACATAATAGCCTTGGCACACAAGATTTTCCGAGTTGCAGAACAGGGTTTTGACGTTTTAAAGTTTTAGCAACATTATAGCCTCGGCACATTCGATTTTCCCAGTTGTAGAACAGTAACAAAATAGCCTTGGCACACAAGATTTTTCCAGTTGCAGCAGCGATTTGACGTTTTAAAGTTTTAGCAACATAATAGCCTCGGCACACTAGGTTTTCCCAGTTGTAGAAAGGCAACATAAGAGCCTTGACACTCTAGATTTTTTACATGTTGTCGAACAGCAACATAATAGCCTTGGCACACAGGATTTTCTCAGTTGCAGAACAGCGTTTTGACGTTTTGAAGTTTTAGCAACATAATAGCATTGGTACTCTAGATTTTCCCAGTTGTAGAATAGCAACATAATAGACTTGGCATACAAGGTTTTCCCAGATGCAGAATAACATTTTCACGTTTGAAAGTTTTAGCTGCATCATAGCTATGGATTACTAGATTTTCCCAGCTATAGAACAGCAACATAAGAGCCTTGGCACACTAGATTTTCCCACTTGTAGAACAGCAACATAATAGCCTTGGCACACTAGATTTTCCCACTTGTAGAACAGCGTTTCGACGTCAAGTGATATCACGTTAACTCTTTTTTCCCTACAGTCCTATGCAGAGATCTTTGCAAACAGTGCAGATCCAGATGAGACGGCTTGTAACAATGAATGTGTCTAAATTCGGATCTGGAAGAGTCCATGTCAGAAACTTGTGGGTTAGGTGGAGGGCTTCATCATAGTGTCTCCCCCATAATTATGTACAATAAAACTTGAATGACTCGAACACCGATGACTCGTTTACCGCGACTGTTTCTAGGAAATTCTTTTGATAAGAAAACATAGAGATATTTTATAGAATTTTGTTTTATTATATCATAAAAATGAGTATTGTGTATGTATATACTTATTAGAATCGCCTCATCGGGGCGACTCTAATGAGCGCACTCAACATACCATTATTTATGGATGATTGTAAAAACATCCTTAAATTATTCCTATTTGTCTCCTGATCTGGCATGTGATTAACTCTCCGTTGCTCGAATAAATTGCCATAGTCCAAAAGATGTTTGAGCCATAGAAAGTCTACTGAATTGTATCTAAACATTGCTCTAAGTGCTACTGCTGTGTGCGGACAGCAAATGTGCACACTGTCTTTGGTCTTCGTTTCCTGAATATGACATAAGGGGATTCCTCCTACGTTGTTCATGAAATATTTTAGTGCGTTTTGTTTTCTCATTGTAGTCAGAATATTAGGAACACATGGACATGTTTTCTCTAGTGTATGGTTACTGGTCGGCAGATCAGTATTGTCATTATCTAAAGACCCGTCTATATCGTGTGGCCTTGGTATTTTCTAATTAAGAGTTTATTAAAATAAAATTGAAATCTTGTTATCATTCACGATTTGGTGCCACCAACTTGTACATGCTGTTGTACATCAGATTAGAGTTTTAGGCTAAATTATATGTTAATAACTTCTGTATTTCATTCTTTACTCATTACATTAGGTACAAAACAATCTGTTTTAAAATATTGAGAGAGAGAGAGAGAGAGAGAGAGAGAGATTTACTTCGCATTAAAAGCCAAGAAAGCTGCAGCTTCATATTTCAGTCAAAGAAGTAAGGCAGTCTTTTCCTAATATAATTCTGGAAACAAAATTTGATGACTTTTATTAATCCCTGGTAAAAAATAACAAATTCTGTTTTCAAAAGAAATGGTATTTAATGTTTTATCTTTAATGGTAAAATCACTGATCCAAATTCCCTATTCAGGGTTAATGAATATCGTATAGGTATTTCCTGAATTTTAAAGACTGTTGACACTTTCCATTTGAGTAGTGGCACAGGTCTATTCACTAAATAAGAGATGTCACACCTGTATGAATTTAAATAGCTAGCACGGACCATGTTTGAAATACCGTATCTAGATTAATAATGTACATGTATATATACATATCTGAAGGTGCAAAAATTGTAACATGAAGAATTCTGCTAAATCATTTGTTATTCATTAAACAGATAGGAATTATTCTTGAAATGAGTGGTGTATATTTAAAAAATTGATGTATGATTTTTGGAGTGTTGACGTCCCATTATTTGAATTTCAGTCATTTCGGAACAATTATAAGATG
The DNA here is from genome assembly GCA_964016985.1 of Anodontia alba. Taxonomy (NCBI): domain Eukaryota; kingdom Metazoa; phylum Mollusca; class Bivalvia; order Lucinida; family Lucinidae; genus Anodontia; species Anodontia alba. The sequence continues at coordinate 50,704,836 of OZ024833.1, forward strand.
CAATATAAATAAGCTACTACATAATGATCCTCAAACATATCTGAGCTAATCTGACTTTTAAGCCTGATGAAGTCGTTGAGGTGAGATTTATAAGGTTTGAGTTAATCTTCCTAGCATGTAAATATTGCTTTAGTGGTGTGGGAGATTACATGCACAGGTCAGCCTTAACAAAACGGTTTTGCCGGCCTCGGTGGCTCAGTTGGATGCGCCATCCGAGTGGAGACCAGGAGGTCGCGGGTTCAATCCCTGCCGAGGTCGGCAACATTCTTTCGTGGAGATTGATCATGAAATATTTTCTACGGTCATTCTCTCCCTGCCGCTGATTCAAGAAGGGCAGTTGTCAGTTTCTGGCGAAAGAATGTGCACAATACTGGTTAACGCTTAGAGGACTAAGCCTGCCCAGTAAACGTGTGGTTAGGTAAACTGACCGCGCTCGACATGACCCCATTGGGTTGACTGGGCTGTAAAACCTCAACACAAACAAACAAACAAAACGGTTTTTCAAGATAATACAATGTGCATTAAACCTTAACAATAGTTGAATACTCCGGTCACGCATCACAACTGTGTTTAAAATTCGGGGAAGACCTGTATAAGTATATCATTATATCAAAATGCTTCAGTTTTAAACTGTTGCTTAACACAAAAAAAAATCAAAAACTTCAGATTTAAGCGAAATATTCGCCTACAAACGTTTCTGATATAAATAATTTGCGCATACGGAGAAGTCTCTATAAGGCTGTTTTCATGGCTGAAATCGATTTTCTTTAAACTTTGTACACTCAAATTGTATTGACTGTTTTATGGTCAATTTCTAGATTGGTTGGTTCACTGGGTTTTGTTTGTTTGGAGGCCGCGGTCGCTGGATGATTAATACACTTCTGGACATAACAGCAGATGATAACATTATTATGGAATTCCTATGAGATTAAACTCGCTTGTAAGTTGTACCTAATTTTGGGTAATTTTTATTCCTCAACTTCACGAAAAGCCACAACACATTTTTAGTTTTCGAGTAATTTCAAAGATTTTTCATGATAATAATGTTTATAAAATAGTCATTCCAAAATTATGTCAGAATCATTCATTTCATATTACTCAAAACTTCATTTAAAGAGAATAAACCCATTGGATGCAAAGATTAGATGCGGAAACAGAAGTCGCGGATTTAATTTTCATGTTTTCATGTTATCATTTCCAATTTCTTGTAAGAATTTTGGTACTATGATCTCCAGTTGCACTTAAGAAATCCGCCAACTGTCGTAAACGTCTAACTACAAAAGCAGATTTCGCTCATTTTGTGTAACCTTTTTGAGACTAATCCCAGGCTTAAATTAAAATGCTTATGGCCTCAAAATACTTGCTGTTTTAGAATTTTGGGGAATATATTATCTTATATTGCCGTATTATTACCTCACGAGAGCCAAATGCTCCAGGGAGCTTATAGGATAGGCAGGGGTCCGTCGTCGTTGTCAGCGTAGGCATCGTCAATATTTTCAACCGACATCTCATCTGAAACCGCTAGACCAATTGAAACCAAATTATATGTGAAGCCTCTATGTCACTGGGGATAATTTTGTTCCTAATGTCTGGGACACATTATCAAGAGGGTTGCTATGCCCATAAATAGTAAAACCGTTTGAAAAATCTTCTTCTAAGGAACCGAACAGCCGATGACCTTGAAACTTAATATGCAGCATAACGTACGCCGGCTCTACAAAATTTGTTCAAATTGGTTGACCTTTGACCATTGGTTGACCTTTACTTATTTTACAGCAAGGTCAAATTCTGTCACTTGAGCTTTTATATGGGAAAAGTCAAACAGGGGATTTTTCTGAAGCTATTGTTGTCTATGACATTAAAGTTGATTTTCGTTTTGCGATCAGCTAAACAATTTCTTATAAATACCAAACGTCAAGGTCATTTATTGACCTTTGTCCTGGATGCCTCAGATTCAGTATTCTTAACTTTTTCTCCTCTAAAACTGCTAGGCTGATTAACACCAACTTGCATGTGGAGCCTCTGTTGGTCTGGGGAATGAAAGTTTGTTCATGGGATTACCCTTGGGTGACTTTGATCTGTTTTACGGCAAGATCAAGGCTAGGACACTTAGGCTTTGGTATGGGAAACAAAACAAAACTGTGGATTGATGTGAAGCTATTGTAGCCTGTGATATTCAAAACTGATATATGTAATCACCAAAAATGAATAGGGTCAAATGATAAAGATATTCGCCATACACATATATGGTAAAAACCCTTTGAAAATTTCTTATCGGGACTTAAAAAGCCGATCTTGGGGCTTGGGATGCAGCATTAGGGACTGGCTTTACAGTTTTATCAAAATGGTGACAATTGTTTGACCTTGACCTATTTTAAGCATGAAAATCAAGCAATTTATATAAAAAATTAAGTACTAAAAGCAGATTTTTGAGAGTACAAAGTGCAAGCTCTGAGTGCAAAAGAATTATTGCAGAAGCGGACTTATTCGCCCACTGAGCTCTGGTGAGCGTAGTGGCCCATGGACCTCTTGTTGATCTTCCTCTGACTCACTAGAAATACTCCGTGTGTCAATAGCAGCATCTCAGACAAAATCAGTGTGCACTCTGCTTGTTTTGGCTTCACTGGTTTCTGTTTCGCTACGGTAACACCCAAAACTAGAGCACAGAAGCCACATGTGCACAACACCCGACGGTACGGGCACCGTTTCTGCACCCACAATACCATCCAATGATTTGGTTCAGCACTTCTAGTGAGTCAGAGGAAGATCAATGATATGGCAATATAAGATAATTTATTCTCCCAAAATCTAAAACACTTATGTGTTTTCAGGTCATAAGCATTTTAATTTAAGCATGGTATCATTCTAAAATGAGATGACACAAAATGAGCAAAATCTAATTTTGTAGCCAGACGTTTATGACAGATGGCGGATTTTCCAAGTGCAACAGGAGATCATTGTACCAAAAATCTTACAAGGAATTAGAATTGATAAATTAAATCCGCGACTTCTATTTCCATATCTATCAAAGAACATTTGCATCCAATGGGTTTATACCCTTCAAAATGAGGTTTTGAGCAATGTGGAATGACGAATACATTCTGATTTTGAAAACTAAACAAAATCAAATTTCAGGAGCAGGTAACTCTAACTGAAATAAACACAGAATAATTTTGACGTAATATTATAATAATTATTATATAAACATTATTTTTATGAAATATCTTTGAAAATACTTGAAAACTAAAAACGTGTTGTAGTTTTTCGTAAAGTTGGAAAATAAAAATTACTAAAATTAAGGTACAACTTACAAGCGAGTATAACTCTACTCTCGTAGAAATGCCATAATAACGTTATCATCAGCTGTTATATCCAGAAGTTTATTATACTGCAACCACGGCTTCCAACCATGAGCTTGGAATAGAAATAATAGTATTTAGTAGCGATACCCTTGGTGGAGTTGAATTACCCCACCCACTTTAATCGTGTGTACAGTAAAAACCTGTCAATTAAATAATCTAAAAATTCTCTTTAAGACAGTCAGTACATACCAGTTTGAGTGTATAAAGTTTCAAGAAAATCAGTTTACCCATGAAAACAGCCTTATAGATACTACTCCTTTTAATTTCCATTGTAAAACAGTACTACACAAATATATTTTTATTTCTCTACTATTTCAAGTTCAGAATTTTATACCATAAATTTCAACGCTTTAGTATCTGTTTTACCATTACTAAATAATAAGTTTAGTTTTTACATTTATTATAAGCTCTCAGCTATCAAAATATCTGCGAAGTTTAGATTTGATCAGTCAAATACTGTAAGAGGAGTTGCTCATAAAGGTAATGAACACATAGATTGTAACACAAAAACCTCATAAAAGACTAGTCGAAACAAAAAGTGATAAAATAATGAGCTGATGAAAACATCAAAATCACATCAACATATTCAGACTATGTCCTGAGCATATGCCAAATTTCAAATCGATTAGGTAAGAACTCTTGAAGGAACTGCGCACACAAGATATAAACATAAGAAATAAAATAAACGTCAAAAAGATTGCCTTTGGAAACAAAAAAAAAAAAAAAAAAAAAAAAAAAACACTACGGATTAGAAAATGGGAGTCTCGGTTTTATTGAGACTCTTCATAAGCAGTAATGAAGGAAAACGACAAGTCGAAATCCCCGCAAACGTTGAAAAGAAAATTCCGATGAAAACAAACAAAGCCACAGCTTCTCAATATGTTTAGTAAAAATAAAGTACACTTCGCCTTGTTTCTTCTTGCTGTGGTGTATTTACAAATGACTTGCACATTATAATTACATTTTAACCTATTGGTCCTTCGTCGCCCGCCATTTCGACAATACATTATTGTATGATATTTACAATAATGAACGAATTAATAACATACTGATGACTGTCCATTATTTGAAACAAATGGTTACAACAGAAGAAACTAAGAATTCAATACCAAAGTGCAATTCTTCTATTCACTATTAAGAATACTCTGAGCACCAACCCTGAAAAAATAAGTTAACCCTATCCGGAGGGCCCGATTTTTTTTTAATGTAAGTGATGGAAGAAATTATACTGATAATGGAACATGACTGTGCATGAAATACAAAAAGGTGCGAAAGCAGTCATTTTTGGTAAAAATTCAATAATTTTGAATAGAATCCCAAATTTCTGTAATATTTTTTTTAAATTAATACGCTTTTCAAGATTTTAATGTTTAATGTTGTCTTTGCATTTATGTCGTATCGGTCAATATGTATTAAAATAGTAATTGCTGTCCCAGTAAAAAAAAACAACAAAAAACTATAGGCAGTTTTGGTGTAAAAAAGTGATAAATTTGAATAAAAACTGCTGATTTATGTTTTTTTTTTTTTTTTTTTTTTTTTTTTTTTTTTTTTTTTTTTTTTAAATATCGGGCTCAAATTTTTAGCTTTTTTTTCAATGCTACTATATTTTTTGAAGTCGAAAGTAAATTTTAATATTATTTCTGGGCCCAAGATGTGAATACCGGACCACAAATTGAGATAAAATATGGTAATTTTAACAGTGCAATCTGTATTTTTGCAATTATTGTGATGAAAAGCAACCAAAATCGCTGCTGCTAAATGTTCTAGAATGTTAACCCGTTCCTAGAATAACCCAATATGTGTCAAAATGAATGCTACAAACATTCTTTCTTTTTTCATCTGTTTTAATTTTTATTTTTTATTATTTTTTTTATTAAATATGCTTGTATTACATTATTTCCATCTTTTTTTTATTTTTAACAGTGCACTCATACTCAACAAATCAATCTAATTGATGCTACTGATTCTTACTTAGGAACAAAAATTAAACAAGTGACTGTAAAGTAACAGTCCAGGATAGTTCAATTGTTTAGGATACATAGTTTGGTTGTCGTAGCAACCAAATTGTGCTTTAGATGCAAAATATCTGCAGTAAATAGCTTCAGAGATAACGGAAAGGTAGCCTCATGAAACTCAAGATAAAAACAATAAACAACAAGCTGATGATGTACTATCATTTGATTTGCTAGTAAATAACTATTTCGGTTGCTGTGGCAACAGAAATGTAAAACTAATACCTAGGTCCATTCTTTAATAATACAAAAAGACTAAATATACGTCCTTTGGATAAACAAAAGAAATCAAAAACAGAAAATACTCGAAGCAGATTCAGATTAATTGAGTCTGTTCATGAGAAATATAATGAACAAATACAACATCCCTCATGTTCCATACTCAGCAACTTTGAGCGGAAGTCTATTTTCACATATAATGTATGAACGCAGTAGTTCTTAATCATAGTGACAAGAAATTAGACCCGTACAATACGGGGCGACGTTTACGGCCTCCACACACGCACTTAACGACAGCTGCTGTAATCATTTACATAAAAATCTGCATTACATCAGACTGTTGCAGTTAGTCAACCAGTTCATGTAGTAGATTATCATTTAGTTTGTCTTTTATTTCATACCTTAATAAAGGCATGTTTCAATGATTTTGGCTATACTAATTGAAGACCACTTGAGGTAAAAGAAGCTAATTTGAGCCTCGGCTTCGGCGGGTACAAAAATGGCATACTCTTGTATAAAGATGAACGTCATCTGCTTAGTGCACTCACAGAGCATAGAAATTGATTCTTCCCTTTATATCCCCCTTCTTTAAATGAATGGTGCATTTAGGATCCCTTCACAAATACAACAATGTCCGACTCTACCGCTATCAACAAATGCATGTGTAAATTCATTCACCACTTCCATAAGATTGCTACTTGTATATCTAACCTTCATTGCTCTATATTGATATGACTGTGGTTTCTGAGGCAGCTCCAACATACCGCTTATATCTGAAACTTTCTTAACAGTATGACATCTTAACATGAGAAACCTATAGGTCATGTTCATTAGGTCTGAACGACAAACAACATTACAGTAACCACTTCATATTATTCCTAATATCATGGGCAGTATGCAAAGGTTTTGCAAACTAAAAAAGTTCCACAAAATGTCTGAACGTTTAAGAGATTAATTCTATCTCCTTAGTCTGTTTCAACAGGTGGTTACAGACTATCAATATCTGTGGTCGGGCCCATCGTAATCCTGTTTGTAGTTTTCTTGCAGTCCGGCTTCACATCGCCTTTGAAACTTTTGCTTTGTTTCAACATAGTGTTTGTAGTTTTGTGTGTTTCACTTTGATGATTCACTTATAAGGCAGAGAATCGTTTTCATGTTTGTAATTTTGTGTGTTTCACTTTGATGATTCACTTATAAGGTAGAAAACCGTTTTCAGACCGTACATATGTTTTTAATTTGGAGCAGTATCAGAATTAAGGGTGAGGTTTCTCGCAGGTAAAACTGGTTTAAACCCCTCTTTGCTCTCTGCTTTTTTGTGATGCTAGCATTGTTGTAATCTACTTCAATGGCTGCCTACTTTGCTTTCTGTTTTCTTCGTTTTGTATGATGACAGATATTGATAAAAAAAAATTACGCAGTGTCATCCCCACTCCCTATTTGACCTCAAGGTCAAGGTCACAGACCTAGAATTTTCATGTTAAAGTTTTAAGTTAAAGCGTTTACGGTGCCATTATTTTCAAACCCCTTGATGGAATTGTTTCTTGTATGTTATGTTGATATATACAGTACCGTCCCCGTTTCCCTACTTGACATCAAGGTCAAGGTCATTGATTTTTTAGGATCTAATTATTTCCAATCTGTTAATGGATTTTGTTTGTGTTTGGTATGATGAAAGATATTAGTCTAAAATTTTACGCAGTACCATCCCCATCCCTATTTTAGCTGACCATAATAAATGAGGAGATGAGGAGGATTGATATCTATAAGACGCCAGACTTCCTATGGTGTCCACATCTGTCTCCCAAAAAACATAACAGCAAAACGTTTTTCATCCTTGACCTCAGTGAAATAAAAATATTTAATATTCTAAGTGCTTCAGAAAGAAACTGCGCAACCTCAGGCGAGCTGTCCTGTCTGTCGACAGGTCTTATTTTTCTATTGACTGTTCCAAGGCGGTTCCTCTCTTGCAGTTTTTATGTATTTTTCTGGTTGGTCAGTCTACTGTCTATATAGGGTGTGTTGTATGTCGTACTAATTATGTTATTGTGCATATTTTCATGTCTCGTCTACTTTTACTGGCTCGGGTTGGGTGATAGATTGATTGTGGTTTTTCCTGGGCGACCTGTTCGACATTTAACCTCAAAACTGCGAAGTGGGAATGGGTCGTGCACTAAAGTGGTCAAATTTTTGTATCAGTATCCAACAGCAGTCCAGGTATTTACCTTATCCATCTAGGAATTTAGGAGATGTACATCTTCGAAATATTTAACATAAACTTAAACATTAAAAATTCATTAAGTCCATGACCTTGACCTCAAGATGACTGGGGGCAGCTTGACTTGCATCGAATGAAACACTGGACTAGAATGTGACAAAAACCCAACTAATTCCATTCAGACGTACAGGATGTATAGATTTTTACCCACATTTACATAAACTTTTAACATAAAAGTTCCAAGTCCGTGACATCGACCTTTAATCATAACCAGGGGTGAGATTTGTTTCGAAATACAACTTTGGGCCAATATGTCTCACCATCCCAATAATGAACTATGTCAAAAAAGGTTTTGAACAAAATGGGTTCTTAAATCTTTAAATTCAAAACACAATCATTTGTGGATGCTTACGCCAACGTAATGCCCTCGTCAACGCCGACACAAAGACATTGCCGCTGCTGATGCTAATGCAACAGTTCTTTTTATTGTTTTGTACATATGAGCTTTAAAGATATACTATTGAATGGAAAGACAATACAATATTTATATAATTGTAAGTGTTGAATGGTATTTATCTTGATACGTACGAACATATAATATGCAAAAAGTACTGCTTAATTCATATCATATAAAATTGTATTTTTTAATCAAATTTTAAGATTTTTTTGTGAAAGATATGTTCTAAAGTACTCCATTGTCTATTATTAAGTTAGACTATAATTTTCAGAGCATTAGTAGATAAAAACTCTCAAAGCCGAACAATTGATTTCCTGTGCTGTGGAAGTATTATAGAATATACTCATTTTATTATTAAATTTACCGTTTTTGACCCATGGAATATAAATTAAAATATTGACTTCAAAGCCCCGAAAACAAAATTCACTCTGTTAATTTTCAAAAATAATTATATAAAAAATCAGTGATTTTTGACAAAAGATGTTTTCTCCAAAAATATACTTATTTTACATCTGACTATCACAGTTATTTTTATCATAATACATGTTGACCAGTATACTTTAAATCGTATCTGAAAGTTGGCATAAAATCAAACAAAATATGTTTTATTCGAGAAATTGGAGATTTTTATCAAAATTATCAATGTTTTACCCAATAATGACTACTTTCGCACTTTTTTGTCTTTCACGCACAGTCTGGTTTTAATATCAGCATATTTTTTCCGTCGACGTGGGGATTGGGGGGGTGGGTGGGAGGGGATGGCTCCGTGTAGGGTAGACCCCTTTTTGAGTGAATTTGCTCATGTGGTGTTCCGGCTAATTGTACATAATAGAGTTCTGCTATATCTTACAGATGAATGATTTTATAGTTTTGATTGAGTCGCGTCAAGCCAGAAAGTAATTTTGGGCATGCAGGATGCGAAGGCCCATATATGCATGTGTTGTTTGATTAGTAACAGGTACTTCAATGTCCACTTACAGAACCGCTACAAACAAAGGAAGGCAAAGACTTCAATAAGACTCGCTGCGGTCCGTTGATGTGCTCCGTATAAACCCTGCACACCGTTTTTCTAATAGAGTATTCTTTGGAGGTGCAATGGATAGCTCCGAGTATACTCGCATACGAAAAATATTTAAGGAGTTACAATGGTTTATACTGAGTGTTATTCCACAATCATGTCTGTTTCTTTGACAGACAAAACCAATCTATTGACCCAAAACAGTTCGCTGTTTTGAATTAACAGATTGTGAAGTGTGTGCATTCCTAAGAAACTCTTTCAATAAATCACTGGTTGCTTGGATACTAAAAATAATCGTGTGACGTCATGAAAAATGTAATTATTACCTGATCGGATATTAATGCGGAATCGTATTCTTATTTCCAGTGCCTGAACGCATTGTGATATATCGATCCCGTCCGAATATTTTCATTAGTTTTATCATTTAATAGAGACGGTTTCCAGTGTTGAACATTATTTGCTTTTAGAGCAATTGACATTTAAACCGCAACGTAAGAAAACGTACCTTCTGACATGTGCGCCCAACAAGGACTCAAATCATCCTGCGCATCCCCGCTGTCTGATCAGAGTTTTCGTTGTCCGCGTGAAAAACCTTTGCCTCCTTGGTTATGCAAAATAGGCCCAATTCTGATCAGCTTGCGCAAATGCGCAGGCTGATCGGAATCTTCTCTGGGCGAACATGTCCGGAGGTATGTTGTCTGTCGTTGCGGCTCGTTTAGAAAATAAACATAATTACATCAACAGTAGCATGCAATTATGCAATGTGGCGATGACATTTTATCGTAAATTGCCATATAATAGTTATAAACGCTTTTCGATGTTGATGTGTAGCTGGATGCTAAGGATCTTCTGCAAGATTATATAACAGAAGAGGAGCCTGCAGAAAAACCACGTAACGCAGTCAGTGTTCACAATAAGCAGCTATGACTCATGTGGTATTTAAAACAAAATTCCTTGACAATGTCCTATTCATTTTATCGTCTTTATAAGGACATTGACGCTAAACTGAACAACTGGACTTATTTTAATAAAGTAGAAAGTTCGCGAAGGTTTGTGAACTTAGGCAAACTTTCCGTTCAACTGTTACTGTTTAAGCGGACGGTAGCAAGTGTCCGCGAACCATTCCTTGGGCTGCATTCTAACACAAAAAATGGCAGTCAGTGAGAATAATGTGCGGCCAGTGAGAAAAATGATTATGTATGTTTGTCTGTTACATAACTGTAAGAACGTTTACCTCTTCGATACTATTTATGCGATCTTATATGAAATTGATAAATATTTATGTTCCCGCACTTAAGGGGAGGGGGATATATTGTTTATGCTGCGGATCCTGTTGGCTTCGGCATTGGCATCAGTCTTTTATCTGCACAATATCTTGTGAATCAGTGATCGGATTCTTTACAAATTTTCATCGCTGTGTAATTGGGACATAACAAACAACTGATTAAATTTTGGTGACCTTGACCTAATTTTCAAGATGACAGCAGTAGAAACACTGAACATTTACGGTGGGGGATATCTGTTTTCTCTCAAAACACTGTTTCTAGTAATATTATTTATTTGATCTCATATTAGGTCTCCTCTATTCAAAATTAGATTACATGGTAAGAAAACAGTCAAGTACAGCATTTCCTACAAGACTACAAATGCGTCCAGCGAAGACTCAGAGCAGTCCGAACAGAGTCTTTGTAGAGCACTCGGTGGGTAGCCAAGGCTCCAAAGTGACTTCAGTAGGACAGCGAAGACTCAGATCACCGTGCATCTGATTCGCTGGGCGCAGTTGCAATATAGTAGGAAATGCTGTGCTCCGGTTCAGTTATGTCTAAAATGCTCTATTTATGTTTAGTTGCGCTGTCTGATACCTAATGGAACTGAGACTTTAAGGGGAGGCAACTATCAAATAAATTTGGCATTCCGAAAACAAGAATATATGGAGGAAGAGCGGGCGAACAGTGTGTCTAAATAGAAAGGAAGGCAATGATCAGGAATCGATACAATTACCCAACACCTTCCGTCCCAGACACCAAAGGAAAAGAAGGGCGCACTTAAAGTAACGGCACCACAATCAAAACACTACAAGCAGAAAGCCAAAAGGACAATTTCTTCCCAAAAGTGGCTAAACGGTTATCCAAAATAAAAATTTCACCAAGACATACATGCAAAGACATACATTGACAGATATAGTAAACCACAGCAGAAAGACCGCCTTGGGACGATCAGTAAAATATTACTGGGAGGCTTAAATCGACTTCACGTGGCTACAATCCTCGCCTTTAGTTCTTCCGTGGTATACACAAGACATTTGTTCAGTCCGCGTAAAGGGTTCCTAACTCATCAGTGCATCATCTTCGAGAGCATAAAAAATCAAACGAATACAGAGATGAAACAACGATGAGGACTCAAAAGCAAGAAATAAATGAAATGCTGAAGCAAAAGAAAACGAATAGTAGGACTCAAGTGGGCCCGACCAGAACCGGAGCATCAGGTACCAACCGACTTACTTAAAAGTCTTTAGGCCGGAGCCATCATAGAGTCTGAGACCCGACCCGCCGGCGTGCAAGCAAGGAGGGAAGCAAAGTTATTAATCGTGATTGGATTAACTACCATGCATGCAGTCTGTCTTATTACACTTACCTTGTACCCAATCATTATATATCGAAGAATAATTTTACGCAATTGAGTGCTAAAATTATTGCAAGCATATATTTTTCTCAATGTATATACTAAGTCACCATAAAATTCAGTTTCCGATAGGCCTTGTTGCAGCAGCGATTTAAGTCCAACACTGAATTTTGAAACTAAATCGAAACTAAATCAAAATGACGTCTATAAAATTTAGAAAAGGCTTTGCGGAGTTTATGGTAACGATAACCCTGATTTAGAAGCTTAGCAGTTAACAATTTATTTCGAATGTTGAAGTCAGAAACATGATTAGACACTCTGGTGAACCGAATAAGTTGCGAGATATAAACACCGTAGGATGCTCGACGAGAAACATCCCCGTCCAAGTAAGGAAAATTTACAATCTCAAAATCAAAATCATCGCGTTTATCATAAATTTTGCACGAAATAAACCCGGACGGATTTGGACATTCAAGGTTTGCATGTGCAGTATGTAGCCATGCTGTGTTATTTGATGATAGATGAAATTATATAAAAAAAAAAAAAAGACAAAATGATCTGTACTTCAATGCAGTTTACGTTTACAGTCTGTACTGAACCCATCATCTGTTTCCTAACCTGATATTTAAATTTGAAGAGTTTGAGCTCTGAATATTCTTAGCGGAAGTGCCTCATTACGTGATTTTCGTGTAAAATATGAGAAGATACCCAGGAAATATTGCAATCACGAAGCACATCGTTCTCGAGGCATCAAAACAGCAGAAATGATAAACAAATTATTACAAAACAAACGCCACATATGAAACCACCTACACACAAAATGAGTGCTGCAACAGAGGCATCGCCTTGGAACCCAGTAAGCATTCTTTATAAATCTATTGCGGGCCGTTATAGGCCCGTCAGAGTAGCTGACGGGGGCCCGTCAGGGTAGCTGACGAGCCGATAACGGCCCGCTATAGATTTATAAAGAATGTTAGCTAGGAACGTTCAGCAGAAGCACTACTAGGGCGCTTAAACCAGACATGCTAGCGCAAAAACTTACCCTTAATTATGATGCAGCTCCAAATTACAAACATACACTCGGACTACATCAGTGAAACATCACAGTGAACACACCTAATCATAAATACTATTATGAAACAAAGCAAAGAGCTCAATGGCGGTCTGAAGCCAGAACACAAGACAACACAAACAGAACCACAATCGATCCGACCACAGACATAATTGATCAGACGTCAATTTCTGAAACAGACTGAGGCGTCATTTGGATTGATGACCGACTCACCTTCATGCAATTAAAGTGGGAAACAATGTTGTCGAACATATCTAGGTTAACAATCATGCATGCAGTTTGTCGCAAAATATCCATCTTTTGTAAAGAGTGTCAATATTTCTTTTTATTATTCAGAAAAATTAATTTTTGCTGCCAATCTTTCTGAGCTTTTAGACCTTAATTGTCGAAATTAAGGTTTCAATAGTGTTTCAGAAGTGTTTTCAAACCAACATTATATTTGAACATCAATTCAGAATGACGTTGATAAAACTTTATGTAAAAATGTTTACGTAGTTTGGAATACCCCAGCTTAAGATGATTAGCATTTTTTTGTTTTGTTTTGTTTTTCGAATATTTAAGTCACTGAACTAGATACTCTAGCAAAAACTGAGAAATATATACAGAATAGAATGAAGCACGAGGCACGTCATCATCCAACAAATGGAACAGTTACAATATCAAAATCAAAGTTTGTCATATTTTTAGGAGAAATGTTAACACTAGATATGATACATTTAAATCTGGAAAAGATACTTCGGTATTAGTTTAATTAAACTAAAGTTAAATAATAATTTTATCATACCATTTGTAATGGTCAAAGTAATCGTTATCAATATTTAGTAAGCCATCTAAATATTGAGATGTTGCATTGAATGCTTCAATAATAGTGGCCCAGTTTTCTTTAGAAAAGGACAACATGAAGTTTCTATCGTAACAAAACAGGAACAGATATGCAGTAAGGACAGCACTATTTTGTACCAATCGTATATTAACAGTTTGTTGGTATAATTAAGTATCAAACCGATAAAGATATTATAAGGAAGAAACGAAACAGTCTCGCCAAAAACTCCTTTTTTTTTTCTCATAATAGGCAAGTTAAATAGAATTTTCTCTTATAAACGTTCTTTCAAGTAAATCAAGAAATTGATATTTTACGAGTTTATGCGGCAGTGTTGTATAAAGCGTGTTAAAATCATATGTAGACAAACTAGACGCGCTGATATTTCTAATTTTAAGTTTATTTCAAACACCACCAGAGGTTTTATACACCAAGAGTTTTACCGGCATTTTTATATACTGCCTGGCAATATTTAACTACATGATTTTTGATAGCAGTTAGACATGAAGTTAATAAGTTTGAGAGTTCAGACGTAGTGCATGAACTATAGTTAATGATACAGCGTGCTTTCCATGGCCTTTTATGCTATTTCAGTAACCTATACAATATTCGAAGCCCGAGAATATTGTCTGCTACAGTTTTACATGGCGCTTTAAGACTTTATGCCTCGAATTGCCTCCAATATCGTTTATACAACTTTGTTAGATTATATAGTTGTAATAAACAGACGATCGACCACACATATTAGTGAATAGAAAGGAAGGCAATGATCAGGAATCGATACAATTAACTAACACCTTCCGTCCAAGACACCAAAGGGAAAGAAAGACGCACTTAAAGCAACGGCACCACAATCAAAACACTACAAACAGAAAACCAAAAGGACATTTTCTTTCCCAAAACATTGACCAAAAGGCTATCCAAAATATAAATTTCACCAGGACATACAGGCAAAGACATACAATGACAGAAATAGTAAAAAAAAAGTAAAAAATGATTGCCTTTGAAAACAAAGAACACACAAAATCACGAAAATCGGAGACTCGGTTTGATTGAGTCTCTTCATATGCATAAACACAGCAGAAGCACCGCCTTAAAACCCTTACTGGGGCGGTGGGGGGGGGGGGGGGGGTGGGGACTTTATTTGATTTTACGTGGCCGTAAAATACAAAAATACGATTTCTGTTTGCTAAACATAGAACCCAAGTGGGCGGCAGTCAATGAGCAATAAAAGTAGTCTAGGAGTACAAGACAATTACGGTAGCATAAAATAAAAATAATTGCGAGAATGAACAGTACTTGATGGCGAGGAGGACAATCAATATCCGTCATATCAAAACACTTGCATTTCCTTCACATCAGAAACTCCCTTTATGAGATTCAATCTGGGAGAATGTTGATAATTCCAAATCTTACCATATATCTCCCATTGTTGTGTTCCCACGTGTAAAATCTGATTTATTTGAATAAAACACAATATAACTTACGGCAGTCGCGAAATAAAATGAGCCGTGTTATGTGAAAATCGTCAGGTTGGTGCAATAGGGTTGTAGCATTTTTGCGAAAATCACTCTTTACATAATTTGATTTATTTTCCATCTATACATGTCCGGCAAAAAACCTGTAGCTTGTAGACCATAAATTTAGGACACCAATGCAATATCTGCCATTTGGTTGCGTCTGGAAGCCAAGGTTTTACTAGGCGCAAAACAGTTGTATCTTAAATTGCAATTCTGTTGCGCAAAATCCTCTGCATGGTGTAATAATGCACTCATAGTGCAAATGGGTTTTAACTTGAGTTGCATCTCTATTGCACTGACATAATCCAATATATGCCAAGGGAAGCAAAGGGATGTAACTCATGATGTTTTGTGAAAATTAAGTGATGTCATAATAATGTCGCAATGCGGAAATGACAACATCGTCAAATTTCCAAACTGTCTCCTGGCTACCATACAACAACAGCAGCTGTTCTAGAAAACAGAAAAGGCACAGAAAAAGTGTAATTGTTTTGTTTATTTCTATAGTATTATCATGGCAGTGCGCACATGATAATTCATCTTTTGCATGAGAACCAGAAGTACTTCTTGAAAGTTTATAATGGTTAATTTTTTTTTTCAAAAATGTAATTCTCCAGATTTTAAATCTTATTTGATAAGTTTAATAATAATGTTACGTGCCGAGGGTTCTGCAGCTCTGACGGTGATTTTCTGACCAATCGCTAGTCTTCTATATAACAGCCGACGAAAACCTACACTGTCTAATAGTGAAGTTTTTGCCTGTCTAGCAACAAAGCTCTGGTCCACCGAGCCCCAGACTTTGTGTGAAAACAAAAATGTGGACTTCAACTCAATATAAAAGGGGTGTAATTTCCTTCCTAGAGGGCCAAAATTTCTGTTAGTTTAACTGAAGGGAAAGGAAATAAAACAGAAGACTTACTGTGCTGAGTGAAATATAATTTAAAATAAGTTCTCAAAAAAAAAAAAAAAAAAAAAAAAAAAAATAAAATAAAATAAAAAATAAAAATAAAAAAAAAATAAAATGAAATAAAATAAATACAAGATTTGTCCATTTAGTACTAACTAGTATTTAACACATATCAACTGTTAACTGACAAATTAAACGACCTTTCGAACGCTTTGAACGAATACACGACTCTGAGGTTTACAACAATAATCACCAGCAAGCACAAGTCAGTGGGTCATTTAATAGACAAAATATATGAATTGTTAAAATTTATGTTTATAGCTACAAAGTTACGATGCTGAAACAGAAAATTAATATTTCTGTTAAGAAATGGAAGATTTTTATAGAGCAAAATTAATGTACAAAATTCTCTGCTACTCTAGTTCTAGTGGAAAGGAGACTTTAGATTTTTTCTGCCTGAAATACAGGCGTGAATTGCATTTATTTACGACAAAATAAAATTTAAAAAATGGGTTCTTTTACAAAGAAATCTATTTACCTAAAATTAATTGGTATAGTTTTTTTGAAATAGTGGAAAATAATTTTCCAAAAAATACAGCGGTAGCGTAAATACGTCTGCTCAGAACAAAAGCTAAAAATGAAGTCCTTGCAAAAATGCGGGAGCCGCCTTTTATATCCCACGGTCCCATACCCCACAAAAATAGAAGGGAAGGCAATGATCAGGAATCGACACAATTATCCCACACCTCCCATCAGAGACATCAAAGGGAAAGAAACACAAACACGAAATAACTAGACCCTAATGGAAACATCACTAGCAGAAAGCCAAACGGACAGTTACTTTCCCACAAAGTGGCCAAACGGCTATCCAAAACAAAAAGATGTAAGTGACACACACATTCAAAGACGAATTATAACAAAAATAAACCATGAGAGAAGAACCGCCTTGGAACGGTCAGTAAACCCACAAATGGACTGCTGCGGGATTCCAAACACGCAGCAAAGATGCTGTGGGATCACGTGGTCCCAGAACGTCGGAAACGTCGGAAGACGTTCTCGCAAGGGAGCTTTCGCTCGTCCGCCATTACGGACTTCGTAAAAAAAACTAGCGTCATCCACTTCAAACACTGCAAACTTAACAATCATGAATGAAGTAATAATAAAAATTATCAAAAATAAAACCCCAATTGAATACTCTAAATGACCCTTACAATAATTAAGTTTCTTTGAACACTGTTTTGTAATAAACGAGCGTCAATCTTAAAAGTACCGGAATTTCCAGCCTGTGCGCGATGGCAGACACAAGTCATCGCACATAAACAAATCCCACAATTCCTTTTGAAAATGACGCAATCAATACACTGTAAATACACACAGCATGGACACTACCGGACATAAACACACTTCGCACAACTGGATTATAAAAAAAATATCCACGCTTACATCAGCATTCGCATGAATTATAAACAGGGAATAACTTCAGGTAAGGAAATCATGAAATGCTTATGAAATTACCGACCCTCATGGATGCGTAATACAATAGTAAAACCAAGAGCAGTCAATAACAAAAATGTGTAAACAGCCGATCGTTCACACACATCCTCCTCCGGTAAAGGGACACTTTCCGCAGACAGAAAAGTCGGGTCACTACAATAATAATAATAAAAATCTCATATGATACAATGTTATTTTTTTGACATTTCAAACTACATTAAGCATAACAAGCAAGGAGAAAAAATTTAATATGAGACCATATGGGAAAATCCTATTAGTAAACCTTATTGGATAAAATTTAGAATCTTGAGGGTTACATTTTTAAAACGTGTTTTACCACTTATTTTTTTAGATGTAATTAAGGGGGCTTTTTTTTTTTTTTTTTTTTTTTTTTTTTTTTTTTGCAAAATACGCAATATTTCGCTTGCGCACTGGTTTACACATTTAACCCTGTTTCATCTATAAGTCTGGAAGAAAATAATTTTTTAAACTTTTTTTTTTTTTTTTTTTTTTTTTGTTGTTGTTTTTTTAAGTTGAATTAAAGATGTTTTCAATTAACTGTATAAAAATTAAAAGCATCATCGGAAAATATGAAGATCCCAAGAACTATAACTATATATGATGCCGTATCTCCATTCCGAGAGTTGATCCAGTTAATCCATTAATGCGTATGCCTAGCACCTCTGCGAGGCAACATTTATAGTTCCTTGCCTGAAGATCCCACTGGGCCATTTATTTCTCTCGCAAATAGAGTTTTCTTGAAGTTTTTTTTACTGGTATGTGCAACACTGCTCTATTGTTTACTGAATATTTCTTTAGTTACACATTTTCAAAGACACACTTTGAAATCTAAAGTTAAGAAATTTATAAGCAAACATTATCTTTTTTGAAATATGAAACTTTTTTTTTTTTTTTTTGTATCTTCTCTTGAAAAATAAGTTTTCTAATTCAGCATGCCCATTGTTCGTGCTTCTCCTCATTGAGACCACTCAACATTTTTGTGGAAATTGGCCTCATTGTGTGGCTATATATATATATATATATATATATATATATATATATATATATATATATATATATATATATATATATATATATATATATAGGTAATACAAGTTTCCGAAACGTTGCTACCCAGAAAATGGAATCCTTAGACACTAGTTGAACTTTTACAAGATGGGGTTAGTTTCTGTAAGACACATATTGCAAAGAATCCACAACTTGGATATTAAAGATTTAATGACATCAGTTCTGAAGTGTCAGACATAGAGGTCTCTGAAAGATTGCATGGAACTCTCAGTTCCAACACGTAAATCAAGTATTCATTTATCAGTCCTTTCCCTGTAAGATGCAGTAAATAAACTTCTCACAGAGACAATGCTTGTTTACTTGCTATACATGTGCCATCATTAAAGACTTCAGTCAGATAATTTTACATTTTACATTTTTGATTCTCACTCCAGGAGTGACGCTGGAATGTTTACACCTGCTGGTGCTGCGTGCATGTAAGTACATAAAAAAATGAAGAATAATGTATCTTCATACGGCACTCTGCAGCTTGTAAGCCCTGTTCCATTTGAAACAGCCAGTTTAGTAGAAACTCTGAAGGTGCCACCTGAACCCAGCAGCCCAAATTCTGACCTATCCGGATTTGATACTATATGAGGATAGTGCTAGTGTCTTTTCTCTCCATATGTCTGACCTAAGTGAGTGTGCCCAGGGTATTGATGACAGTTCTGTATTCATGAACCAGATCGACACTGAATGTTTGTCACATATTGACAATCTTGAGGATGATAGGTGTAATGATGATAAAGATTGTGATAATGATGATGGTGATGGTGGTGCTGAAGTTGAGAAAGATAGTGATGATTCTGACGATGATGATGATAACGAAGTCGAGAATGATGGCTACAATGATGATGATGGTGTTGAACTGGTTGAGAATAATGGTTGTAATGATGATAATGTTTATGATGATGAAGCTGATAATGGAGATGAAAGTGAATATGATTCTTCTGAAAGTGATATACCATTAATAAAACAAGAAAAAGAAATCAACGGTTTAAGTCAGTGACAATTTACTTCCAAATCTGTAGAAGGCCAATCGTTTCAGTCTGGTGATGATCACTCTTCTCAATCTGTGGAAGGATCCAATTCTCAATCCAGGGTTGGCACTTTTTCTCAATCTGAGGATTTACCCACATCTCAGTCAGGGGATGGCCATTTATGTACTTGTCAGTCAGGGAATGGGATGCCTTTTCATTCTTTGGACAATCTGGGTAATGAAAACACTGTTTCTGAATCCACATCTCAAGCACCACCTACTCAATCTGGGGATAGCTCTTCCCCCAAAAAGTAAGAGAAAAGTCCAGGAAGTGTCACATTCACAAGTCGCAGCCTATCCCAGACACGAAGAGGATGAGGAAACAGACAAAACCAAACAAGCGCAAATCGAACAAACGTACGAAAAACACTAAGATTAGCTCTCTCTTCCCCAAGCGAGGTAATCGGAATGTTAAAAGGACTTAAAAATACAAAAATAAAATAACACAAGACAAGACTTAAAACAAATCGCTTCGTAGAATAAACCACAAAAGAACAGAGAGAAAGACTAACACCGGGACCATCGCCTTAGAACGGTCAGTAGAATAAACCTCCGGGGTGTTAAAGCCCTTTTATAGCCAACTAACTTCAACCTGGGTCCCGATGCCACTCTTAATCACACTTAGTAAAACAGAAAGCAAAATAGGCAGTTGTTGAAGGTGACCAAAATGCTAGCATCACAACACAACTAGTAAAACAGAAAGCAAAGTGGGCAACTGTTGAAGATGGTGACCACAATGCTAGCACCACAACACATATAGAAACTAGAGCAAGTCGATGGCGAGCCATCGCATATCCCTGCGCCAGCGCCAGCGCATATCTCCGTGTACATCAAAATTCCAAATGCGTTCCTCCAGTCCTCATCCATAGGGCTATCGCCTGTGAAAGATTTAAGATTCTAGCTTAAATGGTCTAGGAGCAATGGTGTGACATTACAGACGGGCGGACGTACGGACGGACGGACTGGGGTATAACAATATCCCCGCTTTTTCTTCGAAAAAAAAACGGGAATCACAAAGCTACAAAGAGTAAGGATGACACCAGGAACACCGCCTTAGAACGGTCAGTAGAATAAACTACCGGGGGTGGGGGGTGGGGGGGGGGGGGCGGGGGTGAGGGTTAAAGCACTTTTACGGCCAGCCAACGTCACCCTGGGTCCCCTTGATACTCTTCATACAGAAATACATAAAATTCGGTTCGCATAGAGGCTCCAAACTCAAGTCATTAGGTGAAAAGAAGGAAGCGGGATCCTAGTAAATGCGATGTAAAGCTTGAGAACCTTATGTAATTAGCCGAGGCATTACGGTGTCGATAGAGTGCAGACATTTCATTCTTTTTTGGAAATTGGCAGATACATGTATTTCTAATCAAACACATTAGCTTGAAGTATACTGAAAAAGACGAAGAAAAGCAAAACTTGCCGATCTGACAGGAGAAATCTTCCGTTAGCGGGTTTCTACCATGTCCAAAAGAAACAGGCAAAAACAAAATTAAGGTTTGTAAAACCTTTTTTTCTCAATACACTTGGTATATAAGATAAAATAATAACCATATCACATAAAAAGATAAATAACATAGGTGTGTGTAATGATTGCAGCAGAGATAAACATGGAAAAGAGCAAATAAAACCACAGAGATACAGAAATAAGTATTTTCGCCGATATATATTTTTAAAGAGTCGAAAGCTATTATTGTAGACGTCACCCAAAGAGAAATATCTTTCACATGATCTTACTGTTACTGAAATGTATGGGCAGCATTTAAAGCACTGTGCTACCGTTTGTGTTCCCACAGTTATACTCTACTGACCGTTCTAAGGCGGTGGTCCCGGTGTTAGTCTTATTCTTTCTTGCTTTGTGGTTTATTCTACGAGGCGATTTGTTGTATGTCTTTCCGTGTGTCATTTTGTTCTTGTGTTTTTCAGTCCTTTTAGTATTGCGATTACCTCGCTTGGGGAAGAGAGAGCTAATCTTAGTGCTTTTCGTACGTTTGTTCGATTTGTGCTTGTTTGGATTTGTCGGTTTCCTCTTCCTCTTGGGGTCTGGGAAGGGCTGCGTTTTGTGATTGTGGCACTCCCTGGACTTTTCTCTTACCTTCATTTTTATATTTACAGAGAGATCTTCATGACAGAATTTATGAAGGCTTCGAGGTTATAAATCTTTGTTCATGTCCAACTCAGCTGAGCATGAAATTTGTCCTGTTAATAAATCTCAAATTACTAATAATTGCCAATTTTTTCTTGCTGAACATAGCTGAGCATGAAAATTTCTCTGCAAATAAATATGAAAAAGCCAACTATTGTTGGCATTTTCATATTTATTAGCAGAGAAACTTTCATGCTCAGCTGAGTTGAACATGTAAAAAGTTTATAACCTCGGAGCCAAGCTTTTCATACTCCACTCAAAGATCAGTGCGCTTTGTGTGTTTTATGTGCAAATGCATGCAATGAAGAAAAAGAAAATCTGTCTCAGAAAGATGATAGTCATATGAAAAGATCTTGTTGAGAAGCATTAAAATCTTATAAGAATGAAGCTACATCAAATGCCGGCACAGTTGTCTGTTGTTTCGACCTTCAGTAGGTCTTGCTAACACCTCACTCATTTGAGTCTTGCCTGTACAAAAAAAAATAAAATATAAATAAAACGACTGAATACATTTAACTTAACTGCTTATGACCTTGGCTCCCATGATGGCTATTGTTACGTTTGAAATAAAGCAATAGCTAGCGTGAGTTCCTTTGAATTAGCATATAGTCATACAAACATAATCTTTCTCAAAAAAAGGGGTAAAACGAATTTAATTATGTATTCCGATAATTGCTGTGCACAAAACAAGAACACATATTTTGTCACTATGCTGTGGTACACCCTTCAAAAATTTAGAATGAAGTCTTGACAAGGGCATACCTTCAGTGAGGGGGGACTGTATACATTTAGCAGTAGAAAGAGCTAGCAGGCACAATAGAATATATACAACACCCCAGTGGGCTGCAACAATCAGAATATCACGTTCAAATAAACCGTATTATTTGAATGGGTTTAATGTACATATCTTCTGTGCCTTCAAACAGCTGTCACAAAAGTTGAAAAAGTTTGTGTTCAACACAAATGATGAAAACGTAAACTGGATATCACTCAGAACAATACCGTTCGTCCAATACTCTGTCTACGACAACCCTGTTTATACAGTAGATCATCTGCAAAAGCAGAGTAATAAAAAAACATACCTCAATCTGTCTTCCGTCAGTTACGGGAAGATGGGGTACCTTTTCCAAGGACAAAGCCATATAGATCTTATTAGACTGTGCTCAAGTAACAATATCTAAAGTGTTCAACTTGTTGTTTCCTTTCTTTCTTTTTTTTTTTTTTTTTTTTTTTTTTTTTTTGATATAACTGCCCCATGAAAAGGAGTAACTTCTAACAGCCTGTAGTTGAATGCAACAATAGGCCTCAGGATCATAATTATATCTTAGAGAAAAGTGAAATCTGAAAAGCTATTTCATGAGATTTTAAAATGTAAAATTGTGGTGTTGAAATTTCTTCTCTTCATTCAAGGTTTATTTAAGTCTAGCGCTGGATTTTAAGTCTGTGGCCAAGTGTTCTTTGCCCTTCACTTTGGCATGGCATGGTATGGCAGAATATTACACTGTCTAAGACAGGTATGCCCTACTAACTCCATATTCCTCCTACTGAATTTAACTGCAATCGTTCTTTTCTGTCACACAAGTTGCCTCTAGTTCACCGATGTGTGTTACACACTATTCTTCATTTAACGGTATTTTTTTCTCAAATATAATGTTATTGAAGTTAAAAACTGTGTTATACCGTAATGATCCTAAATGTTCGCCAGGTAAGACAACGTAGACCCATATCAGGCTGCCTCAATATGCGAGCATTCTGATGGTGTCTACTCTTTCTTTCAATGTTCCACTCTGTTTGAACTTTGCAGTTTGACTTAAAACTACATCATTTGTTAGTATCTTGCACTGTTTAGAATTGTTATGCTATTTTAGGTTGTTTAAAACCTTTAAAGCGCCAAGAAAAATTTGAAGCAGATGACATTCTACTTATTTTTTTTTTCAGAGAAAATAGAAAAAATCAAAATGTTGTCTGCTGCAGAAGTGATAGGCGCTTTAAGGGTTAAGTTGATCAATAAAATTTGTATGTTGAGAACTATTCATTAGCTCTCGTTTTCTTCTGAAAAGATTTCACCTATAACTTGCAATGAACTGAGAAACCTGATCTTCTGAGATAGGTAACCAGATGAGACAGAAATCTATCTGCTCTGTCACAGAAGTCCTGCAGAGGTTTAGTTTGTGTATATAGTGGACTTGATTATACTATTATTCAAACAAAAAGGCACTGGTAAGACTGTGTGCATCTGCAGATTTATCTGTGCCTTTATTGCAAATGCATGCGATGGTTCAACTATTGGTTTTCATTTACTCTGGCATACAGTAGAATTAGCCATGAGTACTCGTCTTTGTTTATTATAGTAATTAATTTGATTTTTATGTTTTCGCTTTGATGCATTAACTGATTTGGGAGTCTTTATGCGAACCGAATTTTTATGTATTTCTGTATTAAGAGTAGCATGGGACCCAGGGTGAAGTTGGCTAGCTGCAAAAGTGCATTAAATCCCCCGGTGGTTTATTCTACTGGCCGTTCTAAGGCGGTGGTCCCGGTGTTAGTCTTACTCTTTGTTGCTTTGTGGTTTGTTCTGCGGGGCGATTTGTTTTGTGTCTTGCCTTGTGGCATTTTGTTCTTGTGTTTTTTCAGTCCTTTTAGCATTGCGGTTGCCTCGCTTGTGGAGGGGAAAGCTGGTTTTGGTGCTTTTCCTGCGTTTGTTCGATTTGTGCTTGTTTGGATTTGTCGGTTTCCTCTTCCTCTTGGTGTCTGGTGGGACTGCGGTTTGTGATTGTGGCGCTCCCTAGGCTTTTTTGTTATCTTTTTTTTTCACATATACCGTAATGGGCCTAGGTTTTCAGACTGACAGGTCTTATCAAACAATGCAGACCCAGATCAGACTGCTCCTTTGCAGTCCAAACTCACCTAACATTCCTATTTTTTTTTTACAAAATTCAGCATGTATGGGACTGAAGAGTTACAATAATTTGTAAAAATATTTATTACAATAATTTACTTCCCCTTTTGATGATATAAGTCACTGATGGTAATCTAGGGAACTTGGAATTTTTTTCCTTCGCCACATCCGAGAACTTTCGAGCTAGTACCCTCGACAGGAAGGCGGTAAACAAAGGTATGTCTCGAAGAATTTTGTCACAAATTATTTCTTAATTAGCGATTTGTGAAAACATTGGACAATGCTATCGTGTGTAGATATGATTTAATTTGTTCCCCGTGAAAATTTACCGTAGAAATATGCAGGGGTTGAACATAATTTTGACTCAACTTTTGAACACGGAACTGAAATTTCTAAACTTTCTGTCAACTCGGAGCTTTGGACCCATGAATTTTCATTTTACGTCAAATCTACAGCCTTTAGACCCCTAAAGCACCATCTTTGGTAAAAATAAACAAGAAAATTGTAAATAAGCTGGAAAATACTGACATAGAAAACGTAGCTGGCGAATAATAAGGAAATCACTGTTCGAGCTACCTCCTTCGAGATAGAGCTAGTTTCATCGACAAGGAACTGGTTCCGTCGACCACTTAATCTGTCGTGATAGATCATACGGGATATCGAGTTTTAAATCAACGTTGGCTATACAGGTTCTGGAGGTTTCGTCCCAATGAAAGCCCGTTCCAAGAGATTCCATCCTAGAGGTTTCTTCGCAAATCAAGTACGCCGGAGAGGTTTCGTACCTATCTGCTACCGTTTTTCAATGCAGTTTTCTTTTTTTAATAAAGACAAACATTGAAAAATGCAGTATCATGTATCAAATTCAAATTTGTATAGGATGTTGGTTTTATGTATCAATTAACAATTATTGTACCCCCTATCAATTTCCTGGTTCTCAAAACAACTTGCGCTTTATTTCCAAAGATTTCAATTTATGGATATATTCGATGAAGCAGCTCTCCTTACTAGATGTTATACTCAACATGCTCTTTGTCCTTACATTGATTCTGAAATTAACCACATTAGACACTTCATCGAAATTCCGTTCATTAATAAAGATATTGAATTCATAGATTTATCTAGCATATTTCGAGATAATAATGTTGTATCAGCTATACCTTCATATTTCGAAAACACGGAATCTCCTATTATTTGTTACAAATATAACAAACTTATCCGTAATACTATACTTAATTTCAATAAATTAGTTTCAGATCTTGATATTGAAACTAGTTTCCTTGATTCTTGAGATTGTAAAGATTCTAAATTTGGTTATCAACCAGCGGGTCATATTGTCACTGGTAACTTGAAGGTTATAACTGATTGGCGAATCCGTTCAGTTATTTCAGAAGGACCTAAATATAGATTCCCAGTCCACATTGTTTTCAATAAATGTCGGGATACAATTGCCAGTGCTTTAAATAATTATTGTACGCGTAAACGAGAGCATGTTGAGTCTAATACTTTAAATAATTGGAAATTAAAGATTTTAAGATCATTGATGAACGAGTGCTACTTTACTCTAATAACCTTGATCTTCTCCCTCCTAAGCCTAAATTATCTTTTCGATATTTGAAACAAGGCATCCAAGAATTTCTTAGGAAGTATGTTTTGGCTCCAGCTGATAAAGCTGCTAACAATGTTGTTGTTGTGTGACGACTTCATTATATCAGCACTCTAATATAAGAACTTGGTAGTACAAAAACATATAAACGGATTTCTACTGACGAGAGATCTATTGTTAATACCCATTCTATTACTGCTAAGTTTGCAGTGAGTATTAAAGAAAAACAAGACAGACTTCCTACGTTGTATTGGTAACCGGAACTTCATAAACGACATTATAAAGCACGTTTCATTGCTAATTCTAGTTCATGTACGACTACTGTTTTGTTCAAACTGCTAACTTCATGCCTTACTACTGTAAAAACATTGGATTAGATACTATGATACTGTTTATTAAAGGGACGGAATTAACTATTTTTGGTCAATTAAAAATTCCAATGAAGTTCTCAATAAATTTAAATCTAAAAACTTTAATGATTCTAAATTGTCTACATATGATTTTTCTACACTGTATATTACGTTACCTCATCATCTTATAAAGGATAAACTTATTGATTTAATTAACCTAACGTTTATTTCGGGAGAATACCCAATATTTGGCTTGCAACGAAGAATGTGCATTTTTCACTTCCGATGTATACAATAATCACAATTTATTGTCAAAAAGTCTATGATGCCCTTGTTTATCTTTTGGATAATATCTTATTAGATTTGGAACTAAACTTTATAGGCAAACTATTGGTATTCCGATGGGAACTAATTGTACTCTCTTTTTGCAGATTTGTTTCTTTTTTGTTATGAGAGAGATTTCATGAAGTCTCTCTCACGGGAAAATCAGGCTGACATTATTGAGGCTTGACGATATGTCTTTGGCTTGGCCCGCCGTGGTTCAACTATTGGTTTTCATTTACTCTGGCATACAGTAGAATTGGCCATGAGTACTCGTCTTTGTTTATTTTAGTGATTAATTTGATTTTTGTGTTTTCGCTTTGATGTATTGACTCAGTTGGGAGCCTTTATGCGAACCGAATTTTTATGTGTTTCTGTATTAAGAGTAGCAACGGGACCCAGGGTGAAGTTAGCTAGCTGTAAAAGTGCTTTAAACCCCCCGGTGGTTTCTTCTACCGACAGTTCTAAGGCGGTGGTCCCGGTGTTAGTCTTACTCTTTGTGGTTTATTCTACGAGGCGATTTGTTGTATGTCTTTCCGTGTGTCATTTTGTTCTTGTGTTTTTCAGTCCTTTTAGTATTGCGATTACCTCGCTTGGGGAAGAGAGAGCTAATCTTAGTGCTTTTCGTACGTTTGTTCGGTTTGTGCTTGTTTAGATTTGTCGGTTTCCTCTTCCTCTTGGGGTCTGGGAAGGGCTGCGGTTTGTGATTGTGGCACCCTCTTACCTTTTTTGTTAGAAAAATATAGCGTCAGTCTGAAAACACTTCTGCAACAAGGTATATCGGAACTAGAATTTTACGGTGACTTAGTGTACAGATTTAGAACAATTGTAGGCAAATCTAACTTTTCTGAGCAATTCAGAAAACTTAAACTTATTAACCGTTATAAAAGAATTGGCTATAGCCTGGATATCATGCGGCAGACTGCATGCCTTGTTATCAACCCAATCATTGTTGATGGCTATGCTTCACTCTTTAATTGCACGACGGCGGTTCGGGCCTCAGACTCAATGACGGCCTCTTCGTAAAACTTTAACCAGTGAGTGGGGGCTTGACGATATGTCTTTGGCTTGGCCCGCCGTGGTTCAACTATTGGTTTTCATTTACTCTGGCATACAGTAGAATTAGCCATGAATACTCGTTTTTGTTTATTATAGTGATTAATTTGATTTTTATGTTTTCGCTTTGATGCATTGACTGAGTTGGGAGCCTTTATGCGAACCGAATTTTTATGTGTTTCTGTATTAAGAGTAGCATCGGGACCCAGGGTGAAGTTAGCTAGCTGTAAAAGTGCTTTAACCCCCCCCCCCCCACCTCCCCCCCCCCCCCCGGTGGTTTATTCTACTGACGGTTCTAAGGCGGTGGTCCCGGTGTTAGTCTTACTCTTTGTTGCTTTGTGGTTTATTCTACGAGGCGATTTGTTGTATGTCTTTCCATGTGTCATTTTGTTCTTGTGTTTTTCAGTCCTTTTAGTATTGCGATTACCTCGCTTGGGGAAGAGAGAGCTAATCTTAGTACTTTTCGTACGTTTGTTCGATTTGTGCTTGTTTGGATTTGTCGGTTTCCTCTTCCTCTTGGGGTCTGGGAAGGGCTGCAGTTTGTGATTGTGGCACTCCCTGGACTTTTCTCTTACCTTTTTTTTTCAATTCAACTTCAAGATATCTTGATGATTTATTAAATATTGACAATATTTACGTTGACCAAATGGTGGCCAGCATATACCCTACATAACACCAATGAAATAGAGCCAATTCTTCCGATATCGAGGCACCTTTTTGGACTTGAATCTATGTATATCTAATGGTACAGTTTCACCAAATTTATGATAAAGGGGACGATTTTGATTTTGATATTGCCAATTTTCCTTTTCAAGGGACCGAGCATGCGCAGTGGAAGATTGATTTTACGCAAAGTCCCAAGAACTTTTTTTCTCGCGACGCGGCTCATTTGTCATTTTTGACAGCAGCAGACTGTATAGCTCGTCGATAGTCCTCCATAATCTCCTTTAAGCTCACATGAGGTTTCATCAGGATGCCCTTATTATTACTTGGGTCCATCGCCCCTAAGTTCGTGTGCCCGTGGATCCGTTAACACTTTAAACGCTTATCCCAATTTAAACCTAATATAGTAGAAACGGTGCGGGAGTGGAGCTTTCATTTTGTACGGAGGTCGTTTTATATTGGAAAACGTCCCATGGATTTGTAATGGGGAAAATGATTAAATGATATATCTTCGTCACCAGTGAAGCAAGTTAAATAATAGTTGACATAATTATATTTTATACGTGATTCTTTACCTTTTGTCTTAAACGGCTCTCTACTGTTTTGATTGGTTGCCATGTCAACCGTTAACCCATCAAACAATGTGAATTAAACTTGGCATAAATATATCTTGTTTGATTCTCTGCCAATTTTGTATTTTACGCCTGTCTGCTTTTTTACACGGTTGCAATTACAACTGTTTGTTTTAGAATAAAAAATCATATGCACCTTTGGGTCCCATGGCTAATTCATGATAATTCAAGAAAAGAAATTCGTATTGACTGCCTGACCAGGTTACCACGGCATTATCGTTCCTTACACTTTCTCCGAGTTGTTGGACTGTTACCGAGTGATCATGGCCAATCTCGTGAGAAGCCGGAAAATGTTTATTGCCTTTTGGTATACCTGTCATGAATAGAGGTATTCAGGTCGTCTCGAATATAATCGTACGAGTGCTATTTTTAGAACAGCGTGAGAGTTCCTTGTTTGCTTATCAGTACGTACCATGTTTAGTGATGTTGTGAAGTTCTGTGTGATTTGTGATGTTTTTTTTACATTTCTTGAGTTATAAAAATTTGTGATGAAGCTATGTTTTGCTTCCTTCCTGCCACTGATCAAAAGGTGACTTAATCTTACTGGCGTTTCGAAACTGCCGGAAACAAAAGAAGCAAACGCCGACAAAATCAAACGCTCTTGAATGCGGAACATACTTATACAGTCGACTCCCGTTATCTCGAATTCCAAGGGACTCACTGAAATACTTCGAGATATCCGTACCTCGACATATCAGAGTTGAGAGAGTGAGGAAAACAATAGATTGAACAACCATATTTAACAAATGAATATGTAATTTGACTCCTTATAAAATAATGTGGAAAAGAGGAGAAATTGCTCCTTAGGAGCAATTTCTCCTCTTTTCCACATTATTTTGTTACTTGTTGTCATAGTTTCATGTTAAAACAGGGACCAGATTTTCACTTCGAGATAAGAGGTAATTCGAAATAAGCGAGCTCGAGATAACGAGGTTCGACTGTATCTGGTCTTGTCCTGTTCATAGACTGTTTATTATTTATAAAATCTTCACAAATGCAAACAACAAAGCAGGCATGAAACCAAGAATGGCTACAAAAACTGGCTTGACTGATTTTTGACATTGAGGTTATTTGCCCTATAGTGTGTAAAAACTCCTTTTTAATTTTGTTTCAGGAATATTTCTTTAATTTTTGATCAAATCGGCATGAAATTTGCTGATAATTTGGACAGGCATAATATATTAAACAAGTTTCATAACTGGTAGGCTCGAACTATTCATCTTAGAGTTGCTTGCCCTTGAGTATTATAAAAGCGATTATTTTGACCTTGCACTGGGCATTACTTACTTATTTTAGCCAGATCATTATGAGACTTGCAGGTCACTTGGACAGGCATGAAATCTTGGACAAGTTTGAAAATTAGACTTTTCTGCCCCTGAATTAGTGTTGCTATTAATGATCGAATATAATCGATCATCGGTCATTTTTTACCTCTTATGACTGATGATCGAAAAAAAATTTATAGCTGACTAATTGGAAAATTATACTTTTAGAAACATGCTTTTCTCACTTTTTATATTTAATAGACATTTTGTAAAAATGAGATACTAAGCTGAGATATTTAATAAAATAGCCTGATATAAGACACTTGTTCCAACCTAAAAGTTCTCAGTGAAAACATATGTTGTGGGTATTCATTAGAAGCGCCTCGCAGATACTTCTGATTACCACAACATATGTTTTCATGAGAAATAAGAAACATTTTATCTTGATACCCCTGTTATCGATCTTGAGCTATGAATAAGTACCTGGAAGTGGGCTAAAATTAAATAGATTTTCTACAAGTAGATTATTGATCGGGTTTAGAAAACCGATGAACGACGATGAAATTCTGGCCGATATGAACACCACCTTGAATGCTGAAAAAGTCCGTATAAGACATATTCTGGTTACAGTCCATTTGCTATCCCCTGACCAAATAGGTTTGGGCCATATAGCAATGAGCCTGGCGTGCGTGCGTGCGTGCGTGTGTGCGTCCGTCCGTAGACATAATCTTCTGATCGCCGTAACTCCAACACCCTTTGAAATATATTGGCAAAATTGTATGTGAGGTAGAGAAAGCGCGTCGCGTACAAGAACCAAAACTCTAGGTCCCACAGTTTTTAATTATAGCCCCTGACAGTATTTAGAAATAGAAACCTGGTACTCATGATGACTTCAACACCCTTTCAGATATATTAATGATACTTAGTAGGATTGTACATGAGGTTGAGAAAATGTGTTGCATACAAAAACCATATCTCTGGATGTCGCAGTTTTGATTTATCGCCCCCGCACAGTATTGGGTAATAGAAACCTTGTGATCATGATAACTCAAACACCTTTTCAGATATATTCATGATACCGGGTTCTAGGTAGCCATGTACACAAGGCGTGTCGTATACAAGAACCACAACTCTAGGTGCCACAGTTTTTAGTTATCTCCCCTGACAGTATTTGGTAATAGAAACCTTGTGATCGTTGTTACTTAACACCCTTTGAGATATATATCCTTGCAGATGTCTTGCTCATTCGTTGCAGAATGTACTTTAGGATTAAAGGTGTTTTGTATTTCTAGTAAATATGTGTGTATATATAATCCATGTATGTACAGCCATATTAGCTTTCGGTCGGTGGATCTACCATCTTTTCTGAAGAATGGAAAGGGCATATAGTGTTACCCCTGTCCGTCCGTCTTCGTCCGCGTCCGGCGTTAGCACTTTGCGTTTAAGTTTTTCAGGCGGGGGCATCCGTGTCCTTTGGACACATTTCTCGTTTTGATATGAAGTATACAGATAACTGGGACAGACAAAAATCACAGCCGACTTCGCACTTATTTTCACTTGCCCTTGATAGCTGAAAAAAAGGCGGTTGTTGACTTTGTTTAAGGCATGGTCTATTAATTTGATCTGTATGAAACTTGCAGATAATTTGATCAGGCATGTTTACTCTTGCATCGGTTCAAAATTTGGCCAGACTGGACCATTTTGAGCTCCTGCCAGTGTTTTCTTTTTTTTATGAAACTGGACTCTGGTGAACATTTATGCAAAATACAACTTAGATCAATTCGTAAGGCATGTTATTACAAATAGTTTGATGTAAAAGTAAATTCAGAATGTCAATTCCTTGTAAAGTTATTGCAAAAACTATGTTTTTTATGCCGATAGTCATTATCGGCATAAAAAACACAGTTTTTGCAATAACTTTGGAGGCCCTCCCAGGGGTTTTGGGGAACAGGGGAATAAGGTCTTTTATTTCAGGGGAACAAGGGAACAAAAGTCTAAAACTGAAGAAAACAGGGAAACAAAGGCAATTTGGGGGAACAGAGAACATAGAAAAAATCAAGATTTTGATTTTGGGAACAAGGGAAAATGCCGATTTTTTCAGGGGAACAAGGGAACAGGTACACCCCTGAGAGGGCCTCATTTCGTGACATTATATAAACGACGGATTTATTATGCGGCACAAACTGAAAGCAGACGTTATTTAGACTGAATTTTTACTGATGTACATTTCTGTCTCTAACCCCAATATTGAGTTTTGTTGGCTTTCACCTTAAATAGTCCTTTAATGTTCATTTTGACTTTGTTTTAAGGTGTGTTTATATCGAAGAGTGATGTTGGTGTAGGAACGATTGTCGGGTCAGCAGTCTTCAACATTCTATTCATCATTGGTGTATGTGCTATCTTTGCTGGAATGGTAAGTACGTCACACTAACGGAAATGTTTGTTATCCTGAGATTAGCTGGTCACATATATTAACGCTGTTTGAGGCGGGGCACAGCATTTCCTACAAGATTGCATGTGCGCCCAGCGAAAATTCAGATCAACTTGATATACAGACATGTAGCAACTAAGTATAGAGATTTCTTACTTAAGGTGGTAACAGTAACGACTGGTACCAGTAACAATAACACTTGCAAGACAAAATCACATTTAGCCTTATTACTTTAGTATCTATTACCCTGTTCATCTGAAACTTGCACATATACATTGACTTGACACTTGAAATGTAATTATACTAAGATAAAAATGTTTTTCATTCTAACATGGGTTATTGCCCCTGATTACTATTTTACTATTGTGCTATATGGGAAAAACTGTACTTAACTTGGTAATACTGCAATATCTTAACAATCTATTTCTAAGATATGACGAAACTTATTATGAAACCTTGTTATGACAGACTGTACCCCATAGATGTATCCGACATATATTGTATTTATTCTTGCCGGTGTTATTGCCCCTGAATTAAAGCATTTATGTGGAAAAAATGGTTAAAAATTTATGTTTTAATTTAATAATTTTCATACTAGAGGCCAGGTTACAATAAAATTTGTATGGTAGTATCCATTTGATAAATCCTCACAACTAGTACACCAGTTTACATAAAACAGTGTGTATGGCATGAGGTTGCCCTTGATTTAGCAATTTTAGGTGGTAAAATTACCAAAATACGCTCTTTAAACTCATCCAGTCTTCAAAATGTGCAACGCATGCATATAATTAAGTATAAATTTTGATTTATTAGACAAATCCTGCAATATGATGTATTTATTACAAATAATAATTATATGTATGTGGCTATATGAACTATTTTAATCATATTTTATCATGCTGAGCGTATGTTCCTAGAAAACAGGGAGTGGGATAATAATTCATAACTATTTGCTAAGATAAATCATCATTTTGGTGTGCATTATTATTCAGATTGTATCTATATATCTAGATTATGATACCATACTACTTTAAAGCAATACTGACCTTTTGAAATTGATTGAATTTATCAAAGCTGTTCAATTATTTAGAAAAATCGAATTTTGCTATTTCGGGGGTAGGGTTAATTATCAAGCATTATCTCGTTTCACAGATGCTGAAGTTTTATGTCATTTCACAATAGTTCTACACAATAAGTAGTTATCATTATTTGAAAGTTTAATGAAAATTTATTGTTGGGAAGTGTCTGTAATATTTGAATATTTAGTATTTTTTGTTAAAACTACAGTAAATTTTCACCATTTTGGTGGACAAAAATGTTGATTATTAAGTATATTAAAGTTTGTTTTACATCCTTCAGGTTTTCCTGCATTTTGCATATTCTAAAGCCATTCTGTTGCAATAATTGAAGGCATTTCATAGGTGTTAGTTGCTGAGTTAGAATGATTTTTTCAGTACTACTAGGGCTTAGAACAACTTTGAAGAAAAATGCCTAAGGGGGTATATCTTTGAAGCGCCAGAACTCTGATACCACGTGGTGACTTCAGTTTATTATTGTTTTATAACTTTTACAATGAAATAGCAAAGTAAACTGCAGAATTTAAAGAAAATCTATTATTGTGATAAAACAAAATTGCACCGGGTGTCAGTAATGACCTTAATATCATATCATCACAGTGTAATATGATATTAGTAACATAGAGTTTATTTGGCTGTTTTGATCGATTACGGAGAAATAATTCACCAGTGTTCTAAGGCTTGCGCGTAAAAAAACGAGTGAGCGAAGCGAACGAGTTTTTTACAAGAAACCTTAGAACACGAGTAAATTATTTCTCCGTAATCGATCAAAACAACCAAATAAACTGTTTATTACATTTTCATCCATGTTTTACCTTTGAATTTTCACATTCAACCGTTATGACTTCCTACCAAAATAGTTCCAGTCAGTGCATGAATTTCAAGAGACGTGGTTTAGTTTGAAAATCAGTCGCAATCTTGTTTTCACTTCAATGAAAAAATCATCCTGTGCTTGAAATACAGACACAAAAATATCACGAAAGTTGAACTGGATTATCAAGAAAATCATACTTTATATTTGTATTGCAGGTCTTATCTCAAAAACGCCAACTGGACGTTAAAATTGCAGTTTGATTTCCATGATTTTATCAAATTTTCCGCGAAACGTCAACTATTGTTATTGTTGTTACCAACTACGTCAGCAACGTCGCCTAGCAATTATGACGTCAAAACGTTCGAAATGAAATAATTCACTTGGTGAATTATAGATTATAATTCACTGATAAATCTCAGTAAATCACTGCTGAAAATGTAATAAAAGTTAATTATTTCACACTGTCGAAACTATTTTATAGACTGCCTTCCCCATTATTGCATACATAGTTTGACAAAGAAGATATTGCAGTAAGGCGAGTATTTTCCCTAACTGACCCAAGTGTTGAAGACCAGATTTTAAAAAGTACATTATTCGAATTTTCATAACATATTCCGGCAGCCCGATATCTGAATCATAGCAGAAAGGAAAATCAATGCTTTTGGCTTATAATAACGGGGAGATAATTCAGCCCTGTTTACCAAAAATTTGAATATTGTAATTTCTGAAATCTGGTCTTCGACACCTGAACCAATTAGGGAAAATCCTCGCCTTACTGCAACATTTCCTTCTAGCCACAAAAAAGACATAAACCAGGCATGTTGCCGTTACGTTACAACTATGACTCGACTAGAGAAACGACTGAATGACGTCAGTTTGGACGTTGTTTATAGTGCATTTACGCTCAAGCTGAAACAGTTTCGTGACGTTTTTCAAGCGAACGGCAATTTTGCACTGACAAAAAATGTATAAATAACGTAATAATGTAAATTGTTGTTTGATATATATATATATATAAAAAAAAAAAAAAAAAAAAAACATCTGTCACTCAGGTACGGGCGTAATTGGGTAAAACTGGTTCTTTTGAAATTCGTTTTTCTTACGAATTAACCTGAAAGGGGACATGTTGGTATTTCTTCTGTTTCTGCACTGACATGTGCTTTTCGTTCATCCTCCTGCATTTCCCTCTTTCCTCGCCTTTACTAACTCTTCTATCCTCCGACAAGAATATCTTTACATAAGAACATTCAGAGTCACTTTTCTATGACTATATTTGTCAGCCTTGCGTGCTACAGTTCTACAGCCAGTCCACGATTCTATGGGTCATCTATTAAAGTTTCTGGAAGATTTTCCGCCATTTAACAAGGGAGACAACATTTGTGATTTCCGGTTTGCTTCCCTATATACCAAACCTTTTCCGAAAAGGAGTCTACTCTAAAAGGAAATAATTTGCTTCCAAGGGGGCGCAAATTCTTTCCTTTCAGAATAGACTTGTTTTCAGAAGGAAGACAAAACAAATTTAACAGACTTACCTCTCCTGAAAGTGTTTTAAATTCTCCTGAACAGAAATCAATGTCCATAGATAAATTTGCATGTGTAATAAATGCGAAAATCTTGTAAGAGGAGTTATTGCTGCTCTGGGAGGCTATTAACTGCAACGTTGTTTAAGGCATGCAATTTAACGAGAGAGAGAGAGAGATTCCGGACCTAAATAAAGAATGCCAGATCTGCATAAAATTAAAATCGTATAAGGTCACGGACTGCTTAAATTTATAGACCATGTGGTTGGTTCCATATAAATATAGTTCCTGATTAAATAGTTCCATTTATTTTCCTGTTTCTAAGGTGTTTTGTCTGCTTTGAAGAAATGTAGAATTCAGGCAGTTCTACAGTAGATACTAGAGCAAGTACCCAGAGGGTCATGAATATTCCTGGCCGGTGCCATTTCTTACTTATAAAATATTTTAAAGTTAATGACAATGATATAAGGCAAGATATAGTTTACAATGTCTGTCTCTGAGTGACACTGATCTATCATCCCAAGAACAACTTTCCTGGAGTAAATAGTCTTCAAGACATGAAGCAAATTTGCTGGGCCATAAAATATAGGTCACTGACCTACACATACTTGAGAAATTAATCTGATGGTCACACTGATGCATTATACCAACTATGATGTTAATTCATTAAATAATCTAAAAGATATTAAGCAAAATTGCTAGACCATGAAATGTAGGTCATACTGATTTATATTTACTTTGAGGTGAAAGTTTGGGTCACACTGTGTCATTTTATGTAAATATGACATTTAGGTCTCAAACAGTGGGAGATATAAGACAAAATCACAGGGCTATGAAATATAGGTCACATAATCCCAAAATATGATAGTAAATAGAGATTATTATATGGCAATTTTCATATCATACCCCATATCAACCCGAGACACCCATATCAGCCCGAGGGTATGATATGAAAATTGCCATATCGTAATCTATTTATCATGCATGCTTTCTGTCTGACAAGTTTATTGCCTATTTGATATCGTATGAGAAGTCATACTAGTGTACTGCTAGACCACCGAGTGCTCCGAATGTGGTGATATAGGTTTTTTTTCCCGGGCAAAAAGCCGTATCACCCACGTGACCTGGTGATATGGGTTTTTTGCCCGGGCAAAAGAGCCGTATCACCCACGTGACCCATCATCACACCTTTTGCGCTCCACAGAGTGATATGTGCTTGAAAGCCATGTTAGTCTAGTAAATGTATGATAATACATCAAATTGTCTTCAAGATGTAACATAAAATCACTGGATCATATAATATAGGTCACAGTGACCTACATTTACTTTTAGGTCAACTGTTGAATCATACTAATTCACAATGCCAAATAGTGATGTTCATACATCAATTAACAGTCAAGATATGCGGCAAAATTACTGGACCAAGAAATATAGGTCAATGTGAAACCGGAAGTACCCGACGGAACTGACACTGCGTGTATGCGTGTCTTTCAGGTCATGAGAAATGTCAGTAAGTCTTACGAGTTAATTAAAAAATACCAAAGCAAACAATTAAAGGATGATTTAAACAGTGAAAAAAAAAATGATATTAAAAATAAAATCCAAATAACCCCAACGGCCTATCATACACATAAAGTAAATGTAATCAGACCTCATCTTCGGCATTTCTGTTATAACATGATATTTAAATTCATTATTCTACACCGTAAAAAAAACTGAATAATATAAAATAATAAAACGGTCCTCTCTGTTCGTATATAACATTCAGGTCTTACTGCATCCTAGATAAACTAGAAGATAGAGTTGACTGCTGGTATATTCACAGAACTGGGCCAAAATACAAATCACGAGTACATCAATGTAGTCTTATCAATAAATACTGCTGATGGACTGATCAATTTTTTTGAAGCACCAGTAATTCTATAGATGCTAATTGTAGATATACATACACTGACTTTATCCAAGCGGTATAAATGTTTTCGGTATACTAATTCGGTAACTCAAAATGACAATTTTGATTAACTGATGCATCGATGTGTAATCATGTAATTATTAAAAAACTTTTCACATTTAGATATTCGACTTAGGAAAGTTGTCGGTCTATCTATAAAAACATTGGAATGTCAATCAAATTTATCCATGCACTGATTTTATCCATCCACATGTATCACTGGTTTCAACTGCTCAGCACACCAATATACTTTTCGGTGCAATGATATTTTCATCAGTGCTTTTATGGTTCTTGTGTTCTTCACGTCGTCTTATGGAAGAGGAAGAGTTCCAAGTCAGTACTTCCAACGACGTTTCATCCATCATGCTAAACAGTTCTGCCTGTACAAGTTGTCATGCGTCAAACGCCATAATTGTGCGTTCAGTGAATAAAGTCATACAAGTCACATGTACGAATCCTAATACTGTACGGACATCGCAGGCGACGCAGCCATTTTCAACGAATCTTCCACGATTTTCCAAAGTTATTCATTTTTATGATTCCGTCTGATCATAATGTAAATAAGAAAAACAAAAACACATTTCTGTAGGTATCAAACCGTAAGTAAACAGTCCCGCACGGCGAATATGAATCCACGTTTTCGTTCTTCACGCCGTATGTCAACAGGTCAAAGGCATTTAAATTAATACAGGTGTCGAAGCAAGACAAATACCTCCCTAATTAATCTGGGTATCTAAATTCAAATGCAGCACGGAGAAAAGGAAAAAGAAAATACTTTATAGATAGCAGCAAAATAGGAAGTCAATACTGGGGCAGAGAAATTCTGACAATTTTCACGCCTTATCTCCCACACTATATCCGCTTCCGTTGCGCATGTGTTCTGAAACATCTCATGGTCTTAAACATCTCACATTACACCGTCAAGGTGGCGGAAGCTAATTATATTATATATTACCTACCATTCCGTTTTTTTTTTTTTTTTTTTTTTTTTTTTTTTTTGTTGTTTTTTAAGTTCTAGAGGGATTGCTGACAGACAAGTACCAATTGACATTTGAACTTTAAAAAAAAATTGTAGTCTCTATAATATTTCCAAAAATACATAAAATATACAAGTTTAAGCTTTTCAAAGAAAGCTTGCCATCTTTTCAGCCCTTTTTCCCATGTAGTGGATTTTGGAGGCTTGGAACATTTTGAGCTGTCAAGCCCAGCACAGCCCACCCATCAAATTTAGTAAAATGGATTTTCAGTCCTGTCTCTGTGAGCATGATTTGAGGCTCAACGCTGCCATTCAAGGGCTTTAGACAGCCTTAGTCCATATTGTCTAATCACGGTTTATTCTTTTCATGGCAATTCGTGCTAAAACGGAAATAAATAGGAATAGAGAATAAATACCATTAAATGAACCTTTTTATTGAACAAACAAATATAAATAAATAAATAAATAAATAAATAAATAAATAAATAAAATACCAAACTAAACAGGGTTCCCACTTAGATTTTTTTTTCTCGCCACCATTTTCGCCAATTTGATTTTCGCTGATTCAGTAATTTGACAGTCCAGAGGCGTTGTCTAGTCGAGTCAAAACTAAGACACCGCACACGTTTTCCGCGAGTTAAAAACACAGCTACCGGTTGACAATAAGCGGTCCGGATCA
This sequence comes from Anodontia alba, assembly GCA_964016985.1. Taxonomy (NCBI): domain Eukaryota; kingdom Metazoa; phylum Mollusca; class Bivalvia; order Lucinida; family Lucinidae; genus Anodontia; species Anodontia alba. The sequence continues at coordinate 50,745,040 of OZ024833.1, forward strand.
ACGGTATTTGTGCATAAGTGCATAAATAGGTAGCTTGTGTCGGCTCTAATTGTGATTAATGCGAATCGGTGGGTTTTTTCGCCACTTGTTTTCACCAAATTCAGATATTTTGCGCCAAAATGTATTTATTTTCCCAATGGCGATAATGGCAACCGCTAGCGCGCGCTATAACTAAATAACTAAATACAGCAATACTCGGCCTAATATCACATGCGCACGTCAACGCGGATGCACATGAATGGTATCACAAGAGGTGTACTGGGATGTCCTTTGGTGTTCCAGGGTAATCAGACTGACCGATAACATGATATTGAGAAGTTTTTCGCAACGTGGACTCATAGAACCCGGTTTAGATAGGAAGCGCTCACCAAAGTGCAACACCGAAACAACAATAGAGTAATTTGGTTCTTTTTTAATACGCGCCTGTTTCGAATGCATTTTTACAAAAGATAAGGCGCAACAATTTAACCTGTTAACAAGTTCGTTTTTCCCACAACGTGTTTTAGCCACGAGTTCGCGTGAGGTCACCATACAAGCATGCGGTTACTTCATGCGGGAGTGAGCGAAATAGTAACTTTTAACTTATACCGGAAAGTACATCCCAGAATTGCAAACCGTCACCCGGGGCGAATCTGAGCAGTTCCATGAGAATCTATACACTGTTTACAGGGAGGATTTTGCAGGCTTAGAAATTGCTTTTGGTCAACAAGAATGCATGTAACTGTACATGCGTGGACAGTTCTCGCATAAGCGACAAGGTACTATTTTGCTTGTCGCTGCCTACCTTTTAAAAGAAAAGGTAAACATGAACGGGTAAAGTTTTCAGCTGAAGACATTTTGATTTTTTTCTCTTTTTTCTAGAAAACAGGAATGGCGACAATCTGCATGAAATGTCACATCCTATTTCTGGGAAAAAACAAAAAAAATAGCCAAGAGAGTGGTAAAGGTTTTATAAAACGGTCTGGCAATAATCGATAAAAGATCGTAATCCTTGTCCTGCTGAGCCCGGATATGTCCGGCCTTTGCAAACAGTGTAGATCCAGAGCAGTTTGCTACTGGAGAAGCCGACTGATCTGGATCTGCACTGTTTGTCATTACGTATGTGATTTTGTATCCACAACCTGGATCAAGTAATCTGATTGGCTGAAAATTAGAAGTGGGGTGGCATCTTCATTTATTCAGCTTGCCAATGGTTAACACCTGTATGCGTAGTTTCGGAAATAACTTGCTACAGGCTTTCTTTCGCGCTCAGCATTAATCAAATACGTACCGGGTACCAGTAGAAAACGGTGCTGACGGTGCTTTGGTACATGTTTCGAACCCGATCAACAAAAACTCGGTGAATGTTTACTGTCGTGTCAAAGGTTGGACGAGTTCATCCAAAATCCGTGTATAGGTAAGCATGACTAAAAATAACATCTCGTGCATTTTCGGATATATCCGTGAAGCGTTCGGCGATAGCGCCACGAGAATACCAAATACACAAAATATTCTGTAACAGGGACGGCGTGGTGTAGTGGATACATCGCTGGGGTATGACTGTCTTAAGTAAATAGTCGTATTGGCACTTCGCAATCTTTCTACTTTTTTTTTGTATTTTACTTTGGAATTTTGATATCAATTGTGGCTTATACATTATTTATTTTTTATCGTTTTGTTTTTCATACCCAATTACAAAAAAAAAAACAAAAAAACAAAAAACGGCTAAATGGGCCTTATTGCATCTGCTGTTCATACACCATTATAAAGGACGCCGGCTAATTGGCACTCCCTGTATTTACCCGAAGTCTGAGCAAACAGTGTGGACCCAGAGCAGAACGCGGAATTATTAGAGTGGTTACTGAATATTCTCATCTGGCAATTTTAGATAAATAAACAGGTTGATGAATGACCTTGTTAAATTCTTGGGGCAAGTATGGTAAGGTGTCAGAATGTTTAGGGTAAACATGGTATGTTTTCTTTCTTCTTTCTTTTATATTTTTTTTTTTTTTTTTTGCAATAAACAACACGATATTACGTCAATATCTCAACGCTTTATCATCATCTGATCAGGACCTTTGTCCGCTTAAATTAACTGATACTATAGAATACATAATTAGACAGGAGCAATCAAGAGAAGATCCAGATGAGACTTGCACAGGTTGAGCTTGACCTTCGCTATTCGAATGCAATAAGAGCCCATTACACTCAAAGACTTTTTTTTTTGTATTACCTCTTAGCATGCTGGGTAAACATTTCTGCAGACAACATTTTGAAATATTGTCCTTTTTCCCCCAGAAAATAGAATTCGCCATTTTAACATTTCATGCAAACTGTCTGCTCGAATGAATCCTATTTTCTTAATCAAAAACAGAAAAGAAAAAAAAAGAAATATTACATCAGTTTGTCAACTGCTGAATCTGCCCATAGTGTGGTGAGTGTTAAAACAGCATAAGAATTTTCACATCGCTGTGATTTAGATGAAAACAGAAAGGAAAAATAATAATACTAAAAAAAAAACACGCACGGAGATAAGATATAATTATGAGTAAAAGAAAATAAATACTGTTACAAGGATCGAACCTCCGACCATCGATCTAGTTTTTGACTTTATGGATAACGAACACCGTTGGGGCTATGATCCAGCACATTTGCAAGAAACCGCTATCAATGTATAGCATACTGAATCTAACGGGTCTGTGAACCGGAAATTACTGAGTGGCATTATATATACCCGCAACAACCTGCTTCACCTTGACCCTGGATTATTCCAATATTAAACGAACAGTGACACGACAGTAAACATTCATCGAGTCAATATATAATGACATCTTCCCCGAAAGATGGCAATAAAGAAAATCAACGGTGGTCTGTAGCCTTAACAGACCGTATACACATTGATTCATTACATATTGTCTGTTAAGAGAATTAAACCAATGTCCACTGAAATAACTAAAATCAATTTTAAATGCATAGAATGCATTATGCAAGAAGGGACCTTTATGTAATATGATGCACAACGTGGGAATAGGGCTCAGTGGCTATGGGACTTCTTACCTTTGCTAGTTTGTGCGTATAAATCCGGCATGTTTCTGGTGCATTCTGACTATAATAATTAGAACGTGAGAAAACGTACCATTTGACTCGTGCACAGTCTGATCAGAGTCTTCGTTGTCCGCTTGAAGAAACTTTTCTAAAATGCGCACAATGAAGATTCTGATCAGGCTGGGCAAATGCACGTGCTGACCTGAATCTTCGTTGGGCGCACATATCTCAAAGTACGCTCATAGCCATTTTACTTTGACTAATAATATTTTATTGCTTCTAGCCGTTTCAACAATAATTAAATATTTCGAATATATCATCTTAGATAGCTGAACGGATTTTGTTGAAACATTGTAAAAATTCGGTGCACCCTCAGTCTCAGGAAGGTATTCATAGAGCTTTCATGTATTCTACAATATCCTATGATTCTGTAGGCGGACAGGGAAGGCCTGACCAGACTGTATGGATGCGTTGTCTCATCTGCTCCCCCATGTCCACCTAAGGCCTGAAGACATCATTTCGGAAGGCTATTCAGGTGACCTTTTGGAAAAATAATGACGTAATACGTATACGTATGCGTTCGACTGTTTACGTAAGAAATAATTTTAGACCTATTGGCATTTCATCTGGTCTGTATCTTTGCTGTTCGAATATATACATATTGGAGCCCGCCATAGAGAAAAAGGTTTTCGGGGCATATACGGACAGCGAAGGTCCCGATCAGACTGTGCAGTGCCTACCCTGTCCGGTTACAGAATCATTGGATACTGCAGAGCAAAACGACGTATAATAAAGGCCTGGCCTGATTGTGCGGTTTCGCTGGCTGATCTGGGTTTTTACCATTCACATATACCCCGAAAAAGTCTTTTCTCATTTCTTTTCCAACAGCTGCCCTCATATATTTGGGCCGCCGGTTAACAAAAAGGCCCTAAAAACATATACAATTTGCGAAGCCTCAGACCAGTTTGCACAGCCACGCATCGGGTTCAGATCTTCGTTACTAGTCCTATATACTCAACAAAGTCCCTATATTGTGTAGGCAAACAGTGAAGATCCTGACCAGACTGCGCGGATGCGCAGGCTGATCAGGATCGTCACTGTTCGCATACGTCCTAAAGTCCCTTTTCTCAGCCGCCGGCCCATTTGTAAGTTAAAATCATGACAATATTTCTGACGTCAATCGTGGGGAAAAGAAGTAAACGGACTCCAAGTATAATACATCGAAGCGTAATTTGAAATGTTAGCTGCGATCATAAAGGTTAAACTTAAGGAGGCTGTATACACTAGACACTAGGTAGTATTTCCGCCATTAATTTACAAGGCAGACGATTTCTGTATATGCCTGTTTGCTTTACTATGTTTATTATACACCAAGCCCCTTCTGAAAAGAGATCTACTCTAAATGGAAATGATTTACGCAAATTCTTTCCTTTTTCGAGTGGACCATTATTCAGGTGAGAAGCATACAATTTGACAGTTACCTCCCTTGAAAGTGTATCATATCTCCTTAACCCTTTCAGTCCTAGAGACAAAAGCCAGATACATGTGCAAACAGAACCGTCTCATCAGGATCTACACTGTTTGCCATTCTGTTTTGATTTTTGACTGACATTCCTATTCGCGTTAATGGACATGTCCAAATCCAATGATGGAAACGGCCATTTCATAAACTCAGGGTGGAAAGGGTTAGCATACTAAAGAACCAAGTTGACACTGCACATCAGCGAGATATATTCTGCGACGCTGTTGTTATTTTTCAGGTCGAAACGGTATTTCTTTGGGCATTATGAGGTGTGGCTAGAGGATCTGATGGTTGCATAGGCTGAATTAGGGGCAAATATACTTTCCCTTAGTAGTAGGGATTTATGTACCAGAAAAAAAAAACTTGATATACCACGAAAAGATTGTAAAACTAACTTGGTCTTCCATGACAAGAAATTAGTTTCAAATTTTAAAACAAACGTAGTCTTTCGGAACATGAGATTATTTCTGCATTGTCAATAGTCTCTTAAAGGAGCAATCAACACATTGACAAAACTGAAAACAGCAGAAGCGTCAAGTTTTTTTATGCCAGACAAGCTAGCTTCAGTCATTAAGCCCTATCAGTGACCCGTATATAAATTTTCAAATATCCCGGAATGTGCTCAATGGTGAGAAAGGATCAGAACATACACACTACACTTTAATGACGTTTTACGGCAACCACAAGTAACTAATACCATATCTAGTGAAGATAAATGCATTCTAAAAGAAATGAGAGCAATAAACATACTTACAACACTATAAACACTGGAAGGGGCTAAGTTTTCTGGGTCAGACTAATTGATTTTAGCTAAAATTAGCTTAGTATTCCGTGACAAGAGATATTCAGATAGAAAAACTTGCGTGTTTTCCGTGATTAGAGATTACTTTCAGTTTGTACTACTACCTTGGTATACTGTGACAAAAGATCATTTCCATATTGTAAAGCTAACTTGGTATGCTGTAAAACTTACTTGGTATACCGTGACAAAAGATTATTTTCAGTTTGTAAACTAACTTGGTATATCGTGAAAAAAGAGTATTTTCAGATTGTAAAACTAACTTGATATACTTGTAAAACTAACTTGGTATATTGTGACAAGAGATTACTTTGAGATTGTAAAACTAACTTAGTATACTTTGACAAGAGATTACTTTCTGATTGTAAACCTACCTTGGTATACCGTGACAAAAGATTATTTTCGGTTTGTAAAACTAACTTGATATACTGTGACAAGAGTACTATGACAAGAGATTACTTTGATATTTTAAAACGGACTTGGTATACTGTGACAAAGGATTACTTTCAGATTGTAAAATTAACTTGGTATACCGTGACAAGAGATTACTTTCAGATTGTAAAACTAACTTGGTATACTGTAAAACTAGTTTGATATACCGTGACAAGAGATTACTTTCCGACTGCCAAACTAACTTGGACCACTGTAAGACTAACTTGGTATTCTGTGACAAGAGATTACTTTTAGATTTTAAAACTAACTAAGTATGCTGGACAAGATATTACTGTCAGATTGTAAATCTAACTTGGTATACTGAAGAACTAACTTGATATACTGTGACGAGAGATTACTTTCAGATTGTAAAACTAACCTGGCCTTTCGTGACAAACGATTATTTTAAGATTGTAAAACTAACTTGGTATACTGTAAAACTACGAGTAACTTGATATACTGTGACAAGAGATTACTTTCAGACTGTAAAACTAACTTGATATACTGTAAAACTAACTCGATATACTTTGACAAGAGGTTACTTTCAGATTGTAAAACTATTTTGGTCTTTCGTGACAAGAGATTATTTTCCGATTGTAAAACTAACTTGGTATACTATAAAACTAACTTGATATACTGTGGCAAGAGACTACTTATAGATTGTAAAGATATACTGTGACAAGAAAATACTTTCAAATTGTAAAACTAACTTGATATGGTGGGACAAGCGATTATTTTCAGATTGTAAAACTAACTTCTTGGTATACAGTGCAAGAGGTTATTTTCAGGTTTTAAAACTGATTTGACATACTATGACAAGAGATTATTCCAGCTTGGTATGTCTTGACAAGAACTTTAATGCTGTGAAACTACTGTGCTTTTGACATCTTTCAGAAATTCGTTTTTGCCCAGCGCCTTACAAAGAAGAAGTACATTTGCAAACTTTTGTCATGATTGTATGCAAAACCATTTGTCGCAACTACCTATGCACGAAGCATTTTATGATTTTCGTTTGTTTTAAAAATTTAAATATTTTTACTTTTTCCCACAGTACAAATGGCGGCAAATCATGCAGAAATCGGTAGAGTAGAAAAATTGGAGGCAGAGTTTCAACAAGTTCCGTTTGTTCAAGTTTGCTGAAAGTTTCACAATATTGTTGTAAAACATCTGTTATTAAAATTAGCAAAGAAAAGTAAAAGATATTTTCTTATAAAAAAAATACCAACAAAATCACATTACTACGATAAGGAGGTCAGACCAATTTTTTGGCTGTAAAAATTGATTTTATGAGTAAATACTTGAAAATCAAACACAAAAATCGAAACGTGAAATAGTTTCGGGAAAGATATGGTCAATCAGAACAAAACATTTCATTTAAAATAAAACAGCAAGTGGTGCCAAAAGGACAGTAACTTGGTATGACAAGCGACGTTCCTTCTTTTCCTCTCGTCGTTCGATGCAGTTAGAGTGTTGTGTTCCATGATTGTAATCTTTCCTGGGTATCTTTATGTATATTTTGTTTATTTTCAGGCTATGATCTTGGTATCCCATTACATGTAATTATTTCTAATCAGGTTGTGAAACTGCCTTGCAGAGAGATTGTTTATTTGTAGGTTGTGAAACTAACTTGGTGCCCATGACAAGAGACTATTTACTTGTGTATTGTGAAACTAACATGGTCTTCTCCGTGACAAGAGATTGTTTATGTTTATGTTGTGAAACTAACTTGGTCTCCATGACAAGAGATTGTTTATTTTTAGGCTGTGAAATTTTATTTATGTTAAGAAATTGTTCACTTGTAGGTTGTAAAACTAACGTCGTATCTATGACAAGAGATACTTTATTTTACGGTTGTGAAACATAAATGGTATCCATGAAAGGAGATTTTAAGTTGTGGTTGTGAAACTAACGTGGTATCCATAACATGAGTTTGTTTATTTTAGGTGGTGAAACTAACTTGGCATCCATAACAAGATATTAATTACTTGTATGTTGTAAAACTAACGTGGTATTTATGACAAGAAAATGTTTATTTTTAGGTGATGAAAGTAACTTAGTATCCATGACAAGAGATTGTTTATTTTTAGGCTATGAAACTAACTTGGTATCCATGCCAAGAGGTCGTTTATTGTTTGGTCGTGAAACGAACTCGGTATCCATGACAATAGAATATATATTTTTTTGGCTTGAAACAAACTTGATATCCATGACGAGATTGTTTATTTTTAGGTTGTGAAACTAACTTGGTATCCCATGACAAGAGATTGTCTGTTCTACCTCATATCCGTGGCAGCATTAGTGATTATTATAAATGATGAAAAAGTACACTGGTAAGACAAATATTAACCTTTAACCTGCTGAACTGAAATACCGGCAGATGACACATTTCCCATATATACATTTTAGCTCACCTGAGCCGAAAGCTATTGTGATTTCTCACCGTCCGTCATCGTAGTCTGTCCGTCCGTCCACAGTTTCTTTAAACATCATCTCCTCCTAAACAACTGAAGCAATTTCTTAATTTCACAGGATTGATTCTTGAGTGATACTGACTAAAAATCGATCAAAGATTTGGAATCCATGCCATGCCAACTAGAAAACACTTTAAAAATTTCTTGTCAGAATCCACTGAACCAATTTCAATATAATTTAGCAGAAATGTTCCTCTAGTGATCCTTTACCAAGATTGCTCAAGCCAGCATGATTCGTCGAAAAACATGGCCGCCAGGTGGCGGAGCTTATTTTCCTTATATATCTATACAGAAAAAAAAATAAAAATCTACTTGTCAGAAACCACTGGACCGATTTCAATATAACTTGGCAGAAATGTTTGTTTGGTTACCCTCTACCAAGCCATTATGATTCGACAAAAACATGGCCGCTAGGAGGCGGGACTCATTTTCGCCATATAATAAATATAGAAAACCTTAAAAAAGCTTCTTGTCAGAAACCACTGGACCGGTTTTACTATTACTTGACAGAAATGTTTCTTTAGTGCCCACTAAGATTATTCAAGTCATCATGATTCGTCACAAAACATGGCCTCGGCGGGGATGGCGGGGGCGGGCTGGGGGGGGGGGGGGATTATTTTTCCTATATTTAATGTCGAAAACTTTAAAAATCTTCTTGTCAGAAACCACTTGACCGATGTCAATTAAATTTGGCAGGATTTTTTCTTTGAATGCTCTCTTCCAAGATTGTTTAAGCTATCATTATTCGTCTAAAACATGGCTGCCAGTGGGCGGGGCTTAATTTTCCTATATATTTATATAGAGAACTTTAAAAATCTTCTTGTCAGAAACCATTAGACCGATTTTAATATAACATGGAAGAAATGTTCCTTTGGCGATCTTGTTTCAAGATTGTTCAAGCCGTCATGATTCACCAAAACCCATGGCCTCCAGGAAGGTCGGGGCTCATTTTTCAGAAAATTTTGAAAATCTTTTTGGCAGATACCACTGGACCGATGTCAATATAGTTTGGCAGAAATGTTTCTTTGGTGTCCCTCTACCAACATTGTTCAAGTCATCATCATTCGTCAAAAACATGGCTGCCAGGGAGCCCGGCTTATTTTTCCTATATATCTATATAGAAAACTTTAAAAAATCTTCTAGTCATAAACCACTGGACCGATTTCAATATAACATGGCAGAAGAAATATTTCCTTTGGTAACCCTCTACCAAGATTGTTCAAACCATGATGATTTGTTAAAAAACATGTCCGCCAGGGGACGGGGCTTATTTTCCCTATACATTTAAATAGACATCTTTTAGAATCCTCTTGTCCTTAACCACTGGACCGATTTCAATATTATTTTGCAGAATTGTTTCTTTGATGACCTTCTACCAAAATTGTTCAAGCCATCATGATTCGTCAAAACAAAATTGCCTCCAGAGGCCGGGGCTTATTTTCCCTATATATCTATATAATTTTAATTTACAGCTTCATATTAAAAACCAAAGGACTAATTTCAATATAATTTTTCAGAAATATAGGGCCATTATGTTTCTCTTGATCATATTTTTTTTAAATTCTTAAAGGAGTGAAATTGGGTGATTATGCAAATCTGTTTCTCAAGTGAGCAATATAGGACAATCATGGTCCTCTAATTTTTATATTTTTCCCAAAACATAGGGTTTGGAATTATATATATCATTCCTATTTTCTGGCGAAAAATAACTAGTGGTTAATATTAATAGGAAGACTGCTTTGTCCCAGTATTATTAAAAGATCAATTTTGTTGAGTGGTGTACTTCCTGGTAAGTCAGATTGTCTAATAAATGTGTCTGATCGAACCTCAGACCCAGCTGAAAGGTTTACTAGTAGACCACATAAACCTTTGCTGTGTAACTTTTCAGTATTCATCCTACACCATACACTGACTTTTATGTAGAAGGTAAAATAGCGTCTATATTGTATTTCATTATAAAAAAAAATAAAGAGCGTCTTTGGATATTGTCAAAATCTAATTTTATGTAGTTGAAAATAGCTGTAATAGTGCATTCGTGTAACGGATTTTTCACTTCATCTTGTGTCTATAATGAAGAAATGGTCACGAGCTGTGGCTCAATAAGCTGTCATGGACAATTATTCTGTATATGTTTATAGCGAAGTGTGATTTGTAAACTGGAAGCTGACGTAAAACAAGTAGTCTGATGGTCTATTAAGTTTGTCTTAAAAATATCCCGACGACATGACATAAAATAAAGGTGACAGGTTTGCGTCATATATTCAATACTGCTACAAACATGGTAATATAAAGTTTAGAAAATAAAATTAGCAGTTTGATACATTAAGTCCAATTAATTACATTAGGATAATACAAAATGGAAGGATAACCAACATAGCCGCAAAGTTAGAAAATGTACCTTCGAACATCTGCGCCCAGCGAAGATTCAGATTAGCCAGCGTATCCGTACAGTTTGATCAGAATCTTCACTAGGTGCATTTTGGATCGCCAAAGATGCCAATTTTCTTCGTGCGGCGGAAGAAGATTCGTCAGACTGCGTGGATGTTAGGCGGATTTGAATGTGCATTGGGCACACATCTCAGTAGGAACGTTTTCTCACTTTGAGGCTCACGTGTGATCGTATTGGTTTATAAACAGCTACATCTCTAATTATCATTAAACATTCTGTACCCAGTCACCGGCATGTTATGTTGGGAGTTTAAATCGAGCCTGTGGCTGTCGTTTGATTGCGTTTCTTGCTTCCAAAGAAATCCTCTTTTCAGAATCTGTTTTACTTCAATATAGCTGCTGTTATACGCTATGCGGCGGCAAAACGCGTCTCTTCATAATTCACTTTAGTGTAATTTATATTTTCTGGTCCTTCGGGATTTTCTGAGTTTATTTGGGTTCATTTGAAAATACAATATCACTCAATGAGGGAGAAGGAGGCTTGAACTGTGTTTCACGTTCAAATACTATTCATGCACAGGTTCAGAAACACTGCTGGTTTTGATTTTTGATGTGTCGGTTGTTTCGTTAGAATCCCTCTTTTCATAAACTAGTTATACTTTTCCTTGACATCTTTATAATGAGAATGGTCAGTCCTTGCTTCCTTAACCTTTGTTCGTTTGTGACTGAGGAGACTTAACCCATTCAGCTGTGAGTTTCATATCTAAACTCTTCCATCTCTGGACAGAACTCTTCCATCTCTGGACAGTTTCATTGTTGAAAATAGGAGGTTCAGTCTAAACTGAAAAAAAAGAATGGCAAAACAGTGTAGATACTGATGAGACTACTCTTTGCGAGCCGTCTCATCTGGATCTACACTGTTTACATAAAATTTTGGTCCAAAGCTCAACAATATTTTACATTCGAATCTATGTTCGTAGATGTACCTACGCATTTTTTTTTATCTTCCTATAACTTGTCATATTGAAAACAATATTTTGCAGTAGGGATCCTTTGGTAATATATTTACAATACCACACTGATTCTAATGCCGATGACATGCAGATAAAATCAATCTCTATTTGCAAATGACATCGGGTTATGCACAGAAGATACTTGCACTGCCTTGCAGTACGAGCCGGATTTTATAGCAGCAGGATAGAATGTAGGACTTTGTCCAGCGGACTGGGTTTTATCCCCGGTCGAGGAAAATGTGATTTGCATTTTGTCATTTGTTACATTTGTCACCCAACATAAAATCATCTTAAGCCCTGTGCGGTAAATTCCTGAATTTCAACATACGAGTATATATGAATTTCTATAGCCTGGAACTTCGGGGACGAACTTCAATATGGTGCGGGTTAGGTATATTCGACACTTGTATTGCCTTGTGGTACCAGCCGGATTGAATACCAATGTGGTAGAGTGTTGATTGTCATGAATGTGGCCCAGGTTCGATTCCCGGCCGGGTCGGATGTGATAATTTGTTTCGTCTGTTACACAAATAACTAGAAATATTCCTCTTCCCTATTTATGTGATTCGAATAATGTTTCAGTGTTTTGGCATTTTGAACTCTCTAAGGATTTCTGACACATTTATCAACATACACAAGCGTACGTGCATGTGTGTGTGTGTGTGTGTGTGTGTGTGTGTGTGTGTGTGTGTGTGTGTGTGTGTGTGTGTGTGTGTGTGTGTTGCAAAATTATAAAATGATGAATATACATAATTCAAGCTACAATGATAGATATAAATCCTCGTCAGCCCTTTCCCCTCGGAGTTTCTGAAGTTAGTTTAACTTTTATTTTATTTGTATACATATAACATTACCGTTTACAACATGACATGACAAAACATCAATACATACAAATGGGATCCAGAAGAAAGTCGTTTGACTTTTTTAAATCTGTATCCCAGACCATAGTACATATCAGTACAACTAATTTGTGATTTGAGACGATCTGACAAACGTCAACAAAAAAGTATGTGGTATCAATAAGTTATATGAAAAGTAATGAATGTAAACTATTTCAACAAAATGTCAAGAAATAGATATGAAACTATGATATATTATTGTCTCCACGGGGGAAGAGGTGGAGGAAGATATACAATATACTATATAAATACTAGGTCCGATCGCGACAAATTAATCTAGCTAGCCGTCAATATCAAATATAAATGTATTGATTTGTTTGATTTGGGATATTTATTTGAGGTCACTGTGAGTTAGTTACTAAAAGTAGCAAGGAACCTTATAGATTAATATTCGTTTATTGAAAACGTTTCGACTTCAGTATGAAATCATGTACCGTTAAGAAAATAGCTTTATTTTCTTCTAATGATAGAGAAAGATCTCCATACAACAATACATCTACAGTAGGGTTGCATTTTTCCGACACGGTAGTCAATAATTCCCGCCTAAGGTCTGTATACTGATCACATACTAACAAGAAATGGTGATTGTCTTCCACAGAATCGCATGCGCATCTTGGGCTGTCTATAAGATTTTTAGAAAACAAGTGTTGGCGAAGAGAGCTGCATTTAGTTCTAAGTCTGGCGTGATAAATCTGACCAATTCTTTTGCCTGTGAAATAGTAAGAAGGTGGTAGGTTAATATTGCTGTTTATCCTGGTTTTAAATATGTTAAGACTAGATGAATTACGTGTTTGTTCCGGGAGTTCATTCCATTCGCGAACAGCAGACGGCAAAAAGGAGTTGTAATAAAGTTGTGAATTTGCATATATGATTTGAAGATCATTGGCATTACGCAAATGGTAAGATGATGTACTTCCTACGGTAGGAGGTACAAGTGAGCAGAGGTAATCCGGAGAAAGATCATTTTGCATTTTGTAGAAAAAAATCAGTTTGTGTTTATTCCTCCTTGAAAACAAAGCTTCCCAGCCTGTTTCCAACAAAAGTGAATTTATTGAGACTAATTTTGTTGTCCCTGTGACAATACGTGCGGCTTCATTCTGGATTTTTTCTAGTTCATTCGATTCGTATTGTGCACAATTATTCCATACAACATCAGCGTATTCTAATAAAGGACGAATAAAAGAAAAGTATATGGTCTGGAGAGGTCTCCTATCTAATTTGAACTTCAATTTACGCATAACATTTATTCGATTCCATGCCTTTGTCTTAAGTTGACTTTTCCGTAATATCAAATGATGCAAATAGGGGTAACAGCTTGAAAACAAAATGAGACTGAAAATAATGTAGATCATGATGAGAGTAACGAGCTGTCGCGTATGTGTTTTGGTCTGCTGGGATGAAAAGGTTAAACTTGTTTCACTCGATCGAAACCGCGCTATAAATTCTGATGTAACTCCCAATTACAAATATGTGTTCAGTTCGTTTGAACAAATTTTATAAACAGTTTGATCAAAATAACCATTGCCATTATTTAGTAAGCCATTACAATATCGAGAATTGGAATTGAATGTTTAAATAAGACTGGTTTGATTTCCATGAGAAAGGTGAAACGTAAAGCCTCCTTCGGAACGAAACAAAATCTGCAACATGCGAAAATAGAGTGCCGCTTTGCCGGTGTGAGGAATATTGTATATTTCATTAAACCATTTTAGACTAAGTAGACTCCCCTACACTATATATTGGCAGTCCAATTTCAATTTAGGTTATAGCAGGCTATGTGATTTAATATTCATAGGAACAAAATGGCTAAACTGTTTGCAAACAGCGGTGACGCTTCTGTGACATATGATCTGGGTCTGCACTGTTTGCCAATTACTCTTTTGGGGTCTCCAGACTAAAATGTGTTATTCTAAATAAAACAGTCTGCTGTGTTTTGTCTTTGTTTTGTTCTGTATCTCTAAAGGGTCTCGTTTTCAATTATTTAAATCCCACCCTGATGGGTAATACTTTCTTTTTTTTTCAGGTATGAAGCAATGGTATTGGTAATATTATATTTAATATACATCCTCGTTATGTATTTTAATCGCTTCATGGAAAAGAAGTGCATCTCCTTGGTGGAAAGAATCAAGAAGAAATATGTTAAGACTGAACAGCTAGACAAAACTGATACAGCATCCGAAGAAAGACAGCCTTTGTCAGGTAAAATGCCATATTTATTCTTATCGTAAGTGTACTAAAATTTGAATACGTCCGTTTTACTATGTGTACAAGTTGATTTGTCTAAAAACTGCTGAATGAGTGGCAAACAGTATACAATTTGTTCAGACGCCGCTTTCTGAATCTACACGGTTTACTTATGTCTTCCTGTCTTAATACTTAGGGTGAATACGTTAGGAGATATTTCTCCAGTTCAAAATTCACTTGAACATGAAACTTTATTGTCTTTCTCATTGTAATTAGATACATTGTTTCCCCCCATTTAATAGTCACAATACTGACTTCATCATTATGTAGTATAGGGATCAAACATGGATTTTCATGCATTAACATTCGCCAGGTCCCATGGGAGATGTTGAAAACCGAGGCCGAAGGCCGCGGTTTCCAACATCTCCCAAGGGACCTGGCGAATGTTAATGCATTGAAAAACCATGTTCGATCGCTATTATTGCATAAAAACTGAAAACATTTGCTACATTTCGCGTTATTTCTTGCACTATTTTGTTTCGCCTTTTCACATATGTCTCGCGAACGTAATTTCCACGGACTATGCTCGTTCTAGGGCCGGGCAGTACACATCTCGTAATGGCAGCAAATCTGTGGTCCCGGTACGATCATATTGAAAGTTGTGTAGCCGTGCATTAACAGCGCGTGAATTGCCTTGTTAATACATGACGTTTCGCCGATTAATGCGCGCTGTTAATAACGTGCGACACTGCTTTTTATGCAATAATACACTTTATTGCACAGAAAGAAAGAAATGGCGATGCCCAGGAATGCCGTAATCACGGACGAGAGCGCGCTTATAGGATATTGTGAATTGTAATGACAATAAATTTCCTCGAAAACAGAATGAACCGACGAAAAGTGAATGAAAGAGACATGGGTTTAAAAACTTGGGTTTAAAAGTACTCAAAAAAAGGTAAGAGAAAAGTCCAGGGAGTGCCACAACTCACACCTTAATTCCTTGTGCAATTTCTGCGACACAGTATTGTCTTTAAATTCTAAAAGGAAAGCATTTGCTCAGAACGGTTATTAAGGGGAATGAATAAACTTCCAGGGGAGGCAACTCTGTCAAAATATCTTGTCCCCAATCTGTAAAGGACTCGACTCTAAAAAGAAAGAATTTGCTCCCTTTGGAAGCAAATAATTTCCTTTTATACCAGACTCTTTTCAAATGGTGTAGAAAAGCTAACGGGAAATCAGAAAAGTTGTCTCTCTTGTAAACAGTGGTGGAAAATCTACCAAGCGTACAAGTCCCCTTAAAGGTTTACAAGATTCCGAACCTGCATACTTAAAGTGAAAAGATTAAAGCTTCATACACACACAGTTCAATTTTTGCTCAAACCGAACGATGATATTACGACATGACTATGCATGCCGATCTAATTTTATTACGTTCATATAAAAAGACATATTTCTTGATGACGCTTGACTGCTTTAACAGGCCGTGGTTTACTTTATATTATCACGTATATTTGCCTTTTATGTACTCTTATATATGGGATAGGTTAGAAGCACTCTGTTAGAATAGTTTTGCATCCCTTCTGAAAAGGATCTACTCTAAAAGGATCATTTTAGAGTAGACCACTTTCCAGAAGGAGCTTGGTGGGCAGGAAAGCAAACAGGAAGATACAAAATTTATCCCTCTCGTGAAAAAGGCGGAAAATCTACCTAGTGTATACATTCGCCATGTTCGGAACATGATACAGATTCTAAGTGATATTGTAAGAACAAAATATCACAAGTTACCGTTAAATCCACAATTTACGGTTTCTAACACATATATTTCCGATAAATAAAGGATGTATTAATACGATTTTTGTCTGTAAAATGACATTATTGTAGTAGCATTTGTTTCTGTAATGCTTTCTAACAGTGATGCTATCTATATTGTATTTTATTACATCAACACATCCAATAATTCTTGCATCCTTATGACCTTAACAGCAATTACGTCATTCGTGATATTTTAGAACGTTTCTTTGAAATAATCGACTTCTGTCTGACAATGCTAAATTGAAGCAAACCAAACTATCACTGTTTTATTACTTGCACAATACGTTTTTGTTTTCACCAGATATGTCAGCATACCTATCTTAGTTTATCATCTATCAAAGTGGCGGGTTGGAAACGGCAGCTAGATATTCCGCCACAAGGGAGACTAATTGTATTACTTCCCGTTTACTTTCCTGCACACCAAACCCATTCTAAAAATGTAATATACTCAAAACTTTAAAAAGAAAAAAAAAATCCTCTAACAGGGTGCGGATTATTTCCCTTTTAAGTAGACATTTTTTTAGAAAGAAAGCAAAATTACTTTGATATACTGTAAAACATTTTTTTTCGCGAGCATTTTATTTTCGCGAGTAAGAATATTTCGCCGCGAAAATAAAATGCCGCAAAAAGGTCAGCTGAAATTTGCGCGAAAATGTTGGATAGAAGCTGAGTAAAAAGACAGAACCTTAAAGCACATTTTATTGTAGCATGTAAAACATTCTACCAGCACAGATATCAAAAGATTTAAAAGTACTTGTTACTTTGCATTAGATTCCTAGGCCTATGCAAATATATGGTAGATTGTAGGTGCTCATTAGAATCGCCTCATCCAGGCAGTTCTAACGAGTGCCCACAATCTTTGTTTTAGCACAGAAATAAGAAAAATTATGTACTGTTATACAACTGAAAAGCCCAGTTTGACAATATAAAAGTGGAGTTGGTGGTGTCAAAATTACATAGGCGTGTAATAGTGCTGAAGGTCAACCAGAAATTAGTGTGCATTGTCCATGACACAGCGCAGGTAAATATTAATCCGATACGTCACATTCCAAATATTAGTCAATCGGCTAATCCGGCTCTGGCCAGGCACGCTTACGTTCTGTGGGCCAGAGCATAACACAATCGCGAAACTTAGTTTTCCAGTTTCTGAATTCCACGAAAATAAAGTGCCGCGAAAATGTCCATGAACCAAAACGCGAAAAAAGAACGCGAAAAAAAGTGTTTTACACTAGTTGAAGGTGGTTCAATTACCCTTAGTTAAGACACATGAGAATACCTGCTCTCATGCGAACAGTTCGGTCGAGCCTGGCAGATTATGCAGATCGTGAACTCGTTGTCGTTGATGAAGTTACAGAGATCCTGTACTGTGACCTTCCTAGTCCGCAAAGGCTTGGTTTAGCGTTCGTAAAAAATTAGTTTCCCCGTGATATGTCTTCATTATCCTGACACTGACTTTATGTCACCATCTCCATTACAGCAGCAAACATTTTGTGCCCTTGTTTTTGATTAACTGTTTCACTGACTTACTGGTAATTTTCGTTTCGGGTCCATTTCAGGGAACAGGGAAACAATTATTTTTCCTATAGACTTCTATTTTTGGTGGTTAAGAATTCGTTTCAGGGTAAGGCTGGGCTTCCAAATGTTGTTTTAATTCAAAGACCAGGCTTAGCACAGCAAAATAAATAAGGAAAAACACCACTGTCAACAGCACTTTCCGAGACTTTTTGGAGGCTGAATGTAGCAATCCCTCAATTTGCAGGTATCAAAAGTTGAAACTTTGAAATTTCACCACTTCTTCTTTTGCCTCCAGCAAACACAAACAGATATAACTAATTTCTTTGAAATAATAAGGAAATTACACACAAACATTTTTCTTCAAGTAAGAATAATAAGTTTTAATTTATCTTTCTTATTAACCAATCACAGGTCACCTCACACAAAATAACTACCCCGAGCTTCCTGCACTTTTTTTGCACCAATCAGCAGTCCTGACACAATTGGTTCCCTGTGTCCTATAGAACATCTTTTCCCCCCAATAAAGAACCAAAAACACTTTTGCTGATTGGAACATTTTTTGTGTGCCTACTCGCCAGTAAAAATATAACAAAAAAGGTAAGAGAAAAGTCCGGGGGGTGGGATGCCACAATCACAAGCCACAGCCCTTCCCAGGCACCAAGAAGAAGAGGAAACAGACAAAACCAGACAAACGCAAATCAAACAAACGTACGTAAAGCACTAAGATTAGCTCTTTCTCTCCCCCAAGCGAGGTAAGCGCAATGCTAAAAGGACTGAAAACACAAGAACAAAATAACACAAGGCAAGAATTAAAACAAATCGCCTCGTAGAGTAAACCACAAAGCAACAAAGAGTAAGACTAACACCGGAACCACCGCCTTATATCGGTCAGTAGAATAAACCACCGGGGGTTTAAAGCACTTTTACAGCCGGCCACCTTCACCCTAGGTCCCGATGCTACTCTTAATACAGAAATACATAAAAGAAATCGGTTCGCATAAAGGCTCCCAATTCAGTCAATGCATCAAAGCGAAAACATAAAAATCAAATTAATCACTATGATAAACAAAAACGAGTACTCATGGCTAATTCTACTGTGTGCCAGAGTAAATGAAAACCAATAGTTGAACCACGGCGGGCTAAGCCAAAGACATATCGCCAAGCCCCAACCCACTAGTGAAATTTTTACGAAGAGGCCGTCATTGCGTCTGAGGCCCGAACAGCCGTCGTGCAGTTAAAGAGTGAAGCATAGCTATCAACAATGACTGGGTTGATAACTAGGCATGCAGTCTGCCGCATAATATCCAGGCTGTAGCCAATTCTTTTATAACGGGTAATTAGTTTTCTGAATTGCTACGAAAAGTTTGATTTTCCCACACTTTTTCTAAATCTGTACACTCAGTCACCGTAAAATTCTGGTTCCGATATACCTTGTTGCAGAAGTGTTTTCAGACTGATATTATATTTTTCTACCAAGGCGATAAAATTTCGAAAACGCCTTACGAAATTTAAAATAACAATAGTCCTGCCTAAGAAGTTTCGCAGTAAAGGCTTTATTACGGTAGTTAAAGTCACTAAGATTTGAAGAAGCTCTGGCGAATCAAACATGTTGAGATATATATATACCCCATATGAGGTACGCCGGGGGACATCGCCATCCAGAAGAGGGAAATTGACTATATCAAAATCAAAATCGTCAAGTTTCTCATAAATTTTGGTGGAAACTGTACCATTAGATGTGCATAGATTCAAATCCAAGTAAGGTGCCTCGGTATCGGAAGAATTGGCTTTATTTATTGGAGTTCAGTAGGGTATATATATATATATATATATATATATATATATATATATATATATATATATATATATATATATATATGTGTGTGTGTGTGTGTGTGTGTGTGTGTGTGTGTGTGTGTGTGTGTGTGTGTGGTCAACCATTTGGTCAAAGTAAATATTATCAATATTTAATAAATCATCAAGGTATCTTGAAGTGGAAAAGTCTCCAGTAGATAGAAGAGTGACCAAACACTTTGATTCTCTTTTTCTTTCAAACTAACTGTCAGCATTATACAAAAATCAAAACATATAGCTTTACTTATCTTAAAATATAAAGCAAGTAGACTGCATGTGTATTACAAGTCTTGGCTTACCTCTTGCATGGGCTAAATAGCTTGGCTTTAATATAACACCATAATCTCAAATGTTTACGCCTGAAATGTATTTTTATGTTTAATATTACAGAAACATTATGACAAAATGTCAAATTAGATGCAGAGAGATTAAACTAGAAGGTTAACTTAGCCCGGTTGACATGTCAGTGGGACTGTGCATTTCAAATGTCAGCTTAAAGCGACCGACAATAAACCAATATCTCTGCTTTCTGATGAAAAGCAAATAAGAAGAGATAAAAAAAATGGACTTAATGGATAAGAACAAAGGTCAAGGTCAAAGAAGGTTAAGGTCACGGTCACGAAAGGTCAAGGTCACAAGCATAGGGTCAAGGTCACAAGCATAGAAAATCCAGTTTTGTTACATGTTTTAGGCATGCTTGTATATTTTTTAGAAGAAAAGTCATTAACATTAACATGACAGGAGCAGTTTTGTTTGACTGATGCAGTTTCAGTACCTGGTGGTGTGCATTCTAAAAAAGGGCACTTATAGTTTATGCCATTATGGGAAACTATGCAATATGCCACTTTTCAAGTGATACATATCACCATCATTATATATAACAAAATGAAGAAAATAATCTAATCTGATGTTTAATTCAAGGCATAAAACAACTATATCTGAAGGTCAAGATCACAGAAATAGTTCATTTTCCATGTAAAAACATAACTTTTCTCTTTCAATTCATGGAAATCAGAGGTCAAAAGTTCAGAGGTTATGGTAATTTAAGGTCACTGAAGTAAACACTTGCATTTGCCTTGTTCGGTTTCAGTGAGCAATTTCGCAAGTTCCAATATGGAGATGGTAAAACTCAACAAACCTGCGCGGGCTCCCTTTTACACTCGAATGTAACTGCGTGAAAGGCTCGTAAAGTTTTTGAGAATTTCCCGTGTTATTTTTAATTCATATTTACTTATTTTTGTTTGAAAACATAATAAGTTAGACATATGTTGATATCTATCAACAACAGAGGACAGACGTAAGGTAGAGATGTCAACAAATTGAGTTTATGGTGAATAAGAGTGTACAGACACCTACATAAATGCCTACTTCAGCTGACCACCAATTCAAAGTAAAGGGGGAGTTCCAAATCTGCCAACGCATGAATTTCCTTCAAACTTTGCACGTTGCCCAGCAGCAAAAAATAACTTTTTAGATCAAAGAACTTTGGGTCTCAGGAGAGCTCCCTGATGTACACCTGCTTAAAGGTATACCTGTCTGAGAACGTATCGGTATAAAATCAACCATTAAACAATAATGTCGATTGTTTTGGTGCGGAAACTCAATAAGAAATATTTTACTACCAGAAAAAGTTTCTGTAATAATTATATTGAGTATTAAAACTCAAAATCTGATTAAATTTTAGACGAAAATAAGACAAAGAAGAAATTCGTCTCCAAATCTATGTATGTTCCAGTTCTTGTCAACCTATGATTCTTGTCTAAAATATGCCACATATATCTTCTCCTGATATGTGGAGTTTCATGAAATTTAAAATCCGGTAACATATCTATAAAATGCATGATATGCACTTAGGTCGGTTAAAAAAAAAAATATTGACTAATCACAATGTCCCAAATATTCTGAAACCTATCATATAAATAATTGGAATCAGGTTTAATTTATTTTAAACACTCCAATTCCTGACAAAAGAAGATAAAAAAGTATCGACTATTAAAAAGTAGTTAGGGCATTAGATAGACCATAAGTACTCAGTTCATACTCAGGGATGCAATTAATTCCTCATCATTCCTCGATCAAGAATAATCAGCATCAGTATATACCGGGTGACCAAGTATGTATCATCATCACTTGTCTCTTTCCGTGATAATAAAATGGTTGTTTTTGAGGAAGAAATGCAAGAGCCTTTCGTCTGCAAAAATATGTAGAAATCAAAGTGAACCATCAATAAACAGTCCTTTCACTTGTAAATTCATGATTTCTTGCAACAAAAGCAGAGATTTACATTATTTTAGTTCAATCTTTCATTACTTATTCATCAATCGTTGCATCATAGTGAAGGACAGGAACAAACTGAATCAGAGCTAAACGGAAACCTTTATTATCTCAGTCACTTGGCTCCTCAGACTACAGTGGATCCGCTGCCAAAAGCAATGAAGTTCAAGTAATCTACACTATCTTAGAGTTGTTTTGTTAAACGTATTTTCATCCCACACTGTCAAAAGTGTCCCACAGAGTGCAATTTAATTATTTCTTTGATTTTCCACAGGATGTATTAACCGAAAAGGTGTTTCTATGCAAGCTATTTATAATGGTTCAAAAAAACCTATCCGGAATGAAAACAAAACATCTCCTGAACATAAATCAGTTATCGTATGTATTTTCTCATTTGCTATTATGGGTTGTCATCCATAATGTTCAAAAACACTATGTTACCTTTTTTTATTTTTGAGAAATTTTCTGAAAATAATCAAGATATGTATGGCCTATTTTCATATTAAAATGATAGGTTGACAAGAACAGAAAATTAAAGATCAGAGCATCTGGTCAGATATGTCTTCGCTGTTGCCTGAAAAAAGGCTCCGACGTTTTTCTAGCAACTGAGTGTCTATTCAGATCAATCATCGCTGTCCGCCTGAGGAAGTCTTAGATCCTTTTTTAGCCACTGAGCTTCCAGTCAGATCAGTCATCGCTGTCCGCCTAAAGAAGTCTTAGATTTTTTTCTAGCTACAGAGCTTCCTGTCAGATCAGTTATCGCTGACCGCCTGAAGAAGTCTTAGATCCTTTTCTAGCCACAGAGCTTCCAGTCAGATCAGTCTTCGTTGTCCGCCTAAGGCAGTCTTAGGTCCTTTTTTTGCCATAGAGCTTCCAGTCAGATCATTTATCACATTCCGCCTGAAGAAGTCTTAGATCTTTTTCTAGCCACAGAGCTTCCTGTCAGATCAGTTATCGCTGTCCGCCTAAAGAAGTCTTAGATCCTTTTCTAGCCACAAAGCTTCCAGTCAGATCAGTTTTCCTTGTCCACCTGAAGAAGTGTTAGATCCTTTTCTTGCCACAGTTTCCAGTCAGATCAGTCTTCGTTGTCCGCCTGAAGAAGTCTTAGATCCTTTTCGTGCCATAAAGCTTCAAGTCAGATCAGTCATCGCTATCCGCCTGAAGAAGTCTTAGATCCTTTTCTAGCCACAGAACGTTCAATTAGATCAGTCTTCGTTGTCCGCCGTAGGAAGTCTTAGATCCTTTTCTTGCCACAGAGCTTCCAGTCAGATCAGTCTTCCTTGTCAGCCTGAAGAAGTCTTAGATCGTTTTCTAGCCACAGAACTTCCTTTCAGATTAGCTATCGCTGTCCGACTGAAGAAGTCTTAGATCCTTTTCCCGCTACAAAGCTTCCAGTCAGATCAGTCTTCGTTGTCCGCCTGAGGAAGTCTTAGATCCTTTTCTTGCCACAGATTTTCCAGTCAGATCAGTCTTCCTTGTCCGCCTGAAGAAGCCTTGGATCCTGTTCTTGCCACACATTTTCCAGTCAGATCAGTCTTCATTGTCCGTCTGAAGAAGCCTTGGATCCTGTTCTTGCCACACATTTTCCAGTCAGATCAGTCTTCATTGTCCGTCTGAAGAAGCCTTGGATCCTGTTCTTGCCACACATTTTCCAGTCAGATCAGTCTTCATTGTCCACCTGAAGGAGCCTTAGATCCTTTTTCTGTCCACAGAGCGTCCAGTCTGATCTGTCTTCTCTGTCCGCATGAAGATGTTACAGGATCTCGTCCCAAGGCACACAGAATAAGTTGTCATATATACACTTTCACACAGAACGTCCAACCTTATCAGTCTCCTCTGTCTGCCTGAAGATGTTACAGGTTCTCGTCCCAAGGCATTTAAAATGTTGTCACATATACAGTTTCACACAGAACGTCCAGTCTGATCCGTCTTCGATATCCGCTTGAAGAAGTCTTAATTCCTTTATCCACAGAAGGGTAAAATGAAGGTTCTATTTCAACGGCCAATTTATAATGTTTACGGGTGTTACGTGTAAATGCAAGTCACATTTGTCCACCTCGTGTTATTTCATTATTTTTATCATTATTATTATTATTATAATCATATATTTGTTTCTCCTCAGAAAAGTTCTTTAACAAGTCACATCGGACCGCGAGATTAATGGTGGCTGTTTACAAACTTAGAAGTGTGCGTAATTCTGGTTTCTCAAACCAATTCAAAAGGAGAATCAATTGATAAGAAAGAATAGGGTGTAACATTATGCGTTAAACCCAGACATAATTAGCAACCTTCTTTAATTGCCTGGCTCGAGACTAAATCTGTTTTAGGGACTCGATGTCTAAATTTACACATTTGTAGTCGGGATCTTCGTGGTTCAGCTAGTGGTTTTCTTTTGTCCTCACTTTCAGCTTGAGGTCGAGTCGTCTTTCTTTTATTTCATCACAGTTTTGAGAATTTGATTTATATAATAATAATGATAATAATAATATCTTTATTTTCTAAGGTTATTTAGCATAACATACTAATATAACAAATGGACATCAAAACAGTGCTATGAAATCGAAACAGTATGTACAAACGTACATTGACTCACATCTCAATAAAATTAAGCAAGTCTAGGAGTCAGTTAAAAGTCTGAACATTTATTTGCACTTGGAGCGGTCAGTGAAAGAGATTAAAACAGTAAGAACATTGACTGGTAAATGTATAAATTCATAGAACAGGCAATCAACTGTGTTTTATGGTTTGATCCACTGATGAATTAGAGTGCGGACTGA
The DNA here is from genome assembly GCA_964016985.1 of Anodontia alba. Classification (NCBI taxonomy): domain Eukaryota; kingdom Metazoa; phylum Mollusca; class Bivalvia; order Lucinida; family Lucinidae; genus Anodontia; species Anodontia alba. Next base: position 50,770,004 of record OZ024833.1, read on the forward strand.
ACAATAATGTATAGCTGGAAGTTAATCATTCCTAAGGGCAGAGTACTCCTAATGCTACAGGCAACCTTCTCCCACCCCAAGTCGCCTACATTTTTAGAACCTTGCCCACAAACCATAAAGCACTTTAAAGTTTATTCTCAGGTAAAGTTTCTGTCAGTGGCCTGTCCCACTTAGATTATTGGTAAATTGTGCTGACGTCATTAAAGTTGTTAACTTAATATTATAACGCCAGAAGTTACCATCGGGAAATAAATGTCTGATTTTAAGTAATTATATGAAAAAAAAAAAAAATTATTTGTAAAATGGATCCAAATGGCAGCTTAATCAAATAAGAACACAACGTTAATGTAGCATCTGAGAGTTTTATACTGGAAGCTTTCTAGTTAAAAAATAAAGCACTTCATTATAGGCTTAAACAAAATACGATGCCTTCTTTATTTCAACGTTTCAGTGCAATAACGTGAGAAATTATTTCCTCGTAAATGATGCATATATTAACGTTAGCATATTGGATTCAGCAGACAACGTTTAAATAAGTTCTTTTGATTTTCCTAGATAGTAGGATTAACTTTAATTTTACATGCAAAGTAATAAGGGTAAAGCATTTGATTATAAAACTTATTAATAGGTAAAGTGCGTGAATACTACAATACGGGAAATCCAGAGGAATGATACCACCGGGAAAGTATACACTCCAGGGAAAATAACTATGGCAAGGAAATACTTGCCTCCCTATTCACTGGGGAGGGCGGGGTACTCTTTCTTTCAGAGAATTTGCTCCCATCTTGTCCTTTAAAAGTAGCCCCCATTAATACTAGGTAGGCAACTTCCTGTCTATCACAGGGCGTCAAAATGTTTCAGGTAGATCCAGCCACTTTAAATAATGATCTAATGACGAGACACATGCAACACGTCATATATTAAGGGATCTTGACGTGCGTGAGAAATGCTACAATCAAGAAGCACAGCCTTCCCGAGGCACCAAAACTGCAACAGACGAACCCCTTGGAACGGTAACTACTGGGACGTGGCGGTTGGGGACGAGCGCTTAAACCAGTTTTATTCGTGCGAAACCTCGCTGTTAATTGCAAACATATGTTCGGTCCGCATAGTACCTTATCTGTGAAACGTCACAGTGAAACAAAAGCAAGGGGCTCTCAATAGCGAGCAAACGGATCAGTGGCAATCTGAAGCCAGACCACAAGACGACAGACAAGTTCACAATGGGCCCGACCACAGACATTGTTGTGGCCACGTAAAATCGATTCAAGCCCCTCAGTAATATTTTTACTGACCGTTCCAAGCCGGTGCTTCTGCTGTTGTTTACTATGTCTGTCATTGTATGTCTTTGCATGTATGTTTTGGTGAAATTGATATTGTGGATAGTCGTATGGCCATTTTTGGGAAGAAACTGTCCTTTTGGCTTTCTGCTTGTAGTGTTTTGATTGTGGTGCCGTTACTTTAAGTGCGTCCTTCTTTCCCATTGGTGTCTTGGAACGGAAGGCGTTAGATAGTTGTACCTATTCCTGACCATTGCCTTCCTTTCTATTTACAGTCAAGCGTCAAACATAATCCTTCTGTTGTACCTGAGATGGCAGAATGATGCCTAAACTGTAATCTGTTTGTTTTCAGCGAGCAACCAAGAACGTGCTAGAAGCTATACAGAGACGTCTAAAGGTTCGGCAGACACAGAAACCTCATTTGCTATTAAAGGTGGAGAAAGCAGCTGCTCAAGTCAGAGTAAGTTGGTTTAACCCGTTTATACCTAGTGTTCCATAAAAGGGACATTGGCAAACAATGAAGATCCTGATCAGACGCCGCAGAACGCGGCGTCTAATCAGAATCTACACTGCTTGCCATAACATAAGAACATTTCAATAAAAAGCAACAGTTACAATGACAATTCCTACATAACACCCTTTGAATATACAATGTACCTTTCCGAAGTTCATGATGAGATAGTCCATTGGAAATATTCAGGTACAAATGGGTTACGTTGTGATTTCATTTCCAGATGTCCTGGTTTTAGTCATATATCCAGCATGACTGCCTCAGAAAACGTACCTTCAGACCTTCGGACATGTGCGCCCAGCGAAGATTCATGTCAGCCTGCAAATTCGCGCAGTCTGATCAGAATTTTCATTGGGTGCATTTTGGATAGCCATTGATGCATTTTTTTTTCATTCGGACAACGAAGGCTACGATCAGACTGCGCGGATGCGTAGGGTGATTTGAGTTTTCTTTGAGCGCACATGTCAGCAGGTACATTTTCTAACGTTGCGGTAGGCGCTTTAATGTTTAAGAATCTTACTTGGGATTTGCTAAATAAATAGTAATTAATACGTTTTCTAATCATACCATAAATGTTCTGATAAATTTAAGTGCAGTGGCTGTTCATGTAAGGGTATGGTATTACAATTTGGGACAGGTTTGGTACGTCGTAAACTCTTTCAGCCTTATTGTGATTTTCAGAAGAATTTCGCACTTTGGGATTTTTTATGGGCACATGACTGTCTTTTTACAACAGAAATCATGCAAGATCCAATACTTCTATTACAGGTAGACTCTACAGCAATATCATAACTGTAAATTCTACTTTCAATGGTGTTATCGCTTATTACAGTACTATTATCATTTTTTATTCAAAATACTAAACAAGTTTCCTAGCATCAGGGAAATTATTGCCAGGTTATAAAACTTGTGAAAAGATTTCAGAGTGTATCACATATTTTTACCATTGTTTTGTACAGCCATTTGACTGGTAAATGTCTAAGTTTTGTTAACCCATAAGCCAGACAAAAGTTTTTGCAAACAAAGTAGATCCAGAGTCATCTCATCGGGATCTACACTGTTAGTCTTTTTCTACTTTGTCACTACTTTGTTTGCCATTTTTTAAATTTTTATCTACGTGACTTCCCTTATTGATATAATGGTCATATTCAATTCCATAAATGGAAGAGGCCTTTTCGGAAACTCAGGATGAAAGGTTTAAGGGATGGGGATACCTTATTTCCTTGTGTGTATCAGATCGTTTAAGTTATTTGAACAGACTATCAGAACAACAGCTTTCTGTAATCCTATTGTTTGTCGTTTCGTCCTTGTGCAAGGTAATACGTCAGAAATATGAAAATCTGCAATGATATTACACGGAATCATTTTGACAAACAAACACAAACTCTTAGGACTATCGGTCTCAATTTCTCTTTCCACATCGTCACCTAAATACTCAATTTCGCATTAACATATATAATGTTGGTATATACATGTATAAGAGCCGAGACTTTCCTACATAAGCACTAGAGGAAGACTACAGTCAGTCTGCGCATCCGCACAGTCTGATCAGTCTTCGTTGTGCGTATGAAAAACTTTTCATCCTTGGCTATCAAAACTGTGCTCAAAGAATATTTTCATCAAGTACGTTTTCTCGTGTTGCGGTTGGCGCTTTAATGGTTAAGAATCAAACATGGAATCATGACAAAGAGTACACAAGCCACAATCCAAACAAACAACATCAGAACATCCGCCATAGAACGGTCAGTAGTAAAACCAACCGAGGGGTTTAAATAGATTTTACTGGTACCAAATATTCACCCTAGGTTCAAATTTTGACAAAAAATACAATGATTATTCGGCGCGCATAGAAACTCCTTAACTCAATCAGTGAAAAATCACAGAAAAAAAAACTAGAAATGTGTCAATATGACATAGATGCCCCCGCCCAGGGCCATCCTCATCCACACGCAGGCATTTTGCAAGAAAATGAAGTTGTAAAAAGGGCCATAAGTCTCATAATAATTGGCAGATTTTACCCTAAATCGAACTTGACCTATATTTTATAACTATATACATGTGTATAAAATATGAATCAAATACACCAATCTGTTTAAAAAATATCGAAAGGAAAACATTTTTTGAAGATGAAAAAAAGGCCATAACTCCCATAATAATGGGTGGATTTTACCCTAAATCGAACTTGACCTCTATTTTATGATTATATACCTGTGTATTAAATATTAATCCAATACACAAATGGTTTCAAAAGATATCAAACGGAAACTATTTTTCAACGTTGAAGAAAGGGCCGTAACTCCAAAAATATTTGGTAGATTATACCCTAAATCGAACTTGACCTATATTTTATAATAATATGCTCGTGTATAAAATATGAATCCAATTCACTAATCTTTTCAAAAGTTATGGAAAGGAAACCATTTTTCAAAGTTGAAAAAGGGCCATAACTCCCAAAATAATTACATTTTATGATTATATACCTGTGTATAAAATTTAAATCCAATATACTAATCTTTTCAAAAGATATCGAACGGAAACCATTTTTCAACGTTAAAAAAGGGCTGTAACTCCAAAAATAATTGGTGGATTTTAGCCTAAACTGAACTTGACCTATATTTTATACGAGTAATTATATGCTTGTGTATAAAATATGAATCCAATACACTAATCTTTTCAAAAGTTATAGAATGGAAACCATTTTTCAAAGTTGAAAAAGGGCCATAACTCGCAAAATAATTGGTGGATTTTACCCTAAATCGAATTTGACCTACATTTTATGATTATATACCTGTGTATAAAGTTTGAATCCAATAAACTGATCTTTTCAAAAGATATCGTACGTAAACCATTTTTCAAAGTTGAAAATGTTTCAAAGTTGAAAAAGGGCCATAACTCCCAAAACAATTGGCGTATTTTACCCTAAATCGAAGTTGACTTACATTTTATGATTATATACCTGTGTATAAAATTTCAATCCAATACACCAATCTTTTCAAAAGATATCTTACACGGAAACCATTTGTGTTACGTACGGGACGGACGGACGGGACGGACGTAGGTACGGACAGTAGTGATACTATATGACCCCCCCCCCTCCACCACCACCACCCATTGAAAATGGAGGGGGCATAAAAAAACGTGTAAATCAAAATTAAATCACTGTGATGAAACAAGAAGGAGGGTTCGTGACAATCACCTCAGACACTGGCTGATAATGTTGGTTTAGTATGTTTATATTATTTACTTAATTGCAGTGAGTTACGAGTCTCCCTGGACTTTACCGGACCCGTTTGCAATGAAGGTTTACTGGATATTGATGCTTCCAGTTAAAGGATTAATGTTCTTTTCTATACCTGACTGTCGCAGACCTGGTGTTTGGACGAAACTCTACCCACTTACTTTCATTATGTCTATTGTTTGGATTGCTGGAGCCTCTTACTTGATGGTATGGATGATCACAATCGCTGGTAAGTCATTTGAGCTGCAACATCAGAATTCGTACCTTCAGGCATGAGCGCAAAACGAAGATTTAGATCAGCCTACGCATTCAAAATCTTCACTGGGTGCATTTTGGATAACAAATGATACAAAGTTTCTTCATGCGCACAACGGAGACTCTGATCAGGCATCAGGCTGATTTGAGTCTTCTTTGGGAGCACATGTCAAAAGGTACGTTTTCTAACGTTGCGGCTTATTTTATGACTACAGAGTGCCCTGTGATGTCTTGCAACTTATGACCAGGGTTTCTCCAGGTTGGAATTTAAACGCAGTTCCTTGTCCAGGAATGTTTACTATTGTTGAAAAGCAAATATCACACCGAAGGAACCAAACGTAACATAATCGGTCATTCTGAGTGGAAGGTTATGTTCTGTGATTGGTGGTCATTGGTAGGCTGTAGTCTGTGATTGTGGCTCTTCTTAGACGGCTTATTGTATCGTGGGATACAGCACTTGTGTTTTGGCCTCTCTTTTTTTTGAAGGTCTAGATGCAGAGAAAATTTGAACTTCTGTGGGAGTATATAGTTAACCATGCTTACTTTCTTTTCTGTTATGTTTCAGCCGATGCCATAGATATTCCGGACACGGTCGCTGGTTTGACTATTATTGCTGCTGGAACATCTGTGCCTGACTGTCTCGCCAGTATATTTGTTGCAAGAGATGGTAGGTAATTTTCAACCTTTAGGGGAATCGATACACTTACAGAAGAATCTACTTAATCGAAATTGATTTGGACACCCGCCTTCTGAAAAGGGACTACATTAAAGAAAATAATGTGCTTTTGGAGCAGGGGATTGATGTGCATGAAAACAAACTGAAAGCATTAAAGAAAAGAATGTTTTACCTTTGAGAGGAAACTCTTTCCGTTTGGAGCAGGAGATTGATGTACATGAAAACAAACTGGAAGTCACATAAATTGTCTCAGTTGTAACATGTGGCGAAAAATCTAAAGGGTGTATGAAGTATCTTTCAGCGAGCCCTAAATAGAACTAAAATTTTATAAGTGTTTGTTTTCTCAGCATATAAGGCTTCTTAGCGGATTTTGATAGCCTAAAGGAGACGATATGAAAATTATTTAAGTCACAATGTCTAGGAAAATGCAAGAAAAATATTCTAAAATGTTATCTGTTACTGTCTAAATTAAGCAGGTTAAGTGTTCGTGTTGTTTTTCATACAGAACCTCCAAGACCTATAGATTCACTTTCATTGGGGCAGTGTGAATTAAATCATTTGCTCGAGAATAAATGAAGTTATCCAGGAAAGGCCTCAGTCACGAAGCACAGCCTTCCCGATCTACTGAAAGAAGAGATAAGGAACTATAACCGACATACAAACAAAGAAGAACTGCAATAAAGAAACCACCTTGGAATGGTCAACAAAAACACTCTACATGGGGGCTTAAACTCAAACTTTGCACTTGACTTTGATGCATCTGAAAATTAAAGATATGTGTTGTTCAAGCTAATGTATTTTTGTGCCTGGTGTGACTTGAACTCGGTACATCTCTATACAGGTCAATCGCCATTCATTGCGCCACTGGCTTCAGGTTTAAAGTTAATGAGGCTACAGATCGCCTTTAAATTTTATTTTAAACTGGCACAATATTTTAAAAATGATTTAAGAAGTCTTTGTATACGTAGTTGTTCCGCCATTTTGAACAAGTAAACATTTTATCACATGACCGTCAAATTATTCAGTGAAATAACCCATGTCATAGAAATCATATAATCACACGTGTAATAACACCTGCAAGGCTTCCCATTGGCTAGCCTAATTACCTCATTAATATTCTTATTACTCCGCTTATTGATAGCAACCAAGATGGTGTCCGCGTTCGCCGATACAACTTTCACATTTGGAACAGATCCTGCCTTCAATTTTGAGATGATTTTGAGATGAACGATAAATGTCAGACCGATGGAAGGGAAAGACACAAAACAATCACAATGTGAATAACACAGCTACCAGAAATATTCATGGTGGTTAAAATTCGATGTTTTCCGGCAACATATTTGAAGGCACTTTCAACATCGATATCGTCAAACCGTCAATAGAAAAAAAAATTCACCTCCTCCAAAAAAGCATTGGAGGATGACATGACTCAGACAGTCAATAAATGTGTCAATTTAAAATCTAAACTATAGTTAAAATGTTTTATAGTCTTGAAATCTGTCATTTACTTGAGTGTGTATAAACTGTATTGATCAAGGTCAATGACATTTAAATACCACAGCTGACTGTGGGGGGATTTTCCTACTGATTCTCTGTGACGTATTGACTCGCTGAATGACGTTGTTCAATGGAATATTTAGTTTTGAATTGATTTATTCAAATGAAATATTTATTAGCTCAAATAAAAATCATCATTATTTCCTACAGTTTAACGAAGTAATAAATGGCATATTCATCTTGTTTCTAGTAATTTTCGGTACTTATCAAATAATATGCGAACTATTTCTGTTGCGTAGTACTATTGGATCCTTGGTAGTGAGTTGTTCCGCTTAGCTATGGAAAGCTATTATCTGTCTTAATATATTTTGTGCATTTTTTTTGTCATCGGAAGGGTCATGTGATAAACAGAATCTTACATTCGTGGTCATTTAATATGAAATTTATGAAACTCGTTGGGTAATTTCTGTATTTTCCTCGCCAAGACTCGCAAAATACAGAAATTACTCAAATTCATTTCATAAACTTCATATTAACTGACCACTCATGTAAGATCCTCTATTTGTGACTTCCTGTTTTGCTTTTCTGCACACCAAAACCTTTCTGAAAAGGGGTCTTCTCTAAAAGGAAAGACTTTTTTCCTACTGGGGGCAAATTATTTCCTTTTTAGAAAAGACCGCTTTTCAGAAAGGAGGCAAAACAGTTTGACAGAGATGCCACCACTCTAAGTGTACCAATGCCCCGGAACATGTGACATATCGAAGAATGTCAAGTTCGCAACGACAGGTTCACGGTTTCTGACCAATATTTTACAGTTTTCTAAGCTTTTTTTTGTTTGTTTCTGCACATCATAGTGTCCAGACAATACTTGTGCCTTTTGAAATACAAATAAAATGACGCGTATCCTTGAAAGTCCTTTACTTGTCTGAAAAAGACAATGCGGATGTCATTCCTGAAAGCATTTTATACAACTGTGTAAATTATTATCTTCAGCATAATGGAACAGATGCTTTTTTTTTTTTTTTATTCTTCTTACGAAACTTCGACGTCATACGTAACTTTGCCCCAGTGAAATCTAAACATAGTTTTGTATAAGAATAGAATCAATTTGTAATGCTCATGGAATAACCAGTGTATTCTATTTCTTGAGAAAGGCAATTAGGTCAGACAAAACATAGAGAAAAAATATCGAAAAACAAAAAAAGATACGTCCTACTGTGTAGTAGTAACTTCCTTTGAGAAGAAATTGAATTATATGACATTTTAATAAACATTCCTGGAGAATTGCTTCCTCTTAGAAGAGGACAAGAAATCACAAAAAATATATAAATAAGAATGCACTTGCTTAATAGACGCCTTGATGGGACAATACCATTTGTACTTTTGTTAAAGTGAGATATTACTTCCTGTGGTTTTCGAAACCACTCCCTTTCGGAAAAGATGTCTACCTGGAAAGGAAAGAATTTGCTCACACAGAGACCAAAATCTTTCATTTCAGAGAAGATCCGTTTTTAAAAAGAAAAACAAAATAAATTTTACATAGTTGCTCCAATTGAAAGTGTATCTATTCGCATTAAACATTACAAGTAATAGCTTTCACAAAAAGCTTGGTCTACGCTACGGTGCTTGGTCTATGCTAAGCGTAGACTAAGCCTTATGTGAAATCTTGTACTTGTTTATAATATTTAATGTTGAGCAGTCCATGAAAAATAGCATTGGGCCAGTCCATGACCTTTTATAAAGTGCAATGGCAAACTCTAAGATTGTCTGTGCCGATCGGCGTAGACAATACTGAAGAGTAAGAAGGATCAATAACTCACCAGCTACCAATGTATTACATGGTCTCTAGTCTTAATCAAATGAAACAGTGGAATATTCTAAGGTCGGAAACCCTGACGGCGAAAAGCAATGCCCACATACATGGTCGAGCGGTTCAAACAATCTTAGCTTATAATATACACATCTGTTGAACTTGTTTGCTTCCCATGCATCTGAAAACGGTCTACACTATAATGGACATAATTTGTTCCTCTTGGGAGACACTTCTTTTCTTTTACAAAAGGTCTCCTGTAAAAAAAAAAAAGCTTTGTGTACTATAAATTGCAAAATAAGTTTGATCAAGCATATGAATTGGCAGGTTTTGTTTTTTGAAGGCAATTCCGTACAAAGTGTATGTCAGGTCACACATCAAAATGATAGGTGCCGCAACTTGAGAAAGTGCCCCTTCTGACATGTGCGTCCTACAAAGACTCAAATCAGCATGTACATCTGCGCAGTCTGATCAGTCTTTGTTGTTCGCATGAAAAAACTATGCATATTTGGCTATGCAAGCTGTGCCCAGTGAAGATTCTAATCAGACTGCGCGAATGCGCAGGGTTGCGGTCATCTGAATCTTCGCCGGGCGCGCATGTCCGCACGTACCTTTTCTGATGGTGTGGCTCGTGTTGCTCACCGAATATCAAAGACGGATGAGTGTTGGTGTCTTTGGTCTTGTATGTGTGCGTGAGCATGTGCGTGTTGGCGATATGTTTTCTTCGCTTATTGATTTGCTACAGTTTGAATTCTATGTTACAGGATACGGCGATATGGCGGTCTCGAACTCTATAGGAAGTAATGTTTTTGACATTTTAATGTGTCTTGGTTTACCATGGCTACTTAACAGTGCAATCATTGAAGAGGAGGGTCACTTACCTATCAGAAGTGGTGGAATTATTTACTCAGCACTTATATTGTTGTCTACTGTAGCATTCTTATTAGTTGCTGTTAACCTCGCGAAATGGAACTTGACAAAACCATTCGGAGTTTTATGTTTGCTAGTCTATCTTGCTGTTATCACAATATCTTGTTTATTTGAACTGAATATTTTTGGAGACTTTGTTTTACCCGTTTGTGAAAGAGATTAATAATCAGCCTGTTGCACCGTATTTCTCCCTATAAGTATCCGGATAGACAGGTCGTTGCAAACAGTGCAGCCCCTGATCAGACGCTGTGATCAGGGTCTACACTGTTTGCCACTCATCCAGCAGTTTTAGACACATCAACTATACAGTCTACTCTCGTTATCTCGAACTCGCTTATCTCGAATAACCGCTTATCTCGAAGTAAAAATCTGGTCCCTTATTTAATACAGAGATCTACCAACAGGCAACAAAATATTGTGAAAAAGAGGTGAAATAGCTCCTTAGGAGCAATTTCTCCTCTTTTCCACAATATTTTCAATATATCTCTAACTTAGGAGTCAAATTAAAGATTCATTCTGTTAAAGGTTGTTGTTCGATTAATTGTTTTCCTCAGGTCCGCAAATCTGATATGTCGAAGTACGGATATCTCGAAGTGTTTCATAGAGTCCCTTGGATTTCGAGATAACGAGAGTCGACTGTAGTAATGCGGGCTTGCTCCAGCTTGAGACAAGTATTGTAAGGAGTCAAGTTGTCGGTATATTTAGGGTAAATACGGTATCCCTGATATTTATACATTAGATCACGTGTTGCATAAAAGAATTCAATGTTGTTATTGTTATGATTTTACATGGTAAATAAATTGGATGTGGAGTTGCATTTCATTATAAGCATTATCAATTGTTAGTCAGTATGCACTATATAGCACCTTACATCATGTCCAGTGACGAGAGCAGGACTAGCACTTAACATCACACACAGTATAGTCCAGCGATGAGGACAGGACTAGCACCTGACATCACACAGTAATTAATCTCGAGACGAGGAACAGCACCAGCACCTGACACCATACAGTAATCCAGAGAGAATGCTCGATAGAAGTCGTAATGCTTTTAGTCCTCTTGAATGGATAATGTAATGGTGTCAGGTCCGCTACCTCATCTGTGAAACATCACAGCGAAACAAATATAATCAAAAACACTGTGATGAAACAAAGAGTGATCTGAAGCCATAACACAAGAAACTCACAAACATTAACGACGAGCCCGACCAAAGACACTTCTGAAAAGAGTCTGCTCTTTAAGGAAAGCATTTGCTCCCATTGAGAGCAACTTCTTTCCTTTTAAAGTTGATCAGTTTTTCAGAACGGACGCAAAACAATTTAAAGAATTACCTCTCCCCTGAATGTGTATTAATTCCACTTAATCAGCTAACGCCAGTATATCTCCACTACATTTCAGAAGACATATGAAGGTGAAGGAACGGATTCTAATTATGTTTTATATATCTCGTAAACCGGGCTTTAGGCTGCTAAAAGTATTGTAACAAGAAAACTGGAGTGGAATGCATGAAAACGGGATCACTGAAAGTGTTGCTCTGACAAAACACACTTGGTCCTAAATAAATGTCTTTACAAAAGACAAAACTGCCAGAAATTCCAAACGCTGAGCTAACATTTTTATTAGTCTATAAAATAATGGTCTGTTGAGCATACTCATTGGAATTTCCTCAATGCGGCAATTCTAATGAGTACACACAGCATACATTTTCATGATATTATAAGAAAATTTACTTAAATATTCTATAAATATGTTTTCTTGAGTTATTTGAAGAATTTCTTACAGATTCAAAAAAGTTCAAATCAGCCACGGTAAATGATCCATCGGTGTTCGGGTCATTAAAGTTTCGCTGTATTATAAAGATTTCAGCGATTGATTTGACACAAGAATGAAAACAAAAGTAGAGTTTTGCCATCAAGGCATTTGAATTCCAAATTTTCAGCAACCCGTATTCCCAACTACCTGATTTAAAATTTGCATGCCTCTAAAATAAAACGAAGTAAACAGTATTCTGTTAAAATGCATATTCATCCAAAATAAAGTTTTCATTGCTTAGTAGTTCTACTGAAGCGGGAAATAATTTTTACTTCAAGGATGTTAAGTATTCTGACCCTTGTAGGTAACATATCGCGAATGATTGATTCCTTCCTATAGACAAATGTCTCTCGTTGAAATCATTATAATACCTTGTAAGAATCAACATCTGTCACAAATCTGTCGAATTCCATTAATTTGAGCATATTCTATATGTCCAAAGAACAGCAGCTGTGCGTCTGTTCACTAGCATCTTCTATTACTAGTGTGACGAGACGTTCAGAAATGAGCGCATCTGGTACACTATATCTGGTATAGTCACATTTATTTGAAAGTAAATGATAATATCCAAAGTTTGAAAATAGCATTCTATTGGTAACAGACTTGGGTTGATAGGGTCTCTTCTTGAAAGCAACTGCTATTCAGGCGTGCCGGAAGCTTGCTCTTTTTTTCAGTTAATAGGACAGTGTATGGAGGCTAAGAGAGAAGGATTATAACAACACCGTAAGACTGCACGTTATATGTATTTACATTTGATTTCTTGATACAAATGCACTATGAGCCATACTGCAAAATGTATTGTATATACACCAGATTATGAGACACCCTAGTAATAAAGTGTGAATTTCCTTGTAAGATCTGTAAAATAGTTTCTTAAACCTTCAGTATATTTCAAAGAGCAATTTCTTTTCAGCAAAAAACATATTAAGGAGAAGACTTTTCAAATATTGCGATTTTGTTTTATTTTGAAATATTTTGCTATAGATTTTTGTGTTAATGCTGGCAAAATTTTAAACCTTAAAGTGCCAAGAAAAACTGTTGCAGATGACAGTTTGATTGTTATTATTTTTCAGAGAAAATAAGGTTTGACAGTTTATGTAAACTGTCTATTGGCAGACAATTAACATGAAATGTCAAGTCTTACTGTTTCTGAAAAATGAGACACAAAAACATTACGAAGTGTTGTCCACTGCAACTATAATTGTTGCTTTAAGGGTTAAGATTACGAGTATCATTGGGTTATTAAGTACTGAGATCGATAGGCCTGAGCAAACACGTAGATGCTGCATAATGTCTGAGTCAGATCTACACTGTTTACCAATGTTCCAGCAGTATTTAGACATATCAACAAGGTAGCTATAAGGACGTTTAAATATCAGGATGGAAAAGAGTAAGGTGTCCCAGTAGTTAGGGTAAATCTTATAACCTGAATCAAAATCATCACGATTTTATGAGTAATTGTATATCCCATATTTTATATACATAACCATGCAGACAAATTTTCAAACTTTAGGATGGGTATTGTAAGAAGTTAAGCTCTCGGAATGGTTAGGTGAGCATTCTTACGACCAATTGTACAGAAAAAAAATTACCTTTCTGAAAGACGGCTATGCTTCTTTTTACTCATCCTACTTGTACAAATTTGAGCAGGAACATAAAGAGTAGAATTCAAGGCATACTGCAAACATAGGCCAGCATATATATCTCCCAAGTCTTCCAGGGCCTTTCTAGTCAACATACACAATCATTTCCTAACAGAGAATATATCGTCAAACAACAAAAGCCGGATGCAAATGTGCATCGCCTGCAGGTTCAACGTGCAGCAGTCCTCTGAACTTTCTTTATTCTGTTAATGTCTCTTTGGTGGTAGGGCATCCAGAATGGTGCTGCATACCATAATACCAGACCAGTACTTTGTAACCTTGGTCTCCTAACAAGATTCCTCAAGATTCTGCAATGGAAACCTAGTGTCTTAGTGACCATACTGGCTATTTCTTCTATAGCTGCCACTTTGTTTTCTGTTTTCTTTCTGTTTGTATTATTGTACTGCTAGGAGTTGCATCAGGAGATAAGTGTGAGGTTTCGCGCGAGTAAAACAGGTTTAATCCTTCTACCCCTCCCCCCCCCCCCCCACACACACACACACAAGAAGTTTACCTACTGACCATTCCAAGGCAGTTCCTCTGTTGTAGTTCTTCTTTGTTTGTGCTTCTGTCGTTTCATACGCTAAGACAGTTTCTCTGTTGTAGTTCTTCTTTTTTTGTGCTTCTGTCGTTTCATACGCTAAGACAGTTTCTCTGTTGTCCTTCATTTTTGTGCTCCTGTCGTTTCATACGCTAAGACAGTTTCTCTGTTGTAGTTCTTCTTTTTTGTGCTTCTGTCGGATCATACGCTAAGACAGTTTCTCTGTTGTAGTTCTTTTTTTTTGTGCTTCTGTCGTTTCATACGCTAAGACAATTTCTCTGTTGTAGTTCTTCTTTGTTTGTGCTTCTGTCGTTTCATACGCTAAGACAGTTTCTCTGTTGTAGTTCTTCTTTGTTTGTGCTTCTGTCGTTTCATACGCTAAGACAGTTCCTCTGTTGTAGTTCTTCTTCGTTTGTGCTTCTGTCGTTTCATATGTGGCGTTTGTTTGTCCTTATTTGTTTCTTATCTCTCATTCTATTGCTGCCTCGGGAGGGCTGTGCTTCGTGATTGTGCCAAGTCCTGGGTATCTTCACACACACACACACACACACACACACACACACACACACACACACACACATATATATATATATATATATATATATATATATATATATATATATATATATATATATATATATATATATGCTAACCCTGGTCCTCTATGTATTCTGCAGATGAAACGTTTCTTAAAATTTGGTTATGCAATTTATAACCATGAATGATCTGTTTTGGAGGGGGTGCCCGGTCACTTTCATGAAGTGACAGTTAGCAACAGTAAATTTCTTCCCACAGATCCAATTTATTCAAATCATCCTGGAGTATCGTTAGGTCTTCCAACCATCTAATATTTCGATAAAGGACACAGTCATCGGAAAAAAGGCGGACTGTGGAGTTAATGTTGTCTGGCAAGTCATTAATTAAAATCAGGAATAATATGAGAGCCCTAACACGGAGCCCTGAGGAACACCAGAGAACAAAGGGGCAGAGTCTGAACTAACATCATCAGTGTTCGTCCAGATAGCCAAACAGAGATCCACTCGCGGATATCATTACGGATTTCATAATATTACAGATCATACAACAATCGTCTATGTGTCACCTAATAAATGCATTAGCCAAGTCCATAATAATATAAGATTAAGATTAAGATTTATTTGTGTACATATGTCATACATATCACCACATAATCATACATTACATATAGATTAAAAAATAAACATTTAAGATTCATTTACAAATGAAAACATGATATGACTAGCATTTTAAAAAAATTTATGACATCACATTGAAAATTTGGCACAAATCAAATATCACTTTTGACTAAGAATGCACTATTTATATGATTAAGGTGATAAGATTTAGATTAAATGAACATAGGATAGCCCATAAAGTTGTAGCAACTTATTTCCAATGGAGTCCTGTTTAAATTGTCGGGATCAAGATCAAAATTAAGGCGAAAAAGGAAATATCCCAGATAGTACTTAGTTTCTGATATTAATGCTATATCTAGGGCCACAATCAGTTAAAGAGTGTATTTATTAATCCTTAGAATCATAAAAAAAGTATCAGATATAAATCCAACATGACCTAATACCTATTCCTGCCATTCAACAGTCCATAAAGAATTGCCATTGTCTTCGTGTTGCAGTGAGAGAAAGTTTTTAACTTAAAGACACAGTTTGGATTGCATAACACCCTAATAACTCTTAGCAGATTAAGATAAGAATTTCTTGGTGACTTAGGCCACCCTTACAGGTAGGGGTCTGATAAGGGGTAATTAGATTAGGTATCAGCAACGTTTATGATGAAGACAGGGAAACAGGTAAGGTGGGTGATTTGGTGATAATTTGATATTTTTTCTCTTTATTCAATAAAATATATCTGGTTGTTATTCATTAGAATTGCCCCTCGAAGGCTGTTCTAATGAATTATCAGAACTTGTTTTCGGGAGAAATACAGATACTTATGTTTTTATGCTAATTTATCATCAAATGCCCTCTTTATCTGCTTCTTTGGATCAAATACAGAAAATTGTAAAATAATATTTATATATTTCTTTCTTTCTTTCTTTCTTTCTTTCTTTCTTTATTTATTTAAAGCTAGAAAAGCTTTTTGGCATAAAATACACATTCTAATTGTCTTTGA